>VYXF01006603.1:115712-128522 GCA_013397295.1 Polioptila caerulea | reverse complement strand
TGGGCTGGCTTCCTTCCAGCCCTGAGCGGGATGTGCCTGCAGCAGGGAGTGGGCTGGGGGGATCTCCCGCAGCTCCCGGCATCCGGCCGCCCCTCGCAGGGGCCGTGTGTGCGCGCCGCAGCCGCAGCGAGCCCCTGCCCGCAGCCCAGCTGTGAATGTAGGTTAGCGAGGCGGTGGGACCCCGGACCGGGAGGCAGATGGGCGCAGGGCACAGCCCGCTCAGGCACAGCCCGGGCTCCTTTTCCTGCTGCCGGGGGGCTCCCCGACCACCTCCCAGCCTCTGAGAGCCGGAATAAGCGTGCTCGCCACCCGGCTTGGCTCAGCATCCCCCCAGCACCGCAGAGTCGCCGAGCCGAGCCGGAGGAGCTCGGCCGTGCTGCAGCCGGCTGTGGAGCACTGCGGGCAGGAGGGAGCTGGGGCAGGTGTATCAGCGCCATGGCCCCAGTTCAGTGCTGGCCTGGCCTCTGAGGCTGTGCCGTAAGGGCCCGGGAGGTGAAACGATGAGCCAAGGAAGGCAGAGAAGGAATGGCACCAGCAGGGCCCCCTCCTTGCTCTGTTAAGGCTCTCCCAGCAAGCCCGGGGGACCCCAGGCACTGTCTGAGGGTCTGATGTACCCAGGACTGCTCTGCCCCAGGAGCGTGGCGTGCTTTGTCCAAGAAACCAGCTGGAATAATCTGCTTGTTTAGGATTTCATACCTGTGCTCCCTAAGGCCAGGGCAGGGCTGGTTCCTGGTGAGTCCTTGGGGACATCCAGGCATAGAGCAGCACATCAGCGCTCCCACCTCCCATCCTGCACCCATCGGGACAAACGGGATTGGGGCAGGGAGCCCCGGGGCTGGGGGAGCTGAGCAGCTCCGGCAGCAGAGCTGGACCAAGCTGCAGGAGCCGCATGAATTATTGACTGTGGAGCTGAACAAAATCCTGCTGTTCCTCGCCCTGAGCCCCTCAGCGCAGGCTCAGCGTCCCTGGCAGGGTCCACCCTTGCAGCCAGATGTGGGTGCTGGCCCCAGCTGGGCGGAGGGGACAGTGAGGCCTGGAGCCAGCGGGAGAAGGAGACACAGGACTGGCTGTGGGCTGGTCCCTGCAGTGCCTGGAGGAGGGAGCCCGCTGCGAGCCGGTCCCCGTGCGCTCCCCACAGAGCAGCAGGATGGCGGAGAAGGGCATGGATCCCGCGTGTGTCTCCATCGCCCTGGAGGACACGGTGTGCCACGCCGGCCCCCCGGACGCCCCGCTGCTCACCACCCACTTGAAGAAGGTGGAGAACCACATCACAGAGGCCCAGAGGTTTTCCCACCTCCCGAAGCGCTCGGCTGTCAACATCGAGTTCATCGACCTGTCCTACTCCGTGCGGGAGGGATCCTGGTGGAGGAAGAGAGGTAGGAGCTGGCGGGTGGGGAAGGGCAGGGAGGGGAGGGGACCTGCAGGGCTCTGGCACCCCGTTCCCGTTCCGAGCCATGATCTCACCCTGGCCTGTCCCAGTGCCAGGGGCTCTTTGTGGCTGCTTGTTTTCTCTGGGTGCCCGTGGGAGCAGGAGGCAAGGCTGGCGTCCCGCAGCAGTTGCTGCGTGCCTGTGCTGTGCAATGCCAGGGGAAGGCAGAGCGCATTCCAGGGAAACCTCCGGCCAGGGCAGAGATCCTGGGGCAGCCGCCAGGGGTGGGATGGGTTTCCCCAGCACTGCTGTGTGGGGTTATGACGGCTGTGTGGGATGCAGTAGGAGACCCCGGGGTGCCCCGGCTGAGAGCCTGGCAAGGAGAAGGTGTGGTTTGTGGGGGCTTTCCTCTCCCTGGGCAGCCGAGGCCGTGGCTCCCTTCCCTGTGTGCGACTCTGGCCGAGAGCTCAGGGAGGGGACAGGGGAGGCAGATGGCGGCTGGTGGGTGGTAGTCTGCTTTAATTAGCGCTCTCAGTTAATGGGATGCCAATCAGGCAGCCCGATAAGATGGAGGGTGAGCTGATCTGCAGGAGCTGAAGGCAGGGGACGAGCAGGGGCCGAGGTCACAGGGCTGCTGGGTGAGGGGCCCTGCCAGCCAGGAGTGCCGGATGGGGCTGTGCCCCTGTCCCCAGGCTGTGCAGCTCGGGAAACCGAGGCGCTGACACTCGGTGGGAGCAGCCCTGACATCTGCCGGGATGATGCCTCCCCGTTTACCCGGGATGCTGAGGAAGCATCCCCGGAGGATCCATGGCACAGCCGCGGGTTCGCCAGGGCGGATTGTGCTGGAGCACCCAGGAGCGAACCGGCTGCTTGCCAGCGGGCCAATGCCCTGCGGGAAGGGATGGGGGGAAAGGCTCGGGCAGCTGGGCCAGGTGGGAGCAAGCCGAGGGGTCCCTGGGATGGCGAGGGGGCGTGGAGGGGCGCTTTTCTCCCCGCGTTCGGGCAGAGCTGGGGGGCTGGCGGGGGCTGGCGGTGGCTTTGGCCACAGCCCCGGCTCGGGCTGCCCCGCTGTGCTGAGGCAGGAGGTTACTGGCAGTCAATGAACGTGAGTAACCGCTGCGCAAGCTGCAGTGGCGCCGACGTGAGCAGCATGCGCGGTGCGGAGCCGTGCGCGCTGCCGGGGGGGCACTGCCGGCCCTGCTCGCCCCTGGCCACCCCGCGCAGCCCCTCGCCCTCCCCTGGCCGCCCCTCTGCCCGCGGGACCCCCTCCTACTGCGGGGCTCCGGGCCCCGAGGGGTGCAGAGGAGGGGCGGGGGGCTGGATGACCTTCCCTGGGGATGGACAAGCCGCAGGGCTGCCCCAGTGAGGTGGGACTGAGCGTGGTCTGTCCCTGGGGTTGCCCCAGCTTGGGTTTGTTGCCCTGGCCCCACAGGGGCTGTCCCCGTGGGGCTCAGAGGGGACACGGTTCCCTGAGGGGGATGCTCAGGCTCGGTCCGTGGTGTTATCACCCCCGATCCCATTGCTGCCCAGCCAGGGCTCCATTTCAGGGGCAGCTCCTCAGAGCCTGAGGCTGTGCTTGTTCCCTGCTCCCGACACATCATGTTCCTTCTGCCAGAAAATGCTAATCAGCCGCGTTTAAAGCAGAGATAATTCCAGGTCTGATTAGCAGCGGCTGCTGCCGGGTGCCACAGCGTGAATGCCAATGAAGGCAACAGCCGGATTGGGAATTCTGCCTGCCCCCTGCTGCCCTGCTCCGCGCTGTCCCTCCCCCCTGGCCTTAGGGATCAGCATCTGAAGACATGCCCAGGGCCAGTGTCACAGCCTGGTAATCTTCCTTAGCAGCTCTGTGACCTGACCCGGGGATTTCCCTGGTCTTTGCTGTGATCCAGGTCAGGAGCTTCTTCAGCACTGGGAATCAGTGGGATCAGCCCAGGACCAGGGGCAGGGATCGTGCGGGAGGGGACAGCTGCTGTGGCCGTAGCCTTGGGGATGCTGATGGAGACAGCTCCAGGCACACACAGCCCCGGGCACGGCACCTGGAGGTCCTGAGGTGCCCCGGGTGCTGGGATGGCACCGCTGCCCTGGGAAGCCAAACCCCTGCTGCTCTCTCCCTCCAGGGTACAAGACTCTCCTGAAATGCCTGTCAGGGAAGTTCTGCCAGCGGGAGCTCATCGGGATCATGGGGCCCTCGGGAGCTGGGAAATCCACACTGATGAACATCCTGGCTGGCTACAGGTGAGGCTGGGGGGAGCCTGGGGGTGCAGGGCTGTCCTGCATTGCCCCACACCTCTGTCCTGCATTGCCCCACACCTCTGCCCTGCAGGGAGACTGGCATGAAGGGGCAGATCCTGGTGAACGGGCGGCCGCGGGACCTGCGCACCTTCCGCAAGATGTCCTGCTACATCATGCAGGATGACATGCTCCTGCCACACCTCACCGTGCTCGAGGCCATGATGGTGAGCCCTGGGGGACATCCTGGGAGCGGGCTGGCTCCTTGTGGGCACCGAGCTCACTCTGACATCAGGCATTCCCAAGGGCTCTGGGATGTGGGAGCAAAATCCTGCTGTCCATGACCCCTTTATGCTGAGCAGACAGGAGTGGTACCAGTTCTGTTCCCTGCATCTGACAGTCGTGTCTCCCTGGCCATCCTCTCCCTGCAGGTCTCTGCTAACCTGAAGCTGAGCGAGAAGCAGGAGGTGAAGAAGGAACTGGTGAGTGCTGAGGAGGGCAGGCCCAGAACCCCTCACCTCTCCCCAAGATGAGGCCAAGGGGAGCAGGGGATGGCAAGGGTGGGATGAAAGTCCATGGAAACCCTTGGCTGTCTCCAGGTGAATGAGATCCTGACGGCCCTGGGGCTGCTGGAGTGCTCCTACACCCGCACCAGCTCGCTGTCGGGGGGCCAGCGCAAGCGCCTGGCCATCGCCCTGGAGCTGGTCAACAACCCGCCCGTCATGTTCTTCGATGAGCCCACCAGGTGAGGCCACAGGGGCTCCAGCACTGCCTGCCCAGCTGGGCTGCCCCTGCTGGCATGGCCAGTGCCCTCAGGTGCCCACCTGAGCCTGGGGTGGGACTGTGCCCCTGGGGCTGATGCTCTTCTGCGTCGATCTGAGGGGAGGGTGCCCACAAGGGGAGGCAAGTGGGGTCATCTTTAGGATGTTCTTCTCCCCCTCTGAACTCTCCCCTTTTCTCTCTGCTGTCTCTTTCTCCTCCACCCCATCCTGCGTGGCCACAGCGGTCTGGACAGTGCCTCCTGCTTCCAGGTGGTGTCCCTGATGCGGTCCCTGGCTCAGGGTGGGCGCACCATCATCTGCACCATCCACCAGCCCAGCGCCAAGCTCTTCGAGATGTTCGACAAGGTTTGGGCTGGGACAGGCTCCCTCTGGCCCTGAGACCCAGGATAGAGGCTGTGGGAGGGGTGGGCTGCAGGAATTTGCCCTGGGGCTTGTGTGGCCAGGGGCTGGCAGGGATGGCCTGTGTCACCCTGGGACAGGAGCGGGTGACAATGCCCTGGCTGCCCTGCACCTGCCTCATCCCAGCTTTCTCTTGTAGCTCTACATCCTGAGCCAGGGCCAGTGCATCTTCAAGGGCGTCGTGACCAACCTCATCCCCTACCTGAAGGGTCTTGGCCTCCACTGCCCCACATACCACAACCCTGCTGACTTCAGTGAGTGTCCCTACCCCAGAGGAGGGTGGCAAGGTCCAAACCCAGTGCCCAAGCCCTGGGGGCTGCCAGGTTGCCCAAGGGAGATGCCTGTGCCCTTCCTGTTAGGTGCTGGTTGCCTCAGCACCTCTCAGGGGTCCTGTCCTCCTCCACAGTCATCGAGGTGGCCTCAGGAGAGTATGGGGACCTCAACCCTGTCCTGTTCCGCGCTGTCCAGAATGGGATGTGCACCATGGCTGAGAAGAAGAGCAGCCCTGACAAGGCAGATTCATCGTGCCCAACATGTGGGACGGTGAGTGGGGGTCAGAGGAGCCTCCTGTGCCAGCAGGGGCCCCGTGGTGTGAACCTGACCCACATCCCATCCCTGTGGTCTTGCAGGATGTGGATCACATCGAGAGCCACACATTTGCCACCAGCACCTCAACTCAGTTCTGCATCCTCTTCAAGAGAACCTTCATCTGCATCCTAAGGGACACGGTGAGGGCAGGGGAGGCTGGGCCAGGGCTGGGGCTCTTTGGGGAGTTATGTGGGCTGTCCGCTGCTCCCTTGGGATGTTTTTGGGGTGCAGCCCTGCCTTGCTGAGCCCCCCCTGTGCCTGCAGGTGCTGACCCACCTGCGGTTCATGTCCCACATCTGCATCGGGGTGCTCATCGGGCTGCTCTACCTGCACATCGGCAACGACGCGGGCAAGGTCTTCAACAACACGGGCTTCCTCTTCTTCTCCATGCTCTTCCTCATGTTCGCCGCCCTCATGCCCACCATCCTCACCTGTAAGGAGCTCCTTGCCCCAAAATCTGCCCCCAGCTGCTGGGGTGCTCCAGCTGTGTGTGTGGGGAGCCAGAGGCATGGGGGAAAAGGGGAAAATAAGAGAGAAGAGAAAAAAAGTTCAAGAACGGGGGGAAAACTTCTGTTTGCCTGTGTTGCAGTTTTGCCCTTTATCTGGCTATAATTTGGCTATTTGACTGTCGTTGAGTCAAAGCAGAATGCTGGAATTTTAATCTTTTGTTTTTTTTTAATCTGAGAAAATGTGTGTAAATCTTTATTTCCTGCTTCCCTTCTTTGCTTAAGAAGCCCCACCCAAGCTGACTTTTCCATGTGGAAATTTCCTGTATCAGTCGCTGATCTTTTTCCCCAGGGAAGGATTGAGCACCCTCTCATGATGCAGGCAGGGTGGTGCATCCCACCTGCCTGCCCCAGGGCGGGTGGGACAGGGGCTGGAGCACCCCAGGGAATTGCTGGCTGCTCACTCCTTGTGCCTCCCTGCAGTCCCCCAGGAGATGACCGTATTCCTGAGGGAGCACTTGAACTACTGGTACAGCCTCAAAGCCTATTACTTGGCAAAGACCATGGCAGATGTGCCCTTCCAGGTGAGCTTTCCGTGGGTTTAGTCACCACCCCAAAGCTCTGTGCCATTTTTGGCACAGCCAGTTCCCACCCAGCAGCCCAGGCGGGCCGTGCAGGGGTCCCTCCGTGCAGCAGGGAGCTGTGTGGGGTGGCTGTGGGGCCCAGCAGGGCCGTGTCTCTGTCCCTGTGCAGGTGATCTGCCCCATTGCCTACTGCAGCATCGTGTACTGGATGACAGGCCAGCCCCCCGAGGCCACGCGCTTCCTGCTCTTCTCCGCCCTGGCCACCGCCACCGCCCTGGTGGCCCAGTCCCTCGGGCTTCTCATCGGAGCTGCTTCCACTTCCCTGCAGGTCTGACGGGCCTTTGCCTCTTCTGTGCAGAGTTGCAAGGGGCACCGTGACAGTTTGGGGTGAAGGGCTGGCCACGGGTGGGCAGGGATGTGACCCCCAGTGGCCTCTGCTCCCCAGGTGGCCACTTTTGTGGGACCTGTCACTGCCATCCCCGTGCTGCTCTTCTCGGGCTTCTTCGTCAGCTTCAAGACCATCCCCACCTACCTGCAGTGGAGCTCCTACGTCTCCTATGTCAGGTGGGCACCAAGCTGTGGCTGGAGCTCCCTGTCCTGGGTTCCCCTGAGGCCCCTGGTGACCCTCAGGGTGTGCTCTGCCCTAGGTATGGCTTCGAGGGGGTCATCCTCACCATCTACGCCATGGAGCGCGAGGATCTGGAGTGCCTGGAGGACTTCTGCCCTTTCCAAAAACCCATCAAGATCCTGCAGGAGCTGGATGTGGAGGAGGCCAAGCTCTACCTGGACTTCCTCATCCTGGGCATCTTCTTCGTCATCCTGCGGCTCCTGGCTTACCTGGTCCTCAGGTACAAGGTCAAATCTGAGAGATAAAGGGGCCGTGGGGCCCCGGTGCCGCTCCCGGGCCTGGCCTGCTGTGAGAGATGTTCTGCAGATGGACACGGTGCTCCTGCAGGTCCCAGACCGTGGTGGAGGCACTGGGAGGTGCCAGCCAGGCCTGGCTCAGTCGAGAAGGGTTTTGAGACATCTCGGAACTGTTTTAACCTTTCCACACACTCTTCATTGCAAAACGTTTTGTACAGCCCTGGCATGTGCCGCCCTCCCCCCCAGGACTGATGAGCCCCACGGAGCTTGGGTCCCCTCTTGCTGTCCCTGCCTGGCGCTGCCCTGGGGACACCAGGGACAGCCCTGCCGAGGTGGTTTGTGCCCAGCACGGCTGGCAGGAGCCTGCTCCGTGCAGGGGAGCAGCGGGCTGGGCTGGGCTGGGCTGGGCTGGCAGTAGAGCTGCAGAGTTGGAGTGCAGCTCGTGGCCCCGCTCCTCGTCCTGGCCAGCAGCGTGTGAGAAGAGCCCAAAGATGCCACAGGTGAAGTTGCACAAGGCTTTAGTGTTTCCCGTCGCCGTAGCGGGAGAGATTGCTGCATCCCCCTCCCTTTCCCTTCTGTGCAAATCCTCCTCCTTTTTTTCTCCTTTTTTCTTTATTTTTCTTTTTTGTTGTTTTTTTTCCACAAACCCCACTGCATCCCAGTGTTAATGGAGGGGAAAGGCAGCCAGCAGGCAGAGGATTTTGGGGCTCTGTCTGACTCCTGCTGGGACGCCATCCTCAGAGATGGGATCTTCAAACCAGGGTCTGTGGGAGCAGGACAGTGTTCTCAGACCTTCAAGAGCCTCACATTCAGTCCCTGTTGTCTCTGGGGTCTGAGACAAGAGGGTCTGGACCAAATCAACCAACACGGAGGGAAGTGACTGGTCCCTAACATGGAGCAAGGAGGATTTCGGTTCCCGCACCCTTCCCGTGCCAGGAGGCTGAAAAACAGGGCTGGGCTCAGCTGGGCCATCACTGGAGCCTCTGCTGCAGGAGGAGAGCTGGTCCTGAGCCCTTCCCCTGCAACCTCTCTTCCCCCAGCACCACCGGGGCTGTCTCAGCAGGACAGGGCAGACGAGCCTCGCTCAGCACCGACCGTGCAAGGAGGGGATGCCAAGGACACCCAGCCTGTCACAGTGCCAACCCCCAGGGTGACACTGTGCAGAAGGGGGTCCCAGCAGTGCCTGAACTGGAAGCCAGGTGAGATCCCAGAGTGGTTTGTTTGCAGCAGGTGACCTGGACACTGGGAAGGCCTTTGCACTTTGTGACTGGTACCAGGAAAAGGTCTCTTGTGGCACTTGTGTCTCTGGTGGCTGCTCCAAAGTCACACACCTTGCAGAGGGAAGGCAATTCAGCACCTTGCTGGCTCTCCAGAGGAACTGAGCTGAGCCCAGAGCTCATCTGCACGTGCTGCTGTGCTGGGAACACAGCCCCCTGCTTACCTGCACAGCACAGGCTCCGTGGGTGTGCTGGCACTGCTGGCACCGTGTCACCCGTGTCACCCAGAGACACAGGAACACGCAGATTTCTGGCGATCACGGATGTGGGGGAGGCAGCCCTGCCCCACCCTGGCAGGCTGGCCCTGATTCAGGTCATCCTGGAGGATCCTGCTCCTGGCACTCTGAGCAGCCAGGGATTGCAGAGCAAATGCCAGATTCCAGCAGAATCCTGGAGGCTGAGTGTTGGTTTTGCTGGCTTGGGTTGGGGCTGCACAGCAGAGTCTGGCTGGCCTGACACTGATGCTGGGCACTCAGCAAAGCTGAGTTTCCCCTGCCAGGAGAGCATTGAAGAATGTTTGGCCATGGGGCTCTCCTGCACAGAGGGTCTGGAAGCAGGACACACCCTGCTGCCCTTTCCATGCTGAGCATCGGGGCTTTCCCCAGGGTTGTTGTCTGACTTTTTGCTGTCCCTCACAAAATTCCCCTCTGCTCCTGGATCTTCCTTCAGTGCCGTGCTCTGCAGTGGAGCTGTGCCAGCTGCAGGGCTGCAGTGCTGCCAACCACAGCCACAGGGGCACGGAGGAGTGGGGGACAGTCCCTGTGCCTGCTCTGTCACAAGGTGCACGGATGGGCAGGAAGCCGGGGGATGTGGGGCTGTCACCCTTCTCCATCTCCTTGTCCCTGGAGCTGATGCCCTGCTTCTGTCCTGCTCTTGGGCTGGGGCTAGTTAAGCCTGGCCCAGCTCAGAGCGTGCTCTGCTGGGCTGAGGCTTTTCCCCGGATGGATCCCAAGATGTGGGAGGTGTCAGAGGGGCAGCTTTGCACAGCTCCTGCTTCCTCCCTGGCATTTGGGGCTCTCGTGGTGGGTCCTGTCTTCTGCACCCTGGAGGTGCTGCCATCCCCAGTGCTGAGTCCTGCACCCAGCACACCTGGACACCCCTGTGCCATCACAGCCAGGGCCACCACCGCTCCAGGAGGACCAGGACAAGACGGGCAAGTGTGTGGAGCAAAGGGGCTACCAGCAGGCACCAGTGCCTGCCACTGCCCGTGTGCCCCACACACCGGGAAGGCTTTGTTGACCAGGCTCTGCTGCTGGCAGAGAAACCCATGGAACAGGCTTTGCCAGCTCGGAGCAGCACTGCCAGGGCAGGGGGCTCCCACTGCTGGGCCCAGCCTGCCTGGGATGGGGCAGCTGGCAGCACCCCTGGGATGCCCAGGAGGGCTCAGCACGGCCTGTGCCCCCTGTGCCCGGGAGTTGTGGGGTCCCAGCTGACCAGGTATGTGGCCACTGCGGGGCAGAGGGCCAGGACAAACCCTGGAGCTGCAGGATGGCTGTCCCCAAGCTGGGCAGGGGCTCTGGGGGTGATGGGGCAGGCTGCTCATCCCCAGGGCAGCAGGACACAAGTGAATGTGGTGGTATGAAGGGGCTGATGAGTGAGGGATGTGGCACAGGGCAAAGGCTGCCTGAGGAGCTGAGCCAAGGTGCCACTGTCCTTTCCCTCTCTTCAAGGACAGTCCCAGAGGTGGTGGAAGGTGCAGGGAAATGCGAGGAGAAGAAGCACGTTTGCACTGAGCCCCCAGGCTGGCGTGGCTGGGCTGAGCCCCCCGGGGTTCATTGCCTGGGTGGTCCCTGCCCTGCAGGAGCAGGGCAGGAGGGGTTTTCTCTGCCCAGGCATGGCAGAGGGAGGGGGTGCAGCCATCCTGCTCCAGGGGGCCCTTCGGGAAGCAGCAAGGATGCACTTTATCAGAGCAGGGAAGCAAAGCTGTGGGTGCCTGTGGCTGCAGGAATCCCACGAGAGAACGCGTCTGGATAATCACGAGGAGTGTGATGGAGGAGAGCAGGCTTCTTCCCCCACACCTCCTCTCCTGACCCTGCCTTCCCTTGTGATGCACTTTGAGTGGATGAGGGTGGGGTTCAAGCTGTGGCTCTGGCTCCCTGCAAACGCCGGTTGAGCCTCAACCCACCAAAAACTGCTTCAGCCCCTTCAGCCCATGGCTGTATCAGGTTCACCTCTCACGGGGGCTGTGATGGCAGGCAGGGGTATGGCCACTCACCTCCATGCATGTCCAGGCCACCTTTGTCACACGCACAAGAAGAGCAAATGCTTCATCACTCGGCTGGGGTTTGCTGGAGGGGAGACTGGGCTAGAACAGGGAGGGGATGGGGCTTCTCCCAGGGTTTCACCCCTCTCCCAAATCAGGCAATAAAACAGTGTTTCCTTCTCACTGTGTGTGGACACCATTTGTCCTGTCCCTCTCCAGGGGCAGCCTGTGGCTGCCTGGCACCTCTGTGTGTGTGTCCCTGCCACGCTGGACCCGGAGCTTTCCCAGCCTTGGCCGTGTCCACTCTTGCACAGGAGGCTGGACAGTGGGGGGCACGTGTGATCCTGGGGGGCACCGTGCAGGGTAGTGCAGGCATTGAAACTCACGTTTCCACGAGACCACAGGTGTGAGCTGCTTTCTCCCCGAGCTTTCCAAAATAAGGAGCAGGGAACAGCTCAAAGGCCGAGGGAGTCTGCTGGCACAGCTCTGTTGTGGCAGCTGCTCCGGGGGACATTGGCCCAGCTCTTTCTGCCTCGCTGGGAGGAGGCTGTGAAGTGAGACCAGGGCACTGCTGCCCACAGCTGCAGCCTGGCAGGAACCAGGCAGGGTGGAGGTGAGGCCCTGGGCTCTCCAGGCTGGGCTGCACATGCAGGTAAGTGCCCCGCAGGGACGGGGTGCCAGGTGCCAGCTTGCTGCTGGGCGCTCACCAGTGCCCAGAGGGTCCCGGGAGCTGTTGGGCAGGAGGATTTGTGTCGGTGTTTCCGAGATGCCAGCTGTACTTGTTGGGTTTCACACATCAATAAAACTTATATTTATAGTGTACTGCCTGGATGTCTCCCTTTCCTGAGAGCCTCGAGGGCACACGTGGGATGGGGAGTGTTGAATTTGGGGTGCAAATCTGGCCTTACCGAGGGGTGACCCCCTCAATCCCAGCACCTCTGGGTGGGCTGGCACTTCCCGGGACAGCATCCAGGGACTGACAAGAGTGCGTGTGGCCTTTGACACAGCTGTCCCTCGCTGGTGGCCAGGGCGGATCTGCCGGCGGCGAGAGGGCAGGTCCAGGTGTGTGTGTTTGTGCCTCCATCACGTGTGTTAAACAGGCACAACCGGGCGCTGCCCGCACAGCCTCCCCCGGCTCCTTCTCCCGCTGGGGAGGGATCCTCTCCGGAGCACAAGTGCCGGCTCCAGTTGCACAGCCGGGCAGCAGCTGGCGATGCAGAGCCGCCAGATGTGTCCGCAGGACATCCCCGCCTTGCAGCACATCTGGTAAGGCCGCAGCTCCCGCACTGCTGCGCGGGTTTGGGAGGGCGTGGGGGCTCCGGGTGTTCCTGGCAGCCTCCAGCCGCTGTGCCATCCTGCCCGGGGAGCTGGCAGGCGCCGGCCGCGGGGCGGGACAGGGCGGGATGGCGTCGCAGGAAGTTCTGCCTGCAAAACAGCCGCCTCCGCCGTGCCCGGGACCGGCTGGCAGGAGGCGGATGGGCAGCTCCGGGCTGTGCTGCGTGAGCCCGGCGGCTCGGGCACAGCGAGCGCGTTTTTCCCGGCTGGAATCCTGCTGGACGAGGTAACCCCGGCGCTCCCGGCGTCGCCGCCGCTGCGGCCGCGCTCGGTGCCGGCTCCGCCGCTGCCCCGGGCTCGCCATGGAGCTGGGAGGGCTCGGCTGCCACGGGGGTCCCGGGAGGGGTCCCTGGAAGGGGTCAGCAGCAGGATGGCAGCGCTGGGCCCTCGGCTCAGCAGAAGGGGTGGGAGCACGGTGGGGTTTGCTTCCTGCAAAGGCACCGAGCTCGGGACACCCGTGTTCAAGGTCAGCTCCTCTGCCCCCGTCCCTGTGCCTCAGTTTCTCCATGTGGATCACACAAAAAGGGGCTCTAAGCAGCGGGGCTTGTGGGAGGTGTGGGTGAGAGTCACCCTGCCCGTCCCTTCCTCTCTGGTGAGGTTTGCTTATCTCTTTCTCCCCCCGTGCCTCAGTTTCCCAGGATGTTGGGGGCTGTGAGCTCCACCCGTGCTCCTGGAGGATCACCCTGCTGAGCCGGGGCGGGTGCCTGAGTCAGCGCCAGCGCAGCCGGTTCTGC
>VYXF01006603.1:102365-113147 GCA_013397295.1 Polioptila caerulea | reverse complement strand
CCTCCCAGCCGTGCCCCTACCCTGGCCCTGCGCTCTCCCGTGGTGTGGGGGAAGGAAAGGGTGAGCTGGCTCCTCTCAGCACTTCCCACAGCCTCGTTTGTCATCTGCCCACCCTGCCCCAGGCAGGGTTTGGAGCTGCTCCCCGTGATGCTCTCCCTCCTCCTGCAGGGGCTGCGTTCGCTACCAGGGAGACTCCCAGGGGAGCTCTGCCCAGCCCAGCTCCTCTCGCCATGGTCAGTCCCAGCTGAGGAATGTGGCCTCTTCTGGTGAGTTTGCAGCTCTGATCTGGAGGGAGGGTCCTACACAGCAGAGTGGGGGCAGCTGCTGTCCTGAGCAATGTGAGGGTTCCCCACAACTGGGTGCTGTCCCCTCTCTGCAGTGGCTTGGGACAGGCAACTTCCCCAGTCCCCTGCCAGTGAGCAGCCCTTGTCATGTCCAACACCTCCCTCCTCCCAGGTGCCATCAAGAAGCACCAGAAGAGCCTGTCTGCGTGGTTCAGCCACCAGCCCAATGAGGAGAGGCAGTTTGGCCCTTCCTTCTCGCTGGATGCCGTCCACGTGGACCCAGTGATCCGGGAGAGCTCCCTGGAGGAGATTCTGAAGCCCTCCCCTGATTTAACCATCCAGAACCAGCTCCAGCAGCCCTGCAGGAAGGTTATCAGCCTCCACAACCTCTTTGACGTGGACGCCTGTGGGCGGCAGGTGAAGAACGTGGTGCTCTATGGCACCGTGGGCACGGGCAAGAGCACCCTCATCAAGAAGATGGTGGTGGACTGGTGCCACGGCCGCCTGCCCCGCTTCGAGCTGGTCATCCCCTTCTCCTGCGAGGACCTGTCCCACAGCCACGCCCACGTGTCCCTGCGGCGCCTCATCACCAAGAAGTACCAGCACCTCCGGGATGTGGTGCCGGTGCTGGAAGCTTCCAACCTCAAGGTGCTCTTCATCCTCAACGGCCTGGAGCGCCTCAACCTGGACTTCCGCCTGGCTGGCACAGAGCTGTGCTGTGACCCCAATGAGCCCGTGCCTCCCTCAGCCATTGTGGTCAACCTGCTGCGGAAATACCTCCTGCCCGAGGTTGGTGCTGCCCTCCTTTGTGCTGGGAAAAGGTTGGGGGTGAGCCCTGAGGCATCACGGGGCTGTTGTGATAATTATTTGCAGCCCAGCTCGGCTGGGAGCAAGCAGGCAGCCTCTGTTCCTGGAGGGACTTGCCGAGGTGGCCTCATGTCACTGGTGGGATCTTTGGGGAGGTAATGAAGGCTGTGATCTTCCAGACTTTATGTCTAGGAGGGAATGGGGAAAGTTCTTCTGTCGCCTCTGCCTGGGCCAGGTTTGATCCAGCGCCCTTTGTGCAGCAGCTTTGTGAACCCCAGTCTGTGGAGGGGATGATCCTTGTGCACCTCTCTGTGGGCTGTGCCCTGCTGAGCAGCCCCAAGCTCCTCTGTCCCTGTGTCCCCAGGCCAGCATCATTGTCACCACGCGCCCGTCAGCCGTGCGCCGCATCCCCGGCAAGTACGTGGGGCGCTACGCCGAGATCTGCGGCTTCTCCGACACCAACCTGCAGAAGCTCTACTTCCAGATGCGTCTCAGCCAGCCTGGCTGCTCCGGAGAGGAAAGCCAGGACCGCAGCTCAGCGGAGCAGGAGAACCTGGTGGAGATGCTGTCGAGGAACTTGGAGCGCCACAACCAAATCACGGCTGCCTGCTTCTTGCCCTCCTACTGCTGGCTGGTGTGCACCACCCTGCACTTCCTCTACTTCACCAGGACGGTTCCTCCCAGCCAGACCCTGACTGGCATCTACACCAGCTTCCTGAGGCTCAACTTCAGCGGGGAGGTGCTGGACAGCACTGACCCCACCCACATCTCCATGATGAAGTACGTGGCCAAGACAGTGGGCAAGCTGGCCTACGAGGGGGTGATGTCCCGCAAGACCTGCTTCTCAGAGGAGGACCTGCGGCAGTGCTTCGAGGTGGAGATGAAGACTGAAAGCGAGCTCAACCTCCTGGAGGTTTTCCGCAGCGACGTCTTCCGCTTCTTCCTCAGCCCGTGCGTGCAGCCGGGCAAGGAGCACACCTTTGTGTTCACCATCCCTGCCATGCAGGAGTACCTGGCAGCCCTGTACGTGGTGCTGGGCGAGAAGAAGACCCTGGCGCAGAGAGTGGGGAAGGAGCTGTCAGAGGTCATCGGGAAGGTGAGCGAAGATGTGGCTGTGGTCGTGAACATCATCTCCAAGGTGCTGCCCCTGCGCTTCCTCCCCGTGCTCTTCAACCTGCTCAAGATCTTCCCTCGCTATTTCTCCCGGGTGAGCGGCAAGGACAGGGATGCCATTGCCCACACCATGGCGGAGGAGCTGTTCAAAGAGGAGGACTACTACAACGACGATGTCTTGGACCAGATCAACTCCAGCATCCTGGGCGTGGAGGGCCCCATGCGCCACCCCGATGAGGCCCCGGACGATGAGGTCTTTGAGCTCTTCCCCATTTTCATGGGCGGGATCCTGTCCCGCCGCAACCGTGCCATCCTGGAGCAGCTGGGCTGCTCCATCAAGAACCTGGCAGCCTTCGAGATCGCCAAGGCCATGAAGAAGACAGTGATCAGGAAGGGCCGCAAGGGCCTGCCCCCCTCCGAGCTCATGGACTACCTGTTCTTCCTGCACGAGTTCCAGAACGAGCGCTTCACGGCCGAGGCCGTCCGCTCCCTCCGCGCTGTCAACCTCTCCTCCGTCAAGATGACCCCTCTCAAGTGCTCCGTGCTGGCATCTGTCATGAGCACCACGAGTCACGAGGTGGAGGAGCTGAACCTGACCTCCTGCAACCTGGACAGCGGCAGCTTGAGGACCCTCTTCCCTGTCCTGCTGCGATGCAAAGCTCTCCAGTAAGTACCAGCTCAGGCACTGCTCAAAAATTGGGTTCTTTCTTACCCCTGCCCATCACGGGGATGCTTTAGGAGCGCAGGTCTGGAAAATTTCGGAAAGGGCGTATTTATCCTCAGTGCAGACCTAGGGAACTACAGCTTCCAACATGCAATGCTCCTGGAGCAGCCTTTCTAGGGCACTGCATGCTGGGATTTGCAGTCCCAGCTCACCCTCCCACAGGAATTTTTGGGAAGTTCCCTGCAGCTGGTACAGCCTGGGCGGGCTGCCAGCTGTGCTGGCAGACCCGAGTCCCTACGGGAAGTTACCCGGCATCCCTGTCTCTTAGCTCTGTGAGGCGTTTGCTGTCCCAAAGGTGGGAGTCTGGGCTGTGCAGATGTTCCCACAAACGTTCCAGAACATTGGTGGGGCTGCAGGTCTTCCTGCCGCCCAGGTGGTGGCGAGACGTGCTCAGCACAGATGGATCGGGCTGTGCAGCTGGGCTGTGCCGCACTTCCTGCCTCCAGATGCTCAGGAGGGCTTGATGGAGCCCCGATCCCTCCTCTGACCTTCACCCACCCCCTGAAGACTCCGCCATCCCCTTCCCCTTGCCCTGCTCCTGCTGGCACGGGCTCTGCTGGCTCATGCTCCGGTGCGGTGTCATTGTGCTCCCTTTGGGAGAGGAAACCTGGAGTGGCCTAGTTTGGGGAGCCCAGGGAGGATGGTGATGGGCAAAATGGAGCAGGCAGGGCTGCCAGGCTCACAGGTAACAGCCATTTTGTTCCTGTCACCCCCTGTGTCTTGCTCTGCACCAGTCTGCAGCTCAACAGCCTGGGCTCCGACGCCTGCAAGGAAATTCGTGACCTGCTCCTGCATGACAAGTGTGTGGTGAGCAGCCTGCGGTGAGTACGGCCCCCGCCCCTGCATGACACTGCCACTGCTGCCCACCACGTGCCTCCGCACCCCCTGAGCTCCCGTGTCCACAGGCTGGCCAATAACCCCGTGGGCGAGCAGGGCGCCCGCTACCTGGCCGAGGCGCTGGCCGGCAACCGCTCGCTGACCCAGCTGTCCCTACTGCACACCGCGCTGGGGGACCCCGGCGCCGAGGCCATCGCCCAGCACCTGGCCGAGAACCAGCACCTGCAGGAGCTCAACCTGGGCTACAACTCCCTGACGGACACGGCGGCGCTGCGCGTGGTGGAGGTGGCCAAAAGGCACGAGACGCTGGACAAAGTGCAGTGAGTCCGCTCTGCCACATCCCTGCCCTTTTGCCCACACGGTGTCCCTGTCCTGGCTGCCTCTGTCCCTCCCCTCTGCCCTCACCGGTGTCTCCTGCTGCTTTCCCAGTCTCTACTTCAACGACATCAGTGAGGATGGCAAGAGGGCACTTGACAGCCTGCGCATGGACCGCGACGGCGTCAGGGCTCTGGTTTTCCTCACGGCGGGCACCGACGTCTCCGATTACTGGTCCCACATCCTGAGCGTGGTGCAGAGGAACCTGCCCTTCTGGGACCGCGAGCGGGTCCGGCAGCACCTCGCCCTCCTCCTGCAGGACCTGGAGAGCAGCCGCAGCCAGACTGCCAATCCCTGGAGGAAAGCCAAATTCCTGCGAGTCGAGAGCGAGGTCAAGAAAATGCTGGGGAAACTGCAGGACGGGAGCCTCTAACCTGCTGCCCATCCACCAGCCAGGGGTGGGGCAGTGGAGTGTGCCCAGCAGCACATTCCCTGTGCCCCCACCCACACGGAGGTGCTGGGTGGATGGTGCTGTCAGAGGTGCTGGGTGTGCGGGGCTCAGCCTCATCTGCAGGCGAGGCTGAAATGGGGGAATGGGACAGAAACCAGGCCAGGAGCAAATGGGACTTGTTCTCCTGGGCTTGTGGAAAGCCAGCCCCTGCACCCCGGCCAGAGCAGTGGCAGGGAGCAGGATTGGGGCTTGTGTGTGAATCTTTTGGGAGCATTAAAGTGCACCTCTTTATTTCCACTGAAGCACGCTAGTACCGAGACTCGATCTCCTCTTCGGGCCCTTCCTGGGGAGGAATGTGGAGCCACCCCTCCAGCAGCTGGAGTGGAGGGTTCTGCCTTTCCCCATCTCACATGGAGGAGCCCACCTCTGCTCCAGTGCTGAACCAGTCACTCTTCCCCCAGTGTGTCACCCTGGAAGCCACCAGGAGCTGTCCCCAAGTTGTGTCCCAGGGTGCTGGTCCCTGCTCCCAGCTCCGACTGGCAGTGCCCTGGGGCTGGGAGGGCAGAGGAGACTTGGGGCTGTTTAACCATTAAACTTGGGGCTTCTTGGGAGAGGCGGGGACACTTGGCCTGCCGCTTCACCCTGTACCTTGCTCCCTCTGGCAATCCCTGCAGCCATGAAGCAAACAAAAGGTATGTGCCGGGGAATCCTCTGGAGACCCTTCCCACACACACAGGCCCTGCTGCCAGATGGAGCAAGGCAGTGTCAGAGCCCAGGCAGCCCGTGGAAAGGAGCCAGAGGCATGCTGAAAAATATCTCACTGTGGGGATACTGGGAGGAAGTCACTCTCCCTGGATTTGGGGTTGTGCCCAAAGAGGTGTGGAGGGCTTTTATAGGGGGGGATGTGCCAGGGAAGGTCTCTGTTTCCTTCTCCTGGCTCCAGCAGCTCTCTGGGTCCTGGTGAACCTTCTCACCCCTCACTGAAGAGCCCTGTAAACCCCCCCAGAACTCAGTCCCATCTGCTTTGGCCCCGCAGTGAGTGCCCACGGGGCCTGAGCAGCATGTCCTACTGTTGGGAATGCAGGAGGACAGTGGTGACAGGGCCAAGGAACAACCTGTGCTGGGAGACAGAGGGGCCCAGGGGCTGTGTGGGCCTGGCAAAGCCCCTCACCTGGCATGGCAGGCTCAGCCTGTGACTGGACAAGCCCTGAGTGCTCGAGAGCGTGGAGTCTGCTCCCAGCCCACCACCTCCTGTGCTGACCTCTCCTCTCCCTCTGCAGGACTCGGGGGAGACAAGATGTCCATCATGTAAGTGCTCATCTCCCCTTGGCCAGGGGCTTCCTGGGGCTCAGGAGAAATGTGGGGAGTGGTCCAAGAAGGAAATGCCCTCTGGCTTTCCCCAAGGAAAAGGGACACAGGCCCCAGCTGGCCCTTTCTGGGAGGAACAAGCTCCCCAAGGCTGGGGGAGGCAGGGGCAAGACTGTCCTGCACTAACATGGCCTCTCCTGCCCTTTATCATTTCAGAAAATTTGAATTTAACCCCAAAGTTGGGATCGACAACCCTGCCTTGACACTGACAGAGGACACGGGTAAATACACGCCCTCCACTCCCAGGGTGTCCGTGTGTCTGCACAGGGCTGTGGTACCTGGGTGTCCGTGTGTCTGCACAGGGCTGTGGTACCTGGGCACTGCTGGGGTCCTGAGCTCTCTCACACTGGGGACCTGTGGGAGGTGAACACAAGCGATGAGCAGATTCCCCAGCCCAGGATGGGGTTGAGAACTTGTGTGAGGATCCCTGCAGGGCCCTGCTCACGGGCTGTGCCCCCACGCAGACGGCGAGGGCGTGGGGGAGCCCCGCTTCTACCTCCTGACCAAGGACAGCACGGAGACCTTCGGCTTCTGCCTGCACGAGGAGCTGGGCTGCCAGGGCCACGTCATCCGGCAGATTGAGCAGGGAGGGGTGGCCCAGCGCAGGGGGCTGCAGGACGGGGACCGGCTGCTCCAGGTCAATGGCCACTTCGTGGACCACATGGACCACCTCAGGGTAAGCGGGCAGCCAGGGGCACAGAGGATGTGTGGCCTCTTCTGACTCCAGGGACCCTGATCCCACCCCATCAGAGGGGTGCCTGCCCAGGGTTCACAGCCTGGGTCCTTCCAGGTGGTGCAGAAGATCAAGGCCAGCGGGAACCAGGTGCTGCTGGCGGTGCTGGACGGTGCCTCCTACGAAGCAGCCAAATCCCTGGGCAGGGACCTGTCCCAGATGCTGCCGGATGACATCCGCCCGCGCCTCTGCCACGTCACGAGGGACAAAAGCGGCTTTGGCTTCAGTGTGTCGTGTCCAGAAGGTAAAACAAGATGCTGCCACCACGAGCCTCCCCCTTGTAGCACCTCACTCACCCCAAAGTGCCCCTTCTGCTCCTCCCGCAGGCACCAAGGGCACCTTCCAGCTGTCGGTGCTGCAGGATGGGCCAGCGGACAGGGCAGGGGTGCCACCGGGCTCCTGGCTGCTGGAGCTGAACGGGGACAGCGTGAAGAGCTACTCCCACGCACAGCTCACCAAAAAGGTGCCTGCTCCTGGCGTGGGGGGCGAGGGATGGGACTGAGAATGTCACTGAGCGCCCCGTGCTTCCCTCCAGCTTAAGCAGAGCGGCAACAAGGTGACACTGCTGGTGGCATCCAGCGCCGTGGAGGAGTTCTATCGCCTGCGGGGCCTGCGGGTCACGGCTGCCTTGGCAGACACCTCCAGGCTCCCCTTCAAGGTCCGGGAGCTGCACCTGGTGAAGGGTCCTGCTGGCTATGGGTTCCTGCTCAAGGAGGATGACTGCAGCTCAGGGGGAGTAGGTGAGGGGGCTGAGAGGGGCATTTCTGGGGGTTGGGAAGAGCTGACAGCTCTGTGCCTGCAGCGGGACCCTGTCCCCACCTGCACGCCAGGGTCAGCAGAGCCAGTCCCCTCTGCGAGCCTCTCCCCCCTGTGTGCCCCGCTGTGGCAGGCCAGTTCCTGTGGGATGTGGATGTGGGGCTGCCAGCCGAGCAGGCAGGGATGAAGGAAGGGGACCGTGTGCTGGCGGTGAACGGCGAGAGCATCGAGGGGCTGGGCCACGAGCAGACCGTGCACAGGATCCGCGCCCGGGAGGACCAGGTGACGCTGCTGGTCATCGACCCCGCTGGTGATGAGTTCTACCACTCGGTAGGTCTTGGGGGCACGGCCCTGCTCTGGCTGGGGAGCCCTGGGTGCTGTGAGGGTGCACGGTGGGAGAGGTGTCCTCCACAGGGGCTGTGCGTCCATCCCTCTTCTGCCCTTCCAGATCGGGCTGTCCCCCCTGCAGTTCTTTGAGGACAGTGACCCCGCCTCAGGCTCCTGCACGCCCTCCCTGCCCTCTCGCAGTGGCTCCCCGGCACTCTGTGACGTTGAGGTGGGACCCAAGGGACCCATGTCCTGGCTGATGGCTGCTGCCAACAGTATAGAGATCATACAGGTAACTCCCCAGGGCAGTGCTCACAGCCTGGCAGCGCTCCGAGTGCTGCCACCCTCCCGTTCTGCCCATCCTGACATTTCCCTGGCACCTGTGGTGCTGCCGGGAGGAGGATGTGTGGTCCCCTGGCCACAGGGACTGGGCAGAAAGACCCTTCCAACGTGTGTCCCCGCAGAGCCAGCGCCAGGAGGAACAGACGAAGCTGTGCCAGGCATTCTAACAGCCCAGGAGCCCCTGGACAGGCTCTCCCACACAGCACCTCCACCCAGGCCACGTCCAGCCCCTCGGGCCTCAGCACTGCTCAGCATGGACCCTGCACACGCAGCTCCTGTGTCTCCGTGCCTGGCTCACAGCATGACACTCCCAGGGACTGGTCTCTGCTCACCAAGGCTGGCTCAGAGCTTTTACCAACCACAGCGGCAGCTCCTTGTAACCTGACCACAGACCTGTGTCTTTGCCTGCCCAGCTACCTCCAGGGATTTCTCAGGACATTTGCACCAAAGCCCTTGCCCAGCTCCAGGCTCTGGGAGTTCCCAGGAGAGCTGAGGCACTGTCCTCTGCACTGTGACCCAGGGGACTTGAGGGTTGGCTCAGATCTGCACGTGCATGGACATCTCTCCTGTGCTTCTCCTCTCATCCTCTCCCTGAACCTGTGGGCACTGGGTGTCCACCACCCACCACCACCCTTCCTGCACCACCCTTCTGGGGTGTGATTAAAGGACAAATCCACGCTGCTGTTTGTGTGGGTGATGTTATGGACAGCACTGTGACTTGGCAGCACGTCCCAGGGCCAGAGCCATCCTCTCTTCCCAAGCCTGGAGTTGGGCCGTGGATGTAGGAAGCTCTCCAGGTGTGCTGCTGAGAGGGTAGGGGCTGAGAGCCACGCTGAGAGCCCCTGGGCACTGTACCTCCAGGAATTTGAGAGCAAACTCCTGCAGGCATCCCTTGTGCTCCATGGCAAGGCTTGTCACCTTGCAGGTGACACATCCGGAGCATCTGTCCCTGCCCTGCCAGGGCTGTGACAATGCTGGGGGAGGGGGACAGGGGGGGATCCCAGTGGGGGAAGTTCCACCTCTCTGCCGAGCGTGGGAGAGTGAAAACGAGCACAGAGTTTTGCATGTGGCCAAGAACCACAAACCTCTGGCTGAGGTTTTACCTCGGCCCCTTCTGGAGCGCGAGCGGAAATGCGATACTGGAGCATCGCCCCACCAGGCAGGGAAGTCTCTGCCTCTGTGTCCTCTGAGCTCAGTGCAGGCATCTGGGGTGCAAAAAGTCCTTGTCCAGAGCCTTTGGGAGCTGACAGCTCGGGAGGGAGCAGGGCTGGCCTGCTGCAGGCTGGTTTGGGGTGGAACGGTCAAGGGAGAGGTGGGAAAAGCTTGGCTGGGAGCCCCCAGCAGCACCAAGGTGTGGAGTCCTGGCCTCTGTGCCAACAGTCCCAAGTGAAACCCTCCCAAGAGCCCCAAGTGAGACACTCAGAACAGTCCCAGGCAAAACCAGCCTTTGCTTGAAGTCTCACACACAGCTACAGCCCCGACGTGGAGTGAATCATGCCCAGGGAAGCAGATAGTCAGGAATGCAATTACTCCAGCGTGTTCCCTGATCGCTTTGGATCCCAGCCATGGTGATTTTTGCACTTGGCTCTCACAAAGCCAGGGTTGCCCTCCCCACTTCTCTCCCCAGGTACTTGTGGTAGCGTGGAGCTGGCCAGGGCACCCGCTGGTGGTCAATCCAGCTTGACTATTAGCCAGAATCCATTAGCACCTAATGGGAAAAGCCTCAGGAACACGGCCTCAATAAACGTTGACATATTTGAGGTCAATATAATCCTTAGGAAAATTTGCCCAGGTAATTAAAGCCAGACAAGGAGTTGCCTGTCCCAGAAATATTTACCAAGCTTTACCAAAGGCAATAAAATGAAGGCAGGGAGTTTATAACCAATCCACGCCAGGCTCCCTTGTTGTGTTAAGTGCTTCCTGCTGTGCTGTCCACCTGCCTCCTCAGCAAGTGGGTGCCACAGGGGAAGTAAGCAAAGCTCCTTCGAGGGGGTTGGATCCAGAGGTTGAGGCTGTGCTGTCCAACCTCCAGGCCCGAGTTTGGGGTGCAAACTGATGTGGCCAAACTGCAGCAGCCAGTTTTCCTCTGCCTGGTTTCCTGTCGCAGCCCCTGTGGTGAGGCTGGCGCCGTGTGGTACCAGCCACAGCTGGTTTTTGCAAAAGGAGACGAGATGAGAAGAGGATCTGAAGGCAACAAAGAAACAGAACTCAACCGACTTTCAAGCTGTAATGTTGTAATTTTTTGTAAGTTTGGTGGTGTCAGCTCTGGCAAACTCACTCCTTGGTTCCCTTTAGATTCCCTCATCCCCGTTTCTTTTCCCAGTCCCTTTCCACTCACTGGTTCCCTTTTTTCTCCCTTATCTCGTTTTGACCCCTTGATTCTCTTTTCTCCCTCTTGTCTCCTTTTAACCCCCTGATTATCTTTTCTCCCCCGGTCCCTTTTTACTCCCCGATCTCCTTTTCTCTCTGGTCCCTTTTCATTCCCTGGCCCCCTTCCCACTGCCCGGTCTGTTTTCTCCGCCTGTTGCTCTCCCTGCCCTGCTCCTTCTCCTTCTCCCGTTCGAGCCGCGATGTCGGGAGCAGGTTCTCAGCCCCGGTGGGCTCTGCCTGCCCCTGCCTTTGATGCCTCAGGTACCTGCCAGGTGCACCGGCCGCTCTCCCGCTCCCGTTCCCTCCCCGCCATGGGGATGCCGGCGCTGCTCCTGCCTCGGGCACATCCCTCTCT
>VYXF01006603.1:76186-101815 GCA_013397295.1 Polioptila caerulea | reverse complement strand
CTGTGGCTCGAGGGGAAATATTTGGGGGTGCTGAGAGGTGTATGGGCACAGAATGAAGTGCAGCGCTTTGGGGGGAGGATGTGGTGAGCACGGAGTGACAGGACATGGGGGAATGGCTGCACACTGGTAGGAGGCAGGGTTAGAGGGGATTTGGGGAAGAAACTTTTCCCTGGCAGGGTGGGCAGGCCCTGGCACAGGGTGCCCAGAGCAGCTGTGGCTGCCCCTGGATCCCTGGCAGTGCCCAAGGCCGGGCTGGCCAGGGCTTGGAGCACCCCGGGACAGTGGGAGGGGTCCCTGCCAGGGGCTGGGACAAGATGGACATTAAGGTCCTTCCAACCCCAACCATTCCGTGGTTCCATGTGGAATCTGGTGGAGAGGTGAGCGAGGGAGGAGAGGCCAGAGGCAGGATGGGAATGGGATGCCAGGATGGGAAGGTGAAGGGAGATCAGCAGCTCTGCAAAGAGCAAGATGGAGGAAGAGGGGACAATTTGGAGTGGAGCATTTAGAACTGCCTGAGAGGATGTGGGATGCTTCCCCAGGGCAGTTCAGCATTTGGACAACACTCTGAGGCACAGGGTGGGATTGTTGGGGCGTCCTGTGCAAGGCCAGGAGATGCTCTGAGTGATCCCTGTGGGTCCCTTCCATGCCAGGATATTCTGTGATCTCTGTATTAATCAGAAACGTGTATAGATAATACCAATCCTGTATGTGCTGGGCTGGGCACTGGTAGGGGCTGGTGGGGAGCTGCAGATGGTGACAGCAGCAGGACAAGGGAGAAGGGTAGGATTTGCTCCTTGGAAGCTGTGCCTTGGCCTGTGAGAGAGCCTGGTGTGTGAGGAGGGGATGGTGAAGCTTTGTGGCAGGTCAGGTTATCCCTTTTGGAATGAATGTGTTGCTGCACTCAGGACAAAACCTTAAAACTGGGAGCTGAGGAAAAACTCTAAAAGCCTGAATAAACCCTTCTGCAATAAGCATGTGGAGTTACAGAAAGATAAAGTATCAAGTGATGTTAAACAAGAAAAACTCGTGGCGTGGGAGTTGGAAAGGCCTTTTTCCAGTCAGTCCCACACCTTTAGGAGGGGCACGGCTCTCTGGGGTCATTAAGAGTCTCCAGTCCTCCTCCTCCTCCTTTTCAAATGCCAGGAAATGGCTCTTGCCGGGGGCAGGACACCAGACCTTTTGGCCTGTTGGTGTGATGGGATATTTGATTTACTGGCCTGGCTAGGTGTGCTGGTCAGTCCAGTGCTTTCAGAAATGCTGGGGAGTTGTCAGGGAATGATCAAGTGAGTGAGTGCAGGCACACAGAAATAGGCACGAGGTAGAAATCTAACATTTTGGTGGAATTTTCATTGATAATTACTGTTCAACCCTCAAATCAAGGCTGGGCTTGACATGTTGCAGTCTGAAACGTGGAGTGCATTTTATGATTCTGAGTGTAGGGCCCTAAAAGTAGTGTGGAGTAAGAGCATCACCCAAGTTGCCCCCAGGCCTTGGGGACTGTCACCTGGCCACCTCCTTCTCCTCTGGGAGCAGAGCAGGCAAGGATTTTGGGCATCCCTCATCCAATTTCCCCTCAGGCTTCTGCATTTTCCTGCTCTTTCCCCTGCATTGTTTATCCATGCAGTGTCTGAACCTCCTGCAGTAAGTGCTAAAAGCAGGCAGAGCAAATGACTTCTTTAAAGGCTTATTAAATTCTATTCCTGCCAAGAAATCACTCTGTGTTGGCTGGCTCCACAAAAACCAGGGTTTAGAGTTGTGCCTTGCTGTGCCTGTGATGAGCTTTGATCACCTACAGTGAGACTGGGGCAAAGGAAAAAAAATCTTTTTTTGGGAGGAGGGGAGAAATGTTGTTGGCTCTGTTACAGACACTGAGGGCCAAGCTCAAGTGCTGGTGTAGGAAAGGCAGTTTGGGCATGGAAACAGGACCCTAAATAAGTGTAACCTGTAATTATGCACATCATCATGTATAGAATATGTAGATAGAGATGGCAACTTGTGTTTGACCTCTTAACCTGCTCTGTTTGAAGGGAAAGGTTAGCCTGAAAAAAAGCTGATTGTCACAGCATTTCAAAATGCAATGGGATGGTTTTGGGGGGGAAATTTCACAGCTTAAGGTTTTTATAGCAGGTTGGATGTGTTCTCTCTCCACTGACAGAAAAGCCAAGGCTGCTGCTGGATTTGTCTGAAGTTTCATCAGCCTCTTTTGACTCCAGGTTTACTCCTAGGCAGCATGCAGCTCTCAGGGTTGGAGTCTTGTTCAGTCTGGTTTGTACTAAAGGAGAGATCTGGCTCTGCACAGCCTTTCAGATTTCAGTTAGATTTCAGCTGCACTTCTGCACACTCAGAAGAACACATCTGAATTAAAATCTTTTTAGCAGTGCAGCAAAAACCCAGGGAAGCTCAGGGTGTGAAGAGCTGAATGAATGGAAGGTGTGGAGAATGGGTGAGATTTCTGGGCCAAGAACATGAAATTGCAGGTGCAGATAAAAAACCTGCTTGTGTGCATGTTTAATAGATGATGTTTTTGCCTCTCAGAGCTGCGTGCTGTGTCTGTGTGGGTACACTCCACTCACGACCTCATTTGTTAGTCTGCATAATTAGCTGCTGTTGTCAAAGCACTGGTGCATCTCTCTTTTGGATGTGACTGATGAATTTCCTATGCAAGTTGATTCTTGTCCAAATATTTTCCCTGTAATGCTCTCCATAAGCTGCCTGACATATTGATGTCTTTCAGATTCTTTCATTTGAAGCCCTGATTTTTTTTTTTTTTGTCAGTGCCATTCCCTCCCACAGCTCCACGTGGTCACACAGAGCATGGACATAAACCAGCCCTTTCCATCCCTGCTGGATGTTCCCCTTCATTCAGCTGAATGGGGGGATATTTCTGCAATTTCTCTGCAGAACACAAATGAAATGCAGCCCCCTGGAGTTCACTGCTGTGGGTGGGGTTGGGGAATAGGTGGGTTAGTCATGAGCTGCTGGGGATGGAGCAGAGAGGAATAAACGTGGGAAGGCACGGAGGAGGAAGAGCAGCTTTGAGATAAAGCTCCTCTGAAGGGTTTCCTGCTACCATTCAGTTCCTAGAACTGATAGAGAGAAGTGCCACTGCAGGTCAGCTCCATTGTGAGCAGAGGAAAGGCCAAACACAGATCTAGGAGAGCTAAGAGATGTTTGAGTAGGTTTTGTTTTGCTGTTGGCTTACACTGGAATGAGATGTCATCTCAGTACAGTTGGCTGTTCAGCTGCTAAAGGAAGGAAAAAATGAGTTTTTAGAACTGCCCTGGAAGGGAAGATCCTACCTGGGAGTAACCCCTGGATGCTGGTCAGGCCTGAGACTCTTAAATCCAGAATTAGTCAAGGCAAGCTGCAGATGGTTGAGGGGAAATATTCAATTCCAGGCCTCAAAGATGAGATGATTTTATATTTCCTAGAATGAGTAGACAACAGATTCTTTCCTCAAAACTCAGTTGGGGAAACTGGTTTTTGACTTGCATTTGGAAAATAGAAATGGATGAAGTCAATTTTCAGCTTCTTCACTCTTCATGCTGAGCTTTATTGGTGTGTCTAAAAACCCAAAAATGTCTCCCTAGAAGGTTTGTTCCTCAGAGAACACAACCTAAGCCGGGCAAACTTTTTGGATGATAATTTAAAACCATGGATTGCTTC
Source organism: Polioptila caerulea (assembly GCA_013397295.1). Lineage (NCBI taxonomy): Eukaryota > Metazoa > Chordata > Aves > Passeriformes > Certhiidae > Polioptila > Polioptila caerulea. The sequence continues at coordinate 98,149 of VYXF01006603.1, read as the reverse complement.
TGTTCGTTGCTATCACACCTAAACAAAAAAATATTTTTTCTGCTTTTTTGCTCAATTTCCTTCCACGTTGCTGGTCCCTGTGGAAGGCTGCTGAGGGGCAGCTGTTCCCAGGGCTGGGAACATTCCTTTGGATGTTGTCACGATGCTGCAAGTGCACACGGAGAGAAACAAGGCAAATGCTGCTGCTTTTGTTGCTGCTGTGTTAGAAAAGCCCCAAGTTTGCTCAGGAGGCAGCAGTTCCTAGTTATGCACTGTTGTTTAGCTGCTCATCTTAGCTAATTTTGGTCTGCTTGCTAAAAAAAAAAGCAGCTGATTTGATAATGAAATACCAGCAGTTTTGACCTTTCTGTTCACTGTTTGAGGTAGCTCCTACGTTTTGCTGGGGCTCTGAGAATGAGCAGTTTGCAGAACTCTGGGGGAATTCTTTTGATTGATACCAAAATCTGAAGTGCAGCAGGTTTGCTGCCCCCATAGCTGGGTATTTGCAGAGGGTAACAACCAAACTGTTCTCTATTCCCAGCTGGCTGAGGGAAGTGCAGACTCTGCTTGCTTAACGTGGCTTCCTCCTCAGAGCTGACTGTGTTTGTGAAGGTTTTAACCCCACTGTAGAACAAACAATTTCTGCTGAAGAAAAGGTTTTGCTCAGCTGGCTCTGAGGAGCATGTTTAGAACCCATTCACCCTCATAGGGGAACTATTTTATTTTTTTTTTTCAGAGGACAAATGTGTTGACTCAATTTGTTGATATGGTTCATTGTCCAATGTTCACAGGCTCCAAGGAAGCAGCAGTTGAGGCATCAGCATCAGTTGACTAAATCAGCTGTCTGGCCATCCATCTCTTTATCTTAAGACCTTGGCAGCCTCCTCAAAATGGAGGGGAAGTTTTGGTAGTTTGTTTTTCCCATGTGTTCTTGCAGAGGCTTTTTTTTGTTTGTTTTTTTTTTAACCAGCAGTCTGATTTTTCTGGTTTGAGCTTTGCTACACTGTGTGCCTTTCTCTTGGCTGAAGCAGAGCCTTTCTCAGGTCAGCTCTTGGCACAGGCCCTGCTCTAAGTCAGATGCCATTGCAGGTGTCCCTTCACAAGGCTGCTTTTTGCACATACCCTGAATGGCAGAGTGAAATGCTAAAGCAGTTTTGCAGAAGGAATGACTCTGTTTACCATCCATGTTTAAGGGAAGTCAATATTGAAGCCTGCACTGTAGGGAACTGCTCAATTCCTCTTGAAGGTTTCACAAGGTTTGGTGGAAATGAGGTACTGCAAAAGGATGGGAAATTGTTCTTTGGCTTTTTCTTACCCACTTTACTTAAGTTTTGCATTCTGCACTGTTTGATTTCTGTAATTCCTTCATACCTGGCAGTGTCATGAGTTTAGACCTCATTTATATGCTGGGTGTTTAGCAGCTAGCTAATATTCATTATAAAGAGGAACTTTAGGAAAGTGTAGCTACATTTTGTGCTCAGGTTTGCTGGAAATCACAGAATATTGAAGTCTTAGGCTGCTGCTTCTTACCTTGCAAACTTGATCCAAAACTGACCTCACAACTCTCATTCCAGCCCTTTCTCTAACTGAAAGTTCACTACTTCAATTTTCAAATGGCTGCTTTGCCATTAACTCTCCCTTTAGTTCCTCCAGTTTAGATAATGGAAAAATTTGGCTATGGTGGATGGTGAAGTGACTTCCTTTCCCCTCCCCTGTCACATAAATTTATTATCATGAGTTTCATCAGTCCACATGCACTTCAGCCCAGAAATTGCATTCTTTTATGGTGGCTGGGCTCACTATCTGGAGAAAATAGCCTGGAGAAAAGGAGGCTCAGGGGAGCCCTTATCACTGTAAACCTCCCTGAAAGAAAGTTAGAGTGAGCTGGGGGTTGGGCTCTGCTCCCAGACAAGCAGTGACAGGACAAGAGGAAATGACCTCAAGCTGCACCAGGGGAGGTTCAGGTGGGACATCAGGAGGAATTTCTCCATGGAAAGGATGGTCAGGCTTTGGAAAGGGCTGCCCAGGGAGGTGGTGGAGGTGTCCAAGGGATGCCTGGATGTGGCACTCAGTGAGGAAATGACCTCAAGCTGCACCAGGGGAGGCTCAGGTGGGACATCAGGAGGAATTTCTCCATGGAAAGGATGGTCAGGCTTTGGAAAGGGCTGCCCAGGGAGGTGGTGGAGGTGTCCAGGGGATGCCTGGACGTGGCACTCAGTACTCTGGTCTGACTGGCAAGGTGGGGACCAGGTTGGGCTTGATCTCAGTGATTGTGGGATTCCATCTGGACTCGACCAGCCGTGGGGATTTGTCGCGGCCGACGTTTCAGGGCGTCGTGCTGAGCCCCCGGGCGCGCTCCTCTCCTGGGCTTTTCACAGAGCTGCTCTCTCCACACCCCACAGGTGGTGCGCCTGTGTCAAAACCCCAAGCTGGCCCTGAAGAACAGCCCTCCCTACATCCTGGACCTGCTGCCTGACACCTACCAGCACCTGCGCACCATCCTGTCCCGCTACGAGGGCAAGATGGAGACCCTGGGTGAGAACGAGTATTTCCGGGTCTTCATGGAGAACCTGATGAAAAAAACCAAGCAGACCATCAGCCTCTTCAAGGAAGGGAAGGAACGGATGTACGAGGAGAACTCCCAGCCTAGGTAATGGAGAGAAATGGTTTTGAGGGGTTTTTGTTGGAATTGAGTTTGTGTTGAAGGTAGCATTCCCTGGCTGATTGCTGGAAGGAGCAGAGGGTGCCCATCTCTTGTGCCAGCAGGGACATTTCCAGCTGTGCCCGCTCCCAGCTGTGCTTCTCCCAGAGGAACCTGCAGCCAGATGTGCACAAACCTCTCTGCTTTCCCCAAATTATTGCCAGCAGCACTTCCCTCATCCCCACCCACCTGGAGATCAGGTGAGCCACGCTGATAAACTTCCCGAGGGGAAAAACTCACCAAGAATGGGTTTTTATGGCCAAAAATGAGGGAATTTCTCACCTTGCCTGCATTTCTTGCTGCATGTGGGTGATCCTTCCTGCAGGTGAGGGGAGCAGGGCTGGGGGTGTTAGGGAAGCAGTTGTCAGCTCGTCGTTGATTCTGTGCATCTTCATGGTGAGCAGCACTTAAAAAATGGATAGGTGGAGGTAGAAACTGCACTTGCTGGTTATAAGGCTCTCTTGAACAAAATAATATGGATTTAATGTGAGAGGATTCATTAACCCAAGAAGATGTGTCCTCATCCAGCTTTAACAATAGGAAACACAAGTGGATTTAAGAGTAGAGGAAAGCTCTGGGAAAGATGAATCTCACCCATTTGTGCAAGGTCTAACAGGCAGAGATGCACAAGGCATACACTTGTACCACTAAACTCATTTTTCAAGGAGATGTTGAATTAAAAAAGAGGAAAAAAAAAGGTGGAAAAAATGTGAAAACCACCCAGTGGCTGCACATAATTGCCCTAGGGAGAATGTGGTTAACGGCCTGGCAACAGCTTGGAATTACTGGAGGGGGAAAAAGTGCTGGCACATGTTTCTGGTTTAATATTGAACTCTGTGAAGCATATTCCATGATACTGAGCTCCAACCAAAGGCTGTGACAGTGGCTCTAGAAGGCTTTGCTGGTGCTGCTTGGGTTGCTACTGCCTGTGTTGAAAAATGGATTAAGAAATGGAAGTTTCTTTCTGGAGTATTGTTAACTGTGTGTGTATTGTGATCTGTCATAAATCTGGAACATCTGATGAGTAAATGGTGGCTGTGTCAGTCAGGAATCCCAAATCCCACCTCCAGTGCCTTGGTTTTTCAGAGAGGAGCAAAGAGAAGTAATTCCAGAGGGTTAATCATCCTAGTTGGGTTGTAATCCACCTAATTGACTGGAGGGAGCAGGGGAACTGCAGATGATGGATGTGAATGTCAGGGCTGCAGCAGAGGCTGCTGTTCTCCCAGCAGGCATGGGAGGCCTGGGGGAATTGCTAATTGTGCCATTTATGAATAAACAGCTTGAGCAGGGAAGGAACTGTGGGGAGATTTGTGTTAAACACAAGCATTAAACCAGCATCACATCCTGGCATCTGATGGCATCTTGCTCTGCTTCTGCACAGCCCAGCAAGCAGCTGGGTCCTAAAGGGGCAGCCCCAGAGAGCCCTTTCCTCGTGCTGGGGCTGTTGGGAACATCCTTTAATTTGTCACAAAAAAGGACAAGATGAGAGCAGTCAGTGCATGTGATTTGTGTGGCAGTTCAGGAGGTACCTACACAAAGGAAGAGGGTTTTGGTTTTGGGGATTCTGTTAAAAGCTGCACTGGCAGTGGCAGATTCCATGGTTGTTGGAGCTCTTGGAACCCAATCACTTCAGGGCTGTTTGTTAATCAAATGAATTTCTGCTATAAATGCACCTGGAGATATAAAATATGTATCCTAATCTAAGGTGAAGAAACAGAAATTTTCTTGATAGGAGCTGAAGAAAAATACTGATATTTTTAGTAAGAATTAATACATTCAAAAATAGTGCTGATTTCCAATAATGCATTAATACATTATTAAATTCAAATTCTTTAAGCATGGGAGAAGCTTTCTGGCAGATGGTCAGCATTCTGTAAAGCAAAGGAATAGAACCTGAATCTGGTGTTCACTAGGAATGTTCTTAGGGCAGTGTGCATATATATATATATATATTTATTATATATCTTTTATATATTATATATAAAAATATATGTATAATATAGATCTAAATATATAATATCTATTATATTTATATATATAAATCTAGTTTGCTCTTGATCTCAGGCAGGTTTGTGGCCATTTGTCTGCAGTGTTTTGAGAATTTAAAAATTTAATATGTGTGTTGTTTTGACTTTTCTGACTTTTTTTCCCCCTGTTGTTCTTGAAGCTTTTCCCCCCCTCTCTTCCAGACTTTGCATTCATTTGTTTCCTGTTGTGTGTGACCTTATTTTCTCCCCCAAATGGCTCCTGGTGTAGAGCAAAAGGCACAATTTTGGCACTTGCATAAGCAGGGTGAAAGCTGGAGTGTGCTCTTAAACAGCAATCCTGAAAATGACTGAAGCAGGCTCCCAACTGCCCTGATCACTTGGGCATCACCCTCCTTTCCTTATTATCTCCAACTTTTTCTTGCTCTCACACATTTGGGAGGTCTCTGTGCTTTGCTGCACAGTGCTTCAGACCATAAATACATAAATGAACCATGGCTGCACCTCTCCTGCCTTCAGCTCACGCTGTGATTTTTGGGAGGAGATTGTTTTGTTAGGAGAGCTTTTGAGATGCTGTTTAAATTCTGCTCTAGCTCACTTCCATGGCTGTTGAAAAATTCATGCTGAGGGTGCTTTTAAAGCTCTGTGTGCCCTTTTCTGGCTGTAGGTACCAGCACTGACTGCTGGGTGCTGTTTAAAATCCAGTTTTTGGGAGTGGATCCTGTGCAACTGGGTGACTTTGGGGTTTTTATTCGAGATACTGTGGTGTTCTTCTGAGTTTTGATAGCTAAAAGTGACAGCTGCAGGCTTGGGATCAAATAGTATTTCTAGAGTCAATAATTTTGGATATTTTGCTGTGTGCTTGTAATGAGGTGAAGGCAAATCATCCAATGATTGCTTGGCTGTGTGCAGTGATCAGGAGTTCTTGAGGCTGAGCACATTTCCAGAGGTGCTGCTTCCTTTTCTTTAGAGAGCCAGGGGTAAATATGGGACTTCTCTATTGTGAACTTCTTGAGTTTCCTTTTTTTTTAAAAAAAAAGGATGAAATAAACACATTTTTCCCTGCAGTGTGATGGTTCCATTCCCTGACTGTGCCATTCTTACTCTGATCATGCTGAACCTGCCTCAGATCTCAATTTCAGTTTCATTTAGAGGCTTGGTGGTTTTGCTGGACTATTTTTTTTTTTCTGTTTCCACTGCAGAAAGCTTTTACTTCTCAGCTCTCTTACTTGCACAGAGGAGCTGCAAATTGTCAGCTCTCCACACTCCATAAATTACTCCTTGCAGCAGGGGTTTTGCAGTTGTGTAAATAGATTAAACTTGACATGGCAGGAGTGAAAAATAGCTTGGTGATCAGGAGACAGGTAGAGGAATTGTCTGTTCCTTGGGAAAGGATTAATTAGGCTGAAGAGTCCATTTTTCACCCAAGAATCAAATTTCCTAATGATGTTAAAGCAGTCTCTAACGAGGGAAAATTCGGGGGGGTTATTTCCTAAATAAAATCAGCACCCTGCAAATGTTTCCACATTAGAACACAGCTATGGAAGCTGCAGGGTGAGGGAGGAGAAAGAATTTTTCAGGATGTGGCCTGGATGTTTAAGGAGTAGCACAAGTTATTTTTATAGCTCAGCTGTGGGAAACAAACTGTTAACAAAGCCAGTTAAAACCCAAATCCATCTGTAGAGAACATGGGGTTAAGCAGGGAATAAAATAAACTTTTTCCATAGAGCATGGAGGTGAAAAAAAAGCTTTGGGAAGCTGATCCATGTTTAATTGTTCTTCTGACAGCAGCTTAGGGGATGCTGGCTCAGCAGGATTTCATATTCTTCTCCAGCTCCAATGTTCAGACTCACTAATTTACACAGGAAAAAGCTACCAGTGTTCAATGTCTCCTGGAGATGACCATGAATATCTCTGAAGGGGAAGGAAGTGCATAAAAAATGACTTGGAGAAAGGAAAAAAAAAAATTTAAAAAAAATGAAAAAGGTTGGAATTTAAAGAGGAAATCTTTGGAAAACACTTGTGTTAAACCCTGAACCAAAAAACCCTCTGAGAGGAGGGGGATTGGTGCTTTAATCTAATTTTTGAGACCTCTTGCACACATTCCAGCTCAGTGAAAACAAGAGAGTGCAAAATGTGGAACTCAGAATGGTGCGTGTGAGTCCTCTTTCTGTCACTTCCTTCTAACACAGCAGCACTTTTTTTTTTTTTCTTTTTTTTTAAACAAAACCCACTAGTGTGAAGTCTACATCTGCATTTAAATTAGAACATCTTAAAGAAAAGAACTCCAGAGCTGCCCACAAGAAAGGTTTCCTTGCCAGGCTCCAGCATATGAACACTAACTAACTGCTTATTACCCAAGAAGAAATTCATTATCATGTAAATGTTGTTGGAGGGGAGGAATGTGAATTATTTCTTTCTAATTTGGTTTTAAATTGCAGTTTAGGTGATAGTTTTGGGACTTAAGTAACACTTAGCATAATTGGCTTAAGCTTGCATTCATTATAGTTTTCTTTCTGTCTAAAATTGGACCACCGTCTTGAAAATCAATTTGTGGACAAATGTAAGATTTCAGATGATTGCATAATAAGGAAGGAAGATTTTTTTTACTCTTCTTGATTCTCAGAGCCCATAAAATTGTAGAGTCTTATGAGAGGCTGTGGACTTGCAGTTGTGGGTGGAATTACAAGCACGTTGGTTCATTTGTAGTAATTATCAGTGGAAATGTGATGGATTTCTCTCCATGCTGGCAAAAATTGCTGCTGCTGCTGCTACTTGGCAGCTGGCTTGTGTCTCTTGGGTGCTTGGCTGGGGTGGTCAGGGCTGGGATGCCCCATTTGGGATTTTTGGGGTTGGGTTTTGGCCCGTCTGGGGACACCTCCCACTATCCCAGGTTGTTCCAGCCTGGCTTTGGGCACTGCCCGGGATGGGGCAGCTCCTCTGGGCAGCCCTGCCCACCCTTAGGATAAAGAGCTTTTTATGTCTGCTCTGAACCTTCCCCAGCTCCTTGTCATTCCCTTTTGGCATCTGTTGGAACCCAGAATGCAGAGAATATTCCCCTGTGTGTTTTTGGGGATCCAACCCCTCTGACAAACCCTGCTTTTAACCTCTGGCCATGCAAAGGGCTGCCCAGGCTTTGGGATGAGACAGAATTGTCAGCAATGTCAATGAGACAGCAGCATAATGTGTAATTTATCCCAGGGTGAGAAAGGGAGATTTTGGGGTTTNCTGTCAGGGGAGACACTGTGGGAGTGGGAGAATTCCAAAAGTATCCAAGGCAGTTTGGAGGTGGCTGAAGGTGAAGCATGAACCATGGAATGGTCCTTGATTTGGAGACAGGGCTTTTGTGCTCTGTTTTTCTCTTTAACTATTGCAAATAGCCCTGAAAGACAAATTTTGGTCCCAGTGCAGAGAGCCCAAAATTAGGTATAATGAGAAGTGTCCTGAGCAGTACATTTGTTGTGTAATCCCCTTGAATCTGGTAAAATGAATAAATCTGTTACCTAAGTGAGAGTTTTATCCTTTACCTTGTCAGTCCTCTGAATATGTGTTGAAATCTTTAAAGACCATTAATAATAGCCAATGTATTCCTCTCTTCAAAGCATTTTCTCTAAAATTTAAATTTTTTAAGTGGATTTTTAGCTTCTTAACAGTGATAAAAAAAAAAGTAACACCAACACTTGTGCCTGAAATAATAAGTCCAGGTCCTTGAAAGGTCAGTTGGTTTGGTCCTTGTGGTCAGCAGTGGCCTGATGTCCTTCCTGCTTCACATCACTCCCATGCTGATGGGAATAGATCACATTTTGGGGTGGTTTGTGGCCTGCAGTGTGTTTTGTGTCACCTTTTGAAGCGGTGGGCAGGCTCTGCTTACACAACTCAAGGTGTTAAAATCTCTTTCTGTGACCTGAAAAGTGCCAGGGTTCAGCAGAGCAGAAGCAAACTGCCCTGTAATACCTAAAAACACTGAAAAAGGAGCTCGTGGGGAAAAATTCTGGAGAACAAGCAATAAATTTCATATTAATCTGTTCTTTTAGTTACTCTGAGGAATTCCTGTGAATATTCCAGAGCCTGGCTCTGTGAGGTACCTTCTGTTGAGCCAGCAATAGTTAAGTGGAATTTCATTCACTTCCTGTGTTGCAAGTTTGGTTGAAAGTAGTTCCGCTGTTTCTATTTTTAACCCCGATCTGCCTCAGGGTTACCAAAGGGATCACCTCGAGCATTTCCACTCCCTGCTTCTGTGAACATGAGCACACACAGAACTCCTGCCTGGGAGCAGGCAGTTCTTCTTTTTGGAGCCCAACTCTGCTGAAATCAAACTGTGCCTGGTGCATCTGAAAGCCCCTGTGACACGAGAACCTCCCATCTTGGTGGTTTCTGAACGGTGCATTTTACTTGTTGGAGTCGTTAAAAGAGCTGTTGGGTTGTTTTGGGGGGTTTTTTATAATTAATTTTTATTTTTTTTTTAGCACTTCAAGTGTAAAATTGTAAGATGTAGTTATAGGAAAAAAAACTGGGGGTTTTGTGGTTTGTGTTTTCATACGTAGTGGAGCTTGCACTTTATCCAGGAGATGCTAACCCTGTCACCTAAACAGAATCTGGTGGTAAGAGTGTAAGAATAAGAAATTAGGACAATAATTACAGAGAAGGGAGACATTTTGAGGTTGATTTCTTGTGCTGCAGCTCCTAATTCCTCTGTGTTTGTAACATGCCTTCAGCAGAATGAGCTTTACAGACACGACAGCCTTTGCACGTCAGATTATGGCAAGTGAGCACAATATTGTGACTAAATCAGCCTGTGGAGCTGATCCTTGCTGCCTGTGAGGAGCTCAATTATACTGTGGCAGCTGGGTAGCTCTGAAGTAGGTGAGAAATTCTGGAAGAAAATGAAAAAAATCGTAGCTGGCAGCGGCAGAAATGGTTGTGCCACGTCAACGTTGCCTTGAGGGGAAAAGGCATTTAGTCACATTAATGTAACTAATTGTGTCAGCGTGGCTGAGAGAGACATCCCTGATTAAACCATCCCCGGCCCTTAATGGCTTTCCAAAACAGAGCCCATACACTGGAAAAGCACTTTTGTCCAGGAAACTGGGAAAGAAAAATCTGCTGAGGGTCTGGGGGAGGAGAAAACAACCCCAGAACCCCCAGTGGGGGCTGCACTTCTCCTCAGCCTCTTGAGTTCCACAAAGGTGTGGAACAAACCCATCCTGGGCCAGGCAGGAAGGAGCAGAACCACAGCAGAGGGGCTCGGAGCAGGGAGAGGGGGAACCTGTCCGTGGGCATGGGGTAACTGGAGGAACTCTCTTGCTTCACGCTGGTTTTGGTTCCCCAAAGTGGTGTCCCCAGAGCCTGGTGAGTTGTGGCAGCAGGGTTTGAGGCAGAGCTGCAGCTGAACAGGCTCTGGAGCTGTGTCTGGGTTGTTCCAGAACAATCCTCAGCTCCCTCTGTGTGCACAGGGACTGATCCCTCCATGCTGGAGCTGCAGGTGTTCCTCACGACTGAAACACTTGGTGTACACAGTGGAAAAAATACTTGGCTTTTTACATTTCCACTTGTTGATTCGGCACTTCCGACCATAATAAACCAAAAGCTTTGCTGGTGTGTGTGTGGGGGAGCACTGGGGGCTGTGAGATCCCCCCTCAGCTGTTGCTGGAAGCACAAACAGAGGCAGGTCTGGCTCTTTGAAGCTCTGCAGGTGTTGCCTGCACACCCTGGGCACAGCTCACTGATGTGGCCTGAGCTCCCTGGGTGACGATTCCAGCACACTGGGGTGGCTGGGGTTTAAATTCCCCAGCAGCAGGACTTGGGTGCTGCAGCCAGCTCTTGCCAAACTGTGCTTGGCATTTCATTCCTTACCATGTAAGATTCCATTCCAATCCATTCCTGTAAGACTGAATTTTAGCTTGCAAGATGGAATTCTTTAACTTGTAAGTGAACTTGGCTGCGGTGGAGCCCGTGGTGACAGTTCTGTGTGGATTGCTGTGTTTAGGTAAAATTTTGAAAATTTGCCATCATGAGACATTGCTGGATGTCTGTGGCCAAAACTGTTTGGGAATCTCCCACAAATGTTCTTTGAATACATTCCCCTTTTCCTGGGAGCACGCTCACATCTGTTTCGTTGAAGCAACAGCAATGAAGACAGTTCTGATGTTACTAAAAATAAAACACAGTCACCAGTAAGCTTTGATATGCCAATAAAAAAATATTCTCTATAATTGCACGTGTTTATTTGATCTGTGTAAATTTAGAAATGTAAATTGTTAAAATAAAGACAATGTTTGTCCTTTCAGCACAGGATTGCTAACTGCTGTATGTAAAAGCCAGTAACACAAACTCTTTTGCAATTTGCTGCTCTTTATGTTCACTTCCTGTGGTTTTTCCTGTTATGTACTTACAATATAGCTGAATATCTATAAAAAAAATCTGATAACCATGAGAATTTAAAATGTTCAGCTATCCAAAATGGGTTTGGAAACCGAGACCTTGAATGTGTGTGTGTAAAACCATTTGTTTATCCATCCTTAAGCCTGAGGAAGTTCTTACTTCTCTCATTAACTGATGTGCTCAGCTAAGTGCAAGCACTTCCTGGAGCTCAGCTGAGGCAGAAGAGATAAACAACTGGACACAGGAATATTCCCTGGCTGCTTCTTGCAGTTTTTTTAGCTGAAACCATGCACTTGTTCAGGGGCAGAAATGCATCAGAGTCCTTGTGTGTCGTACCCAAATTTCCCCACCTTGTGCTGGGCAGCAATAGGAGAGTGCAAAATCATTAGCAGGTTTATTAAAGCCTCTGTTTGTATAAACTCAGTAAAAAAAAAAGCCCATGATTTTTTGCTGGAGTTGTAGGTGGATTAAATGATTGATAAGAGCCTGGTGTTTGCTTTTTCTTCGTGCACTAACACAAACTGTCAGGGGTTTTTTTTTGCCATTTTATGGGAGTGAGGGCTTTCAGAAGCCCACAGCTCACACCTCTGATTTGTAATTATTGTGTTTATCAGACAAATAAATTGCAGGGACGTGGTGGAATCCCCATGAGGGAGGGAACTGGGGGGTGAATTACCAGTGAAATCACCTTCCCTCTACCACGAGCTCAGATTCTGAGCATTCCCATCATAAATGCAAAGAGAAATTTGAATTACTTAACGTGCCAAACCCAATCTGTAGAAGTGCTTGAAAATACCCAGTTTGAGTGTGTAACACATCCAGAGACAGCTGGGGACTGGCACAGCCCTTGGAAGAGCAGCTGGGGGCTCTTCCTTGTGTTAATCCCAAGCACCTGCTGCTGTTGGACATGTATGAAATGACAAAAAGCAGAATTCCCTGCATGGCTGGGGCCTTCCATAAACACTTCCATTGCTGCACACAAATTAAAATGTAGCTGAATGAAGAAGGCTAAGAGAGAACTGCTGTCAGAGAAAATTTGGAGTTTTGGGCCCTTCTGACCTACCCAGACTGTCAGGGCTCATGAGGGGCTGAGTATTAGAATATATGGTAAGCTATATGGTCACTTGAAATTGAGTCTAGACCCTGTGAAAATATGGGAAATGTCCCAAATGTCCAGGGAATTTTGGTGGAAAGGCTGGAGGTCAGTTCTGCAATCAAGCACATTTGCAGGATAAGTCCTTCAAGTAGGAGTAGCACGTTTGGAGCAAGTGGTATCTGCAAAACTTCCAAGGTGAAGTGGATAGGAACCAATCCAACCAAAAACCAGGGACTGGTGAAAAGCTGGAGCCTGGAGGAGTGGAGTTTGCTGCCAAACACAAGTGGACCAGCAACAGCAAACTCAGGGAGAGAGATGGGAAAAGAAGAAAATCCAATGTGACTGAGGATGTTCCTTCCCTCTGTGGTTCAATATTGAAATAATCAGTGCCATGAGTGAGTCTGGGTGCTTGATGCAGTTTTCTGACCAGCTCTGGTGTGTTGGGCACAGCTGACAAGTTGTTCTTCCCCACATGATACCAATTCCTTCTTTTACCCTCAATCATGTGATGTGGGCGTGAAAAAAAACAAACCCTCTAGAAATATCCCTGTCTCTTTTCAGGAAGTTTTCCTGGCAGTGCAGTGGAGGAGAAGAGAGGCATCCTTTATTTGGGTAAAGGAGTGAGAGAAAGAGGTGCCTGTGGTGACTAAAACAGCAGAAAATATCTCTTTTCTACAGAAGGGCATATCCTGGGGGATAGAGGACTCCTGATGTCTCAGTGTCAGCAGGCAGGGAAGGGACTTGAGGTACCAGCTGGAATTCCAATTGGAAAATTAAACACAGCATGTTTGAGAGCCCTGACCACAGAGCTGTTGTGTGTAAGTTGTTGCCATTTTAGGAAAAACCTGCAGGTGTTTTTGCATTCCCTTGGGAGCTTGGGCCTGTTAGGATCAGTTGGATATTCCCTGAGCAAATCTGTTTTGTTGGGAGCCTCTGGAAAGACATTGAGCTTCCATTGTTTGGGGCAGGAGTAGCTTTATGTGATCTCAAAAGGAATTTTCAGACCCAAGGCTGATGAGGTTTTGCCTTCAATACTCAATAGGTGAGGTCTGAGTATTGGTTTTGCACTTTTTCTGTGAATGTGTTTTTCCAGGGGAGGATTTTTGCCTGTCCACCTTAAAGAGATTATACAGAGTTTGTCATTGTGGAAAATGTCTCGACAAACACAGACTTTGCTGGTAATTTTGGATGTTTTGAATGCTGGGGAAACACTTGAAAGAGAACCCCAAAATAAGAGTTCTGCATGCTGGGATCATTCTTGAATTGCAATAACTGCTGGTTCTGCTTTGCTCAGAATGCTAAACTCTTTTTTTTCTAAAAGAAACAATTGTTGTGGTCCTTTGCAGGAGGAACCTGACCAAATTGTCCCTGATATTCAGCCACATGCTGGCAGAACTCAAAGGGATTTTCCCCAGTGGCCTCTTCCAGGGGGACACGTTCCGGATCACCAAGGCAGATGCTGCAGAATTTTGGAGAAAGGCTTTTGGTGAAAAGTAAGTTTCTAACTGTAAATTAAAACTGCTTAAAAATAGAGATGTGCTAACAAATTGCACACAGTATTTTTTTAAGAATTCTGTGCAGAAAGGGCTTTTTCAGGTTAAAATAAATGATAGGAGAGACCTTCTGGTCATTTGGTCCCTCTCTGGGATGAGCTAAGGAATTGTTCCTACATGAAATTTTCCAGTTTTTGTTCTGTCTGGTTTTAAATGTGCCAAGTGATAAAAGTTTCCCCAGGAGACTCTTGTATTGTCACAGTGTTTCCCTTGATTATTCAGCCTAAATTTTCCTCTCCTTGATTGAATTCTTTAACTTGTAAGTAAGCTCTACAAGCTATGCAAATTAATCCTTTCTTCTTCCAAAGGTTACCATACCCCCAACATGGGTTGTTCTTTAGCTAAGCCACAATATTATATTCTTTTCATCTTCCCTCCAATTAGTCTTTCCAATCATTTACTCACCTCTCCTCTTCACAGAATTTCTGTTTGCAAAATGGCTTTGCTAAGAGTGAAGGGGAAAGGGAAACGCAGCAGTCTTTGTGTGCAGACTGCTGAAATGTCAGCTTTAATTTCTGTATCTAATGAAACACTGACTAAATGAACCATGGAGGTGTTCACAGCAATGTTTGGGGATTAAAGTTAATGGATTGGGGACTGCTTTCAAACTGAGGGAGCTGAGGTACTTCACCTCAAGAGTTTAATTAGGAGCTGTCAGAACAAAAAGCCATAATGTATTTACTCATGAATAGCACAGTTGTCTGAAGTGAGGCATTTTCTTTCTGTTTCTATGCCACTTGATATATTTAAAAAAGGAAAATATTCCTTTAAACAGGAGCCTGTGTTTTGGCTTCTGATTATCTTCCTTGTCCAGTTAATCCTTCTTTAGAGAGTTGTTTGTAGCTTTTTTTTTTTTTTTTAACCATTTAGATTTAACAACTTCTCTGCCAGCTGCAGCATTGTGAAATTATTATCAAGTGATGCTGTGGTTGGACTGCAGAAAAAGGGAAAAGAGAAACCAGAGGGGGACTTGTAATTCCAAAATTTTGCACGTGCAGAGAAAATTGTCTGGAGTTCATTTGGCTGCTGATTTCCTGCAGTACCGAGAAATCTGCATTTGTGTGATGTGAATAAACCCTTGGGGCTGCTCCTGATTTTTCTCTGTTCTGTTCTCACAACGTGGATGCTCACAGAGATAATGTGGAGGTGTGCACACCCACAGCCATTTCCCATTCCCTGCTTTCCCCCATGCCAGGACCATTGTTCCTTGGAAAAGCTTCCGCCAGGCCCTGCACGAGGTGCATCCCATCAGCTCAGGGCTGGAGGCCATGGCCCTGAAGTCAACCATCGACCTGACCTGCAATGATTACATCTCAGTGTTTGAGTTTGACATCTTCACACGACTCTTCCAGGTGAGGGTTGAGGACTGGGGATCTCTGCAAGTGTCTCAGGGCTTCAGGTTATACTCTTTTTTCTGTTTTACACACATTATTTATATGTGTCTTGCCCTCCATCCCTTAAAGAATGGTACTTATGAGCCCCATATTGCAGTAAAAGTGGGTGATATTTCTGACTGTAGAGTTAAAAAATCCCTAAATTTACACTGCATTCAGCATCTGCCATGAATCAGGTTTTCTCTTTCAAAGGTCACTTTGAGACTGAAGCTCTGACACAGCTTCTGCAAGCCAGGAAATGTGAAGCTTAGTTTATCACTCTGTCTTCCCTCATCCCTTTCTTTATTGTCAGATTTATTTTCCATGGAGGGGGGGTTGTTCAGGGTGGAGCTCAAGCATGGAAATTTGGGCTTCCTATCTTTTGAAGTGACCCAGCCAGGATGTTGTGAACGTGTCTGTGTGTGTGAGAAATCTCTGTATCACTGAAGGGATATTAATAGTAGGTAAAATTCTTCTCCACAGTCTCAAATAGTGCTAAATTCAAAAACACAGCTTCTGATGGTACAATTGGGTATTTACAAGAACAATCACTTACTTCTTTGGCTCCAGCTTGCCTTTTCCCATGTGATGGGGTGGGTTGTAATTAAGATATGTCCAGATGAAAAATTCCCATGTTGAGTGTTGCAATGTAGTGATGCCTTCTGGAGGCTGGCCTGGAGCAGAGAGCAGGCAGAGCAAGAGGGAAAAGGGGATATTTATTAAAGGTCTCAATGGGCACAGCTGGGCAGCACAAGAGTCCAGCCTGACCACACCCAAATGAACCCAAAATGGGCACAAAATGGACAAATGATCACAAGGTCCCACACTTTGATAAGTTCTGGTCCATCAGCACATTGGAGTTAATGTCCAATTACAGCTCCAGGTTATGCAGCNCAAGTGTTGGACATAAAGAACAAATCAAGAGCTGCTGCAGGGGATGCAGAGTTCTTAGGGAGTGCTGATACCTTCTTGTAGATGAGTTAAAAAACTTGGAAAAACCAGGTGAGATTTACACACCCAAGCCCTTCTCAGGCTTGAGAGATTTCCAATGGCTGTTAGGCCTTTTGGGGCATCGTTTTAAGCAATATTTGAGATGTGTGTGCTGGTTTCTTTATTCACATCTGAGACCAGCCACAGTCCTTGCCACGCCCCGGGGAGGTTGGGTTGGTGAGGAATAGTCACAAGTTACAGGCAGTGAAACTGAGACACAGAGGGGAGGTCACTGTCCCCAGGCCATGCAGGAAGTGGGTGTTGAAGAACAGACCAGTCATGGTTCCTGGGCCTGTGCATCATCTCATTAAACTCCTGCCTTCATCCCTGTCTGGGCAATGAATCATTTTCTCTGCAGAAGCAGCACAATTGATGGCTATTCCTAAGAAGTAACCTCAGTGACTTCTCCTTTTGTATTTATTAAAGGAGTTTTCTTGAAGGTCTGTCTTAGGTGATGATTTTGTGCCCAACAAGCAAGAAACTCAAATGCCAAGTGCTGCATGGGAAAAGAAAGTTAGAGAAAGTTTTGATTTCTCTACTGCATTTGTGGTGGAACAGAAAAACATTTCCACAAGTGAAGAACCCTTGGATTCAGGAATACTGACCCTTTGCAGAAGTGTGTGGTTCATTTATTTCTTTGTGCTTCCCCAGCCCTGGTCATCCCTGCTGAGGAACTGGAACAGCCTGGCAGTGACCCACCCTGGGTACATGGCATTCCTCACCTATGACGAGGTGAAGGCCCGCCTGCAGAAATTCATCCACAAACCTGGCAGGTGAGACAGGGCTCGGCCAGCAGGGCCCTGCCACACGTGGTCTGTGTTCTGCTGGGGAATTTCTGGATTGGAGGGATGAGAGATGGGACTTCTGAGCTGCTTTAGATGGTGAAGTTTATTTTCTTCTTATCTTCCACACAGACAGGGAGGGTGAGCTCTGCTCACATCTCTGCCTCGTGGTTCAGAGGTCCCAAGACCTCTGGTTACAAGAGCTTTTAAGGATTTATTAACTAATAAAATACTGACACCAAGAATATTTAGGTTTTTAACCCAATAATCAGTTATTGTGTTTTATACGTTTTGCTGCAGTGCAGAATTTCTGAACCAATCATCTAATGACACACAAACCCCTAATACCACACTTTTAAAATTCTTATTATCTTTATCACTCCTTCTATATCTTAAACTCTAAACTCCCTTCTGCCTAGCTTGATGTGTTTCTATTTAAACTACAAATCTCCATTTTTGCTTCCAATATCTGCATTTGGAAGCTTCTCCTAAGGTCTCAAATTAAACTCTGTATTTAATTTTTTGCTTTGGCCTACAGGCCAAATATTTTGAGAGCTCTCTGCATTTTTAGATTCCCGCAGTGTTCCTTTCTGCAGGTTCTGTGGTTCCTTCTGGGCTGCTTTTAAACATGGAAATCTCCTATAGTCTGTTTGTTTGTTGGCTTTTTGAAAGTTGATTTGAAACAAATGATTTTAAGGATGTTGACTTCTCTTACTCTGGATTCTGGGTTTCATTTCACCTGGAGGCCAGTCCTTGATTCTCTTCTCATTTTGTATCATATTGCAACGTTCCCCTTTGAACTGCCTGGGGTCACTTGAGGAAAGCTGCTACAAATCACCAACTTACTCCTACTAATTTTATTTGCTGTCTTGATACAGCCACACAAAGGCTGCCTACTTGTCATGTAATCTTCCCTGGCTGTTCCAGCCCAAGTTCCTTTTCCTCTGTGTGCTTTCAGTTACATTTTCCGCCTGAGCTGCACCCGCCTGGGTCAGTGGGCCATTGGCTACGTCACTGCAGATGGCAACATCCTCCAGACAATCCCCCACAACAAACCTCTCTTCCAAGCTCTGATTGATGGCTTCAGGGAAGGCTTGTAAGTAACTCTATAAAAATTAGCCCGACAAAGCAGTTGAATTTGGGCTAGTCCCATTGCTGGCAGTGGAATAACTCAGTGCTGAACTGTTTTGGCACTCAGGAATTCCTGACAGCTGTCTTTGCACTGCAGAGCTGAGCAGTAGCAGATGACGGATGTGCAGCAGTCTTTCCCTTCTCATAAATCCCTTTTTGTTGTCAAACCCTTAATTTGAACCCATACTTTTAAGAATAACTTGTTTCATTTTGGTCCAATCCTCAAATTCTTCCAAAACTTAAAACCTTGACTCCCCACCCCTTGCTTCTCACCTTCATTCTTTCTTCCCTTCCCACCTCCAAAAAAGAAACCTTAGATATGTGTTTGTGTACACATGTGTGTACAGGCACATATAAAGATTTTTTTTCCCAACTTCTTCCAGTTATTTATTTCCTGATGGCCGGAATCAGAATCCTGACTTGACTGGCTTGTGTGAGCCCACACCTCAGGACCACATTAAAGTTACACAGGTGAGTAAAATATTCCATTCCATCACACTCCCTGCCTTTCTCCTTGATTTCTCACCAGTTCTGTCATACTTGGTATCCCCAAGAGTTGTTTTGCAGTATTTTACAGGAATTACAGGAATCTTTGCATGATTAGGATGGGCAGATGAGATTGCAAAGACAGATTTTAAGGGTTTATTTTCAGAATGTTCTGCCAACGTTGATGCTTTTGTGCCATCCAACATTTTTTGAACCCTGCTTTTCTTGGGATGCTTCAATGAAAATTATTGGATAATTTGAATTCCACTTTTTTCAGAGCTTGACAGATGCATCTAGCATGTAAAAATGATGGTGGGATCTTGGCATATTTCTCTTGTCCCTGTGATTTTTGCTGTGCTTCCCTCAGGAACAATATGAGCTGTACTGTGAGATGGGCTCCACGTTCCAGCTGTGTAAAATCTGTGCTGAGAACGACAAGGACGTGAAGATCGAACCCTGTGGGCACCTGATGTGCACCTCCTGTCTCACAGCCTGGCAGGTGAGCCTTGGCCTCTTCTTCCTCTCTCTGAGGGCAGCTGCTCGAGCTTTTACAGGTCTGTTCTCTCCTCAGAACTGCTCAGGTGTGGAGAGAAGGTAGCAGAAGTATCATCTCATAATATCACTGCATCAGAAGCTGTTTAGATGCCTGATCTCTTAATATGGAATAAGAAAAAACTCTGAAAACTTCCCCAAGTGCTGCTTTTCTCCTTCAAGGAGAAAATATTCCCTATTTCTAGCCCAGTCTGCCTTTTTTGCCTTCCTCTCACTTGAAAGCTCCCTGCCAAAAAGCAGCTTCAAAGCTGATTGTTTACAAAGCAGGTGATAATTTGGGTGGCCCGAGGGCTGCTGTGACAGATCTCTTGTGTCCCCTGCAGGAATCCGAAGGCCAAGGCTGTCCCTTCTGCCGCTGTGAGATCAAAGGCACGGAGCCAATCGTGGTGGATCCCTTTGATCCCCGAGGAGGAGGAGGATTGTCCAGGCAAGGGGCAGAAGGAACCCCCTCCCCCAATTACGACGACGACGATGATGACAAAGCCGATGATTCCCTGTTCATGATGAAAGAACTCGCTGGTACCAAAGTAAGGTCACTGCAGGGGGGGCTGGTAAATGTGGCAGGGCCTTTGCTCCAGCAGTTTTCTGGTGCCTGGCAGGGTTGTCAGACTGTGGAACAGGAAAGATGCTGCTCACTATGGAAAACAGGAGTTCAGGTCCAGTTTTGTGAGCTTGCTTCACACTGTCAGCTTGGGATCACACTTTGATCTTTTGTGTGTTGTCTTGGAGGAATCCCCAGAGGGGTGAAAAAGCTGGCCTGACCTGTTGGAATGGAGGATCTGGGTTTGGAACACTCCTCTGTGTGTTAGATTTTGATTTCCTAGCCAGAATTCACCCAGATCAGCAGAAATTAATCCATTTTCCCCCAGTGATGGATGCAGCCAGGCAGGTACAGCCTTCCCAAGGTCCTGATGAATAGAGGGCAGGCTGAGGAACTCAATTTGGCTGTCAGCTTTTTATATGGTGGCTGATAAATCTGTCTAATAAAGGTGTGATAACTCTGCCATTAGTGCTGCTTCCCTCCAGGAGCTGTGGACAGACATTCTTGGTGGATCCCTGCATGGCTTTTTCATTTGGTTTTCATTTCTCATTTCAAATTCTGATTGCTGCTCTTGCATTTTTTTCCTGGGTTTGAATTTGGCTAAATTTTAGTAGCTGAATCAACTAAAATAAGTTGAATTTCCTGGTCAGAAAGAATCTTCCCCTCTGGTTTATCTGAAGTCTTATTTCCCTTTATCTTCCATCCTGTGAAATAATGTACTAATCAGTAAACACTTCTCCTGGAGGGCTTTTTATGCATATTTTGGGGAAGCAAAGCAATTTTCTTGGCATGACATCCTGTCAGTTTTGGTATTTGTTGATTTTAGTGAGCTCAAACATACGTGAAACTCTCCAAAATTAAACAGCACTAGCTTTGATTGTAAAAAAAAGAGAAAATAGAGGGAATAACAGGCAGTGTGCTGCTTTTTAAGTGGAAAAGCAGCTTTCCAGGGACAAAAATGGAGGGTTTGGTGCACACCAGTGCTCTGTATGAAAGCAGTTTGCTCAGGGACAGGAGGCTTTGCAGCAGATCGTGCCCTCTGGTGTTGAAAAGCAGCCTGTCCTGCTCAGGGCCCGCTGAGGCAGCCCTGTCACTCCCTGAGAGCAGCTCGGGTTGTGTTCCCGAGTGTGCATTTCAGAGGTGCCTCACAGCTAAGCCTGGATTGCTCCAGTGCTGCATTCCTGGAGGACAGGCACTCCCAGAGCAGTGTGGCACCAGGAGAGCTGGAGATCCTCTCCAGAGCACTCCCAGAGCAGTGTGGCACCAGGAGAGCTCAGATCCTCTCCAGGGCACTCCCAGAGCAGTGTGGCACCAGGAGAGCTCAGATCCTCTCCAGGCTGGGAATGCCGTGCCTGGGGCCATGTGCTGACGCTGCCCATCTCCCCTCTCAGGTGGAACGCCCTCCCTCGCCCTTCTCGGTGGCTCCTCAGGCCGCCCTCCCTCCCGTGCCGCCCCGCCTGGACCTGCTGCAGCAGCGAGTGGCCAATCCCCCCGGGGCCTCCAGCCCTGGCACCACCTCCAAGGTCAGACACCCCTCCCTCTTCCCCCTTCAGCTGGGATTTGGGTGGGGCAGAGCCGTCTGGTGACCCCACCGTGTTCTCTCTGACATCCCCAAGTACTTTCTTCCTTCTGGCATCCTGAATAACCAAATTATTGTTACTGTCATAATATTCTCTGGTTTTCAGCCTCAATCCCTGCTCCCTGCACCCTTTGGATTTTCCCCGTGTTTTGTTTTAGCTAATACAGAAGGTATCATGTTTCTCTCCCAACTTCTCTGCAATTGTTTTTACATCAAGCATTTTTTTAGCTAGAGAATGAAGGGAGGAATTAAATGTGACTGGGAGGAATGAGCTGATTGATCAGCAGAAGGCAGTAGGATGATCTTGGTGGCATTAGGTTAATGGTTTTTGAGATGCACCAGCAGCTCTTCATCTGGTTGGGATGAAATAATGAGATTAGGAAAGTTCAGGCAGAAGAAAATACCTCTTTCTGTGAATACTCATCACTGACTGCTGAACGTTAACTTGTACAAATAACCCACAATTGAATCATTATTTTAAATAACGGGGAGGCTCTGTTTGGAATCCAATCTAAGGCTGCTCTAAGCTCATGTTTTCCCTCAGGAAGAGGAATCTGGGCTGTTCAGAGCTTGGCAGGGGTGCACGTAGCTCCTGTGTTACCTCCTCAAGCCCATGCAGAAGGTGTGGGGATATCTCCACAGAATTATATGGAGATAACATCATAATAATGATAATAATGATGATAATAATAGTGATAATAGAAATATATATAATGTATATAATAATATATATAATGTATAATTATAAGGAGGGAATTCCTTGTAAAAACAGAGAAAACCACCCAAAAACTCTCCCTGCTGCCCCCTCCCTCCCTCCTGTTTCTCTTTTCTCCC
>VYXF01006603.1:5571-16141 GCA_013397295.1 Polioptila caerulea | reverse complement strand
CCCCCCCAGGCCCCCCATCCTCGGGCACGGTGGGTGGCACAGGGCACCCCACTCTCCGCAGGGAGGGCAGGGGGTGGCCCCTTCTCTGCCCCCAAGCCGAGGGCTGGGGGCTGCGGGCATCTCGTACCTTGGTCTTGTTGAGGACGAGCCCGACGAAGGTGGAGACCAGCAGGGACCCTGGCATGGANCGGCCAGCCCCCGCGCCCCGCGTGGTACAGCGCGCCGGGAGCCAGGGGGGCCCGCGAGGGGCGGCTCTGCCCCGGGGACACGCTCCGGAACGGGCCGGCCGCACCGCCCCGGCTCCGGGGGGCTGCGGTGCCCCCTCGGCATCTCGCTCAGCGGGGCTCCCCGCGCTCCCGTACCCCAACACCGGCACCGTGCGCAGGGGCTGGCCGTCACCGAGCCGCCACCGAGCCCGGCTGCCCCTCCAGTGCTCCCCCCGTGCTCCCAGCTCGGCGTGCCCAGGGCTGGTGGCACCGGCTGTCCGGCCCCGGGCACGCTGTGCTCCGGGCAGGCACTGGGCAGGGAACGGGGCTCCCCAGCTGGGGGTTACTCGCCAAAATTGCCTCCGTAAAAGTGGGACGGTCCCACAGCACGTGGGTGCAGGCACCCAGAGAGGGGCTGCGGGCTGTCAGTGTTGTGGGGTCTCGGGCATGTGCCTCTCCTGCAGTGCCAATGCCCGGTTCCCAGGCAGTGACATTTTGGGGGATCCCCCCTCTTTGGGGGATGCATTAGCGCTGAGCTCAGAGGACATTTCCGTGCCTTGCGCTGGGGAAAAACTCCCCGCAATTCCAGCGTGGAGCAAAGACCCCACCTGGTGTCTCCCCTCGGTAAACTGAGGCACGGCACGGGCAGGGCTCCAGCTCTTCTCCT
Organism: Polioptila caerulea; assembly: GCA_013397295.1. Classification (NCBI taxonomy): domain Eukaryota; kingdom Metazoa; phylum Chordata; class Aves; order Passeriformes; family Certhiidae; genus Polioptila; species Polioptila caerulea. The sequence continues at coordinate 15,268 of VYXF01006603.1, read as the reverse complement.
GCAGCAAGGGCAGATGCGGAGACTGGCAGGGAGCCCGGGTGTCCTGCGTCCCAGTCCTGCGTCTCCCGCTGCTTCACCCCTCTGACCGCGGCAGGACGAGCGCCGGAGCCCTGCGCTGCTGTGCGTGCCCAGGTGTTTCTCTGCCTGCTCAGGGAAATTTCCATGGGCAGCCAGGGCAGGGAGTGCGGCTGGGCTGCTCTCACAGAGCCACAGCCTCCGACCTCACCAAGGGGGCTCTAAGCAGAGCCTCCTTTCCTCCTCTGGACCCCCAAACCCCCCATCCAGAGGCGGGGGCTGCTGAATCCTTATGGCTGCAGATTCAGCCTCCCTGTCGAGCGGAGCTCGGCACAGCCAGCAGAGGGGCTGGCTGGGGACGGGGTGGGGGAAGGGAGGGAGACTATTTTTGGCACCAGCAAAAAATATCTGAGGAGGCATCTTGCAGCGTTATTCATCCGCAGGGCCAGCGCTCTTTTGCATCACAACAGGAGGCCTGTCGTAATCGGGGCCTGTGCGTGCTCACACGTGTGTACATGTACACACCCCGCGCTGTGTACGGTGTACACACACGGGGACGCGGTGTGCGCGCCGGGGCACACACCCCGCTGCCCTCCTGCAGCCATGCCCCTGGGCCTCCGGGCTGTGGCACGGCTCCCCACAATCCAGGCAGGGCTCCTGCCAGCCTGCCCGGCAGCGCGGGTGGGTACCGCGGGGGCAGGATGGGCACAGCCGGCCCCCGGCGCTGCGCGGGGAGCTGGGGCAGCTCTCCCCGTGGGGATGCACCGTGCCGGCCGAGCCGGTTCCATGGCAGGAGGGTGGTGCAGCCACATCCCGTGTTGAACCTCGTGCCCCGGTGACATCGAGCACCCCGGGCCAAGGACCGAATTCCCCTCCAGCCAGAGAGCAGCGTGCAGGCTGAGGGCGAAGATGGAGAGGGAGACAGAAGGGGATACCCGGTGGGATGGCATCACCCAGAGCCAGGTCCCTGCCCTCAGCTGGCCCCTCTGCAGCGGTGACCTTCTGCCGCGGGCAGAGGTTGCCACAGGCCCGGTTGGTACGGTGGCAGCAGGCAGGGCCAGCCAGCACTGGCTGCGGGCCAGGGACGTCAGCTGCTCAGGATGGGACTGCAGAGAGCTGCCGGCGGTTTTGTGGGTGGCCCTGGCCTTCTGACCCTGTGTACACCCAGGGTGGTTAATGGGCCGGCACAGCTCCAGCCCTGCCCCACACCACACTGCCCTTCCCGGGAGCCAGCACGGCCCTGCAGCTCTGCAGGCACAGCCCCTCGCTGAAACCGCACCTTCACACACCTCCCTTTGCCCAGGGGGTGGTAAACTGAGGCACGAAGTGCTGGTGAGGGTAGGGACACACGGACACACGCTCACTCCTGTCCGCAACCCCCTCTGGATGGCGGTGTCTGCGGCGCAGGGGCAGGAGGTGGCGGTGGAAAAAGGGATGGGAGGAGGCACGGGGCCAGCCCCGCTGTCGCCTGGCTGCGTCAGGAGCGGGTGCTGCTGACACTGCCCCCGGGGCTGGGCAATGGGGCAGAACCGATGGCAGCTCCGGGGCTGCAGCCTGCGCTTGTTTCCGGCACCTGGCACGGCCGCAGGAACCCAAGCCTGGTTTACGATCGGGACATTTGCTCCTCGGCTTGGGAAAAGGGAGGGAATAAACCACAGCAGTGGAAAATAGCAGGTGTGGCCATCAAAGCACCAAGGAAACTTAAACCAGTGTCACTGACCCTGCCTGCCCTGGCATGGGTGTCTGTCCCAGCACCCTGTGCCACCCTTGCTGCCCGTCAGCCCAGGCTGTGTTCACGTGCAGGACACAGGGCTGTGTGGTTTGGGACTTGTACAGCCCCTGCTGCCCCGCAGGCATCCCATGGGAGCAGGCTGGCACCCCACCACAGCAGTGTGTGGGCACATGGGGTGGGGACCCTGCAGCAGCAGTGCGGGTTTTTGTGAGAGCCAGTGGCTGCAGCAGCCGCTGGATCCCCCCTCGGTCCCCCCCACCAGGGCCTGGTGTGGGAGGGGGAGGCAGGAATTCCCTTCCACAGCATTGATCCTCCACTCCCCTGACTCCCAGCCCGCTCCCTCAGCCCAGGACTGGAGCCAGGCGTGAGGCAGGCAGGGCACTGCTGGAGGTGGTTCTGTGGGGCAAGGCACTGGGGAAGGGGTGCAGGGAGGGATGTGGGGGCACTGGCTTCCATGGCAAAGATTGCTGGGGAGTTCTGTTCTGCCTCCCTGCGAGCAGGACAGGACTTCTCCTCGAGGTCCAGCGGGTGGTGGTGGGACAGAGACGCAGGGAAGCAAAGGGCAGGTCAGACCATGGGTGAATGGAGGGTGACTGGAAAGACAGCGGGAGACAATGCAGGCAGAGCCTGGCCAGACCTTGGAAGGAAAGCTGAGTGGAAAATTACCAGGCTGCTCCCCTGCACGGGCTGCGTGTGCGGTGCCTGCTCCCGGCCCGGCCCGGGGCTCTGGGGATGCTGCAGCACCGACGGGGACTCAGGGCACTGAGTACCTGCCAGCACATGTGGTGCTGCCCAGAGCAGCACTGCCATGGGGAACCCCCTGCTGCCACACAGGCTGGGGCACAGGGCCCCAAACTGGCAGCAGTGGATGGTGCCAGGGAGCTGGCATCGCTGGGCACCGAGTCACTGTGGCAGAGCCAGCACCAGACAAACCAGCTGTCCCAGCAGGATGAGTGCCCAGCCTGCTCATGTCACCTTCCCTATCTGGGATGAGGCAGCAGGAAATCCTCGTCAGCACCACACGGGGCTGGAGCCATCACCTGCTGTCACATGCACACAGAAAGTGCAGCGGGCACAATCCTGGGCACAGGCTGATCCTGCCTCCTCGGGGAGCATCCCCTGAGAGCACAGCCCCTCAGAGGACACCCGCCCGCCCGCACACGGCTGCCTCAGCAGCTCCAGCTGGGACTGCTGTGCCAGCAAGGGCATCTCGGAGGGTCACACACGGAAACTGAGGCACGGGGCAGCACACTCAGGTTGCCAGGCAGAGCGTGGGTGCCTCTTCAGCTTGGCCACATCCCCCCAGCACAGCTCTGTCCCCCACCCCCAGCCAGCCCTGCGTACCGTGGGCTCCTGGCCGGACACGTCACAGAGGTCATCGCTCCTGTCGCAGGGCTGGCTGCCACAGCGAGTGCCCGAGGGTGGCAGGGTGGCCTCAGAGGGGCTGAGGTGGCCGGTGGAGAGGCCGCCGTGGTGGCTTCTCCACCCGTAGCTCTCCAGGTAGCCACGGACATATTCGGAGTGAGTGGCAGCCTGGTAGAGACCCTGCAGGTTGCTGCGGGTGCTGAGCGCGCCGGCCGCGGGCAGGTAGGCGCTGTCGGAGGTGTGCAGCCCCGAGAACTCCCGCGCCAGGTCCGAGTGGCTGACGGATTTGTGGCGGCTCAGGGGCGCCGCGGAGGGCAGGTAGCCCGTGGGGCTGCCGGGGGTGCCGGTGAAGCTGTAGCAGGCACCCCCGCTGAGCCCGGCGCCGGGCGGCCGTGGCTGCGTGCGGATGTACGAGGGGCTCAGGCGGATGCTGGGGTCGGGGTACAGCCGGCTGCTGTCATAGCTGCTGGTGGGGGACAGCCCCCCGGCGTGGTGGTAGCGGGGCGAGGGCAGGTAGCTGGCTTTGAAGCCGATTTTGTCGCTGTCTGCGTAGGTGGTGGACAGGGAGGACCCATAGGAGCTGTAGGAGCTGTAGCCGCTGGGCGCTTTGCTGTAGGTGGTCTCGGCGTAGCGAGAGGAGTCCACGTATCGCTTCAGGGTGGAGGAGAGCTGGGACATGCTGGAGGCTGGGGCTCAGCAGGCTGTCCTGGAGGCATCNCGTATCTCTTCAGGGTGGAGGAGAGCTGGGACATGCTGGAGGCTGGGGCTCAGCAGGCTGTCCTGGAGGCATCGGCTGCAAGGGAAGAGCCCAGGGATCAGCTTGAGCAGGCCGTGGTCAGCACAACAGGGCACCCACCGGCTCCCACCCAGCAGCTCCTGCCTCCTCTGGAGATCCTGGGAGACACAGGGGACCCAGAAGCTGTTGGTCACAGTGTGGTTATGGCTCCTGCCACCTGCCAGCCTTCCTGCAGAGCCTGGGACAGCAGGACCCGGCTGCCACTGCCACCCCTGTGCCCCCCAGGCACCTCATACCACGGAAGAGAGCCCCAGGGCACAGCCAGATCCAACATCCCCATAGACACCGAGGAACTGCAGCAGTCACCTCTGCCCCAGCCCTGGCATCCCTGTCACACCATCCCATGGCTGTCTCACTCTTGGGGTTGGAAAGATGTCCCCAGTGCCTCCTCCAGGTGGGAGGCAGTGGCCTGGTCACAGGAGGATGCTCAGGCCGAGCTCTGGCTGAGACAGGCAGGTGGGATGGACCGATCCAGCCAGCCCAGCACCTTGCCCTGGTTACTCACAGGGAGTGCTGGGGCTTGGCAAGGGGCTGGCATTTCAGTGACAGGGAAACTGAGGCAAGGTCAGCATCTGAGCAGCTTTCCTGTCTCCCTGCCGTGGCTGTGCCCTGTGAGCTCCCATCAGTAATTCCAGCCCAGAGTCCTCCTGGTGAGGTGGCAGCCGTACCCCTGCCAGCCAGGCAGAGCCAGCACTCAGTCCCCACAGAGAGCTGGTGGCTCCCGCACAGGGCAGGAGAGGAGCACACAGAGACGGGGACAGAGGCCCCCAGAGCACACACAGAGCCATCCCGGAGCAGGGACAGGGCCGTGTGGCAGCCAGCAGTCCCCAAACACGGGCTGTCAGGAGCTGGAGGAGAGTTTGCCCTCAGCACCCACGCTGGCAGGCTGATGGCTGGATCCCTACCTGTCCTGGGGCTGTGGGTGGCACTGGGGCAGGCAGGACCCCAGCCGAGCTCCTGTGCCCCGGCGCTGCTGGTGCTCAGCTCCCGGGGTGACTGGTGTCCCTTCCCTGGCAGGACAGTGGCTCATGTGGCTCCCAGAGTCTCCAGTCACCCGGGAGATGACCCTGATTCAAAGGCTTTTCCCAGCCCAGCCGGGGCGGGCTCTGGCCAGGCTCCAAGCCAGGAGGTGCCGGAGCCTGTGCCTGGCCCGTCCCTTGCACGGCCCCGGCAGCACCGAGGGTGCACCCGGGCTCGGGGCCGAGCGCTGGATCCCGGCAAGAGGAGCCACCGCGGGTCACTCGTTGCCTGGCCCCGGGAGGACACAGCCTCCCGCTCAGAGCCCCGGAGGCTCAGCGTGGAAACGCGCCGGGAATGCTTTTAGGAGAGGGTGGTGAGAGACAGCAGCCAGCCCCCGTGGGCTCCTGGCTGGCAGCCTGGCTTCGCAGCCAGCCAGCTGCATCCCGGGCGCTCTTTTTATTGCCCAGGGAACAGCATCCCACAGCGGAGAGGGAAATATTTACAAGCAGCAGCGAGGTGGAGCGCACAGACCTGTTGGGGATGGAAGCTGAAGGGTGAATAACCTGCTCCCAGGCAAGGGCTCCACGAAACACCCGGCTCTTCCCAGCCTGGCTGCGGCCGCCCTCACCAGGAGCGTGGCTCTGCCAGTCAGGATTTGACATGGACAGCGGGGAATTTCGCTCAGAGGGAGTGGGACCCCGGCCAAGGGACTGGCACTCGAGTGCCAGGACGGGAGTGACGGAGCCCCTGGGCTCCCAGGGAGCACACGCCTGGCTGCCTGCCCTGCTGGGGCACGGAGCAGCCTGGCACAGGGAGTGCCCCTGCTCCACACCTCCTCGCCAGCAGAGACGATCTTGGCTTGGGAAAGTGCCAGGACAGCCCCACGCCATCGTCCCGTCCCCTGCCAAGTGCCCACGCTCTCTCCTGGCACCAGCAGCACCAGGAGAGCACCAGTTTGGGAAGAGGAGGGCAGCAGGTGCTCCTGGCAGCAGGACAGGTCTCCACAGGGCAGCACCTGCCTGGGGAGGAGCCGATGGAGGGATGCAGGGTCAGGAGCGGGCACGGGCCCCAGACACGGGAGCTACCCCATTCCTCGGGAAGAGAGGCCTTACCATGGAGGAATGTCACATCTGCCAGGCTTGCCTGTGCTTCCAAGTCCCCATGTCACATCCGAGCGGACCCCAGGGCGGCGGGAGAGCGGAGCGTGCCCGAAGCCAGAGGAGCTGAGGGGGTGTGAGAAAACCCCGGTTCCTCCCAGCGCTTCCTGGGCTGCCTGGCCCCTCCCTAGCCGTCATTGTGCTGAGCTTTCCTGCTGCCTGGCAAAGCCCTGGGGCCGGCACGGCTGAGTCAGGCCTCCTGCACCCTCATCATCCTCCCGGGGTGTCAGGGGAAGCTGAGGCACAGGAATGTCCGGTCTGCGCTCACGTGGCCAGGCAGGAGCAGTGCCACGACATGGGACAGGGACACCATGGGGCTGCTCAGGGTGCTGGGGAGTCCTGCCCTGGCCTCCAGCTCCGGCAGCCTTCCCACTGGGAAGCTCAGCTCAAAGTGAGGAGGCAAAACCTTCACTCTGGAAACAGAGAAGCAGAGCCCCTGCTCTGTCCCCAGCTGCTGTCCTGCCCGTGCCCAGTGGCAGCTGTCCCCTCTGTCCTGCCCGTGCCCGGGGGCAGCTGTCCCCCCTGTCCTGCCCGGGCCCAGTGGCAGNGAAGCAGAGCCCCCGCTCTGTCCCCAGCTGCTGTCCTGCCCGTGCCCGGTGGCAGCTGTCCCCTCTGTCCTGCCCGTGCCCAGTGGCAGCTGTCCCCTCTGTCCTGCCCGTGCCCGGTGGCAGCTGTCCCCCTCGGTGGCCACGGAGCCCCAGAGCGGGCTCAGCTCAGCTTACACAGCGCTGGCTCCATCCAAGGTGTCACAGCACAGCTGCTTCTCGCTTACGCAGGCTCGGAGCTGTGTCCCCTGTCCCCTGAGACACAATGTCCCAGCCTGGAGGTTACGTGGGAGCTCCCAGGACTCTGCAGTGGTGGAGGCAGAGAGGGGACCCCGTGTGAGGCACTTGGCACGCTCCAGAGTACAAATGGTTTGGGGTGAGGGGCTCTGTGTCCAGCTGAGAGTGCCAGCGGGGTGGGACAGCCTCCTGCCCGTTCCCCAAGGGAAACANCCCCCCAAAGTGGCAGGCTTGGCCCAAGGTGACTTATCCAGCCGGGACCAGCCTGGCCAGGCCCTGAGAACCCCCCGAGCTCACCCCACACGGCCGNGGAAGGGTGACCCCGAGCAGCCCTGCGAGGAATGTGCCACTAAATATTTGCTCCCTGGAGGGGACTGGAGTCACCCTTGGCGACAGATGGGGACGGCAGTGCCTCTGTCACAGCCCGGCTCCTGCGTTGCTCCCCACCACTCCCACCCCCCAAAGTGGCAGGCTTGGCCCAAGGTGACTTATCCAGCCGGGACCAGCCTGGCCAGGCCCTGAGAACCCCCCGAGCTCACCCCACACGGCCGGGAGTCATCGCTCCGCGCTGCTGACACATCCCCGCCCTGCTGCAGAACCTGCTGCTCGCTGCTCCCGGGCCACCCCCAGGCAGCAAAACCCCAAACCCACGGGGGAGCCTGACGCAAGACCCAGGGCACGAGTTACTGCCTTGAGGCCTGTGCGTGGCAAAAAAAAGAAGGGACCCTCGGGCAGGCGGCTCTGCCCAAGCTGGGGGCCGAGGAGGGTGCCCGGGAGGGCGGCTCAAAGCCAGGATTCTGGGTGCGATGAACTCGGAACCTTCTCCCCGCAGAGAAACTCTCCCCCGTGCTTTTATCCCGCTGAAGGAAGAGTGGGACAGTTGTGTCCGTCTCCGTGTCCCCCTCCCCGGGGCGGTGTCCCCACGGCAGCCCCTGCACTCACCTGCATGTGCCGCGGGTGGCCGATGGCTGCTCAGGGCACGGCGAGGGGCGACCAGCCAGGCATTTGGTGATGCCCTCAGGCTGATCCTGCCGCCTTCGGGAGCTGCCCCGGGCAGCGGAGATGGGCGATATGCCGATGGGAAGCAGCCGAGCCCTTTGCAGGGGACCGGACACCCCCGGCTCAGCCCTTCTACCCCGGGAAGGAGCGCAGTGGCCGGAGGGGGCCGAGCCCGAGGGCTGTGGGGCCGCGTAAAAACACCACCGCAGAAATTCAGGGCTCAGGTTACCAGCCAGATAAATATAGTGTCTTTATCTGACCTCACAGGGCGCTGAAATGCTCCTCTCGCATTCCATCCTGGGGAGGCTTAAAGGGGACGTGAGGCCGGAGGGGCTGGTGGCCCGCGGCAAGGGGGTGCCGGGCAGGGAGGCTGCGGGGGCAGCGGGGGCTGTGGGAACGCAGAGGAAGGACTGAGGGTAAGCATGAGGAAGGGAGNGGAGGAGCAGGACTGGGGTTTGCTCCCCTTGGGGTGAGCTGTGGGGAGAAGAGCCCCCTAAACCTTCAGCAAAGGCAGGCATGGGGCAGCTGGTGTGGCGTGGCCACCCCTCGTGGATCCATGGGGACACCGGGACACCGTTCCAGGACGCCTGACCCGCCCAGGCTACGGCACCTGCGTGGCCGTGACTCAGCGAGCATCTGCCGAGGATAATGGGGAGGGATGTAATTAGGGTGGCATCTTCCTCCCTCCCTCCCTCCCGTCTGGCTCCAGCCCTCAAACAGGGAGGGACGCGTCGGGGCGTCACTCTGGGAGGTGGCGCAGGGTCACCAATGGTGTTAGGGGGTGGTGACAGGGTCCTGCTGGTGGCTGCTGGTGCCAGGGTGGCCTCTTGACCCTGGGCAGGGCAGTGTATGGCTGCTGCACAGGACACGGGAGCCCTCGGCAGCCCCCCAGGTGGCGTGTGGGCACAGGGGCTCCAGCAGGACTCTGGGGTGACAGGACAGGAGTTTAGGGACACTGCACACCCAGCCCCGCTCCCATGGCCACTTCCATCCCTGGCAGTTCCCTCCCCAGAGGATGGATGGTCAGGACCAGACCTGGTCCCCTGCTTTGCCTCGCTGCCACCACCGTGGGCAGTAGGTGGCCCCTGGGGTGGACCCGGGGGTTCAGGGACAGGGACAAAGGGTCTGGCTGAAGGGGGCCACGCTCCAGGTGGGCAGGAGGGGGTTGCCCTGCCCAGGAAAGTCGAGTCTTGCCCCTCTGCCTGCTTCTCTCCCACAGGCATTGGGGTGCTGGAGGCACAGGGGGGCTGCCTGGGGGCTGTACCCCTCAGCAGGGTCCTGGAGCCCCTGACCCCACACAGCCCCTGTCCCCACCGCCGCACACACGGGCGCCCGTGGCTCCAACACACAACCTAGGTAGGGTTTTATTGTGCAGACAGAGGAACACTCCTGCATGATAAGGTTGGTTTCTTTTGTTGTCGTTGTTGTTGCTTTTCATAGGGTTCTTTTTTTTTTTTTTTTTCCTTTTCCCTTAACAGAATTTCTTTGACGACAAGCTGTGGAAACAACTACAAATGTTCACAGAAAAAATGAGACTCGAGCCGCGTCCGCGCTCTGCTGCTGGGCTCTGCGCCTGCCCCGGCGCTCACCAGCACGCCCAGGGAGCTGGGCACAGCCAGGCCTCAGCTGGGCACGGCCCCAGCAGCACTAGACAGCAAGCAAGCAGGCAGGGATGGGCAGGGCACGGGCACGGGGGTAGGAAGCAGCTCTGGAGAAGAGCAAGGAGTGGGGAGCAGCTGNGACACAACTTGGTGTGTGGGGGGCAGAGGGGCACAAAACCGGGGTGGTCGTGGCTGCCAGCGAGGTCTGGAGTAGAACATCAGGTGAGGGGAGGAGCTGGACTGGGGTTTGCTCCCCTTGGGGTGAGCTGTGGGGGGAAGAGCCCCCTAAA
>VYXF01006602.1:262545-273343 GCA_013397295.1 Polioptila caerulea | reverse complement strand
TTAACTTCTTTTTTTTTTTTTTTTTCCTTGCCTGTTTGCTATTTCAGCTCTTTCACTGTTTAGATTAGTGCTGTCTCCAGGTTTCTGAGAGTGACAGAATGGAGTGTTTGGACTGCAAGGGGATCCATCCCACCTTTTAGAGGGAGATGATACAGGAGATGGGCTGGGAACACTCACAGGCAGGGTGTGAGGTGGGATGGGTGCCCAGGATTGCTCCAGGACACCCCAAAAGCATTGTCTCAGCTATTTTCACTGTCCCAAGTGTTGGAGATGCTGGAGGACACCTGGCTCCCAGCAGCCGTGGGCAGCAGGAGGCCACACCTGACCCACCTGGGAGCTGCAGAGTGCTGAGGTTGTACCAGCACTGCCTTTCACACTTGTGCACCTGGCCTGGAAAAACCTCCACCAGGCCTTCCAGGTGTCCTGTTCAGCCAGGAGCTGATTGAGCTGCTGGCCAAATTCTTGTAGCATGTCTGTCAGTGTGCTGTGTTCCCTCAGCCCTGACAGCTGGCTGGGACCTTGGGGAGAGCTGGCTGCTGCCTGGGCTGGCCCTGGTGACAGAGATGAGAGAAAAGGCACAGCAGCACTGCTGCCATTCACCTGTCACCCCTGTGTTTAATGTCTCGCCCCTGAGGGCATCAAAGATTTGTTCTCAGCCACTGCTGGAGGTTTTGGAGCACAGGGGTTGTTTGTGGACTATTTGTGCAATGTTGCTTTTCCATGCTGCAGCTCTCTGCATTTGGTAAAAGAATCACTGAAGGCATTTCCCTGACTCTGTCAGAGATTTGGGTCCTGCCCTGGCACCTGCCCCAGCCCCTGAGGACCAGACAGAGCCTGGCCATGCCCAGCTGTGGCTCTTGCTGCGCCCACGGGTCCAACCATTCACAGAATAATAAATCATGGACACCCCTCCCTGCTGGGAGATGGGGTTTGCACCCCTCTGGCAGCAATGTGCTCATCTGGTCACAGCTGTGCCCTTTCTTATCCCAGCAGCTCTGATCCCACTGCCCAGCTCCTGGGGTATCTGCCAGGACAAGTCCTGCAAGGCTGAGCATCTTCCCACGAGCTGCACACGGAGAGCTTTGGATGGGAGAGACCCCTCAGATGCAGCTCCAGGATCACTGAGGCCAACCCGTGCCTGATCCCCACCGTGTGTGCCCAGAGCACTCAGTGCCATCTCCAGCCCTTCCTTGGACACCTCCAGGGCTGGACACTCCAAACCTCCACTCCAATGTCTGACAACCCCTCCAGTGAAGAAATTCTTCCTAATGTCCAACCTGAACCTCCTCTGACACACCTTGAAGTCCTTTCATTGGTTGCCTGGAAAAGATCCTGACCCCCCCGGCTGTCCCCTCCTGTCAGGAGCTGTGCAGAGCCAGAAGGGCCCCCCTGAGCCTCCTCTGCTCCAGCTGAGCCCCTTCCCAGCTCCCTCAGCCCCTCCTTGGGCTCCAGCCCCTTCCCCAGCTCCATTGCCCTGTCCCCTTTCTTGGAGGGCCAAAGCTTCACACCCACAGGTGACAACATCTCACAGGGACCTTGGTGTCCCGCAGTGGAGCAGGATTGACCAGATATGGAGCAGGGGGCAGAGCCTTTCTGGAAATTTTGGCCACAAGTCACCTCTGCTCCTTCACAGCAGGCTCTCCAGGGTTTGGTCAGAGCTGGTGGTCAGGCAGGCAGCGACTTGGGAGGGCTTGTGGGCTCTCCTGTGCCTTACCCAAGGGTCATCCTGTGATCAGGAGCTTTGTACTCCTGCACAGCCCCTGGCAGGATGCAGAACTGCTCAGAAAAGCAAGCTGCAGCAGAGGAGGTTGTGATTAAAGCCCGAGCTTTGAGCCCCTCCATGCAGATGAGCACCCATTATTCACCTCCATCCTGCTGGGTCTCACACAGCAAACTCAACAACCTCCATTTGCCCTATTTTTAGAAGCACCGTGATTTTCCAGCCACTCTGCCTGTGCTTTTTAGACCTGAACTCTGATTTTCAAGTGGTTGGAGTTGTCAGGGCTGCTCTCAGCCAGGCAAGAGGGGAGAAGAGAATGGAGTAAAATTCACCATGGACATTTCAGATGCAAATGACCACCTGCAAACAGATCAAAGTTGCGGCGTGTCTCATGAAGCTGGAGTGTGTTTTATTATCTGTCATGAACGTTTCAGACAGCTTTTTGCCAATGGGAGATCTTATAATTAAGGGTTAGCAGGAGTCTCTGCTCACTGCTCTACTTAGGCTGGCATTGCCCACGAGGCAGCTCCAGCAACGCTCGGCTTCAAAGGGATGAGACTCACCTGGTATTTCAATATCAGCGAGACATTAACTGATGTCAGCAAAAGGTCAGCCCCAGCCTATGAGCAAAAACCTGTTATTAATATTTTATTAGTTTTAGTTGTCTTAATTTTTTTTTACTAAAATTGTTCAGGAGATAATTAAGTCTCATCAGCGCCTGGAGTGCTTAGAAACAGAGGAGAATTCAAATGATACCAAACCCATCTTCTTCCCTGCCTTAAATTCAGAGCAAGGATTGTAATGAAAATGCATCAACCTGTGTTCTCCAGTACTGTGCAGTAAAATATTTTGCTTTTTTGCCCTCCTCGAGGTGAAAACCCAAATATTTTTGCAGAAATCCTCACATCTGTTTCACATCTGGGGTCTGAGCTCTCCAATTCTAGCCTTGAGTGGCAGGAGGGATGTGCAGGTGCTGTGCTCCAGATGGTTATCCCTCAAAATTCAGTAAGGTCTCCCAAAACCCATCTTGTGTTTTGAGCTGTGACCCCTGGAGGTGTGAGCTTCACCTTTAGGGGAGAGAGGGAATGTCCAGCACAAGCCAGTGAACAGGGTAGTTCTGGTAGCTGCAGAGACAAGACAAAAGTGCCACTGACTCCTAATATTTGAATTCCATGAGGCATTTTCCCATGTTTTCCAGTATAGCATTATAACATTAAAGAATGCACGCAGTGCATGTAAGATTTTATACTCTCATATAATTCATCTCTGCAGCGTGATGGCCATTACCACATTCTGCTGCTTCTCTTATTAACTTGTTACCCTGTGTCTGTAATAAAGGGAAAATTGGTTCAATATTTGCCTTGCCCAATATCACTCCCTTACTAATTTGCTCTTTTTTCACTCCCTCTTTGCTCCCAGATTGCTGGATCTGATAATTCATCCATAAAACGCTGTCCATTTCATTAATCCAGCAGACACAGGGAGGTGGAGTGGGGAATTCAAAAGGAGACCATAGGTCTCCCTAATCCTGTAGGTGTGTGATAACAAATTCATGAAGCTGATCCCAAATTCAGGTGAGAAGAATATCAATGATGGCAGAGCAAACTGAGGGCTTGAGACCATGGGCTTGAACTGCCCAAGGGTACCTTGGCAACTTCTTTACAGGCTGTTAAAGGCTTGGGAGTGCAATGGGTGAAAGAATGGAATATGAGCAATGATTTGCTTTCAAAAAGCACCAAACACACTCCAGTCTAGAAATCAACATGCAGGGGCTCACTGGCAATCTGTGGAACACTCGTGATGCTTAAAAAAAAACCTCAAAGGCACTTTGCTTCATAAAATACAAATTTATTCCCAGATGTGTGTGCTGTCAGTGCCTCTCCTCCCAGACAGAAGAACAAGAGAAGGATCCCAGGAAAACCTGCTTTTTTTTGGTAGTAGGTTGTCATGCCAGGATTTTTTTGCTTTGTTTGGACATGGTTCTGAAACTTTTCTGGAAGATCATGTGGTGATCCTGGCAGGAGCAGGGTGGATGGTGGCATTTAGGGAGTGCAGGAAGGATAAACCAGGTGGAGTAACTCCCTGGGTTCTGGATAACCAGGGGTTTGTGGTGGCTGTTGGGTGAGGAGGAGGAGGAAAGACCTTCTCTACAAGTCATGTTTCTTCTTCCAACTGACACCAAACCAGCAGGAACCCCTGGGGAAGCTGCTGGGGCTGGGGGAGCTTCCACCTGGAGCCCAGCCCTAGAAAAGGAGCAGTTTTCCTAAGGATGGCTGGTCTTTGCACTGCTGCCTCCTCCCACTCCCCACTCATCCTCCTGCAGTTTCCCTACAAAGAGCCAGCGAGCCCCAGCGCCACTGGGAGGGGCAGGAATCGAGAGAGGGAGACGTGGCAGTGCTGGGTTCGTGACTGGGCGGATTTGGAGACCTTTTCCAACCTTAATGATTCTCTGATCCTCTGTAGCACAGCCCCAAGCAGCACCTTCTCTTTTGCCCTTTCAGAACATGGCATAATCCTGGGGCAAATGTGGTCTGTTTAATAACACACTAATAATCTGGTCACCAGCACAGGGAAAACCAGAACATGTTCTGATGGAATGGAGAGGGCAAAAATGGGGCATTTTTCCTTGTTCTGATGGGGAGTGGGGAGTACAACACACTGTGCTGTTTAACAGCACTATGAAACCTGCATGGCTCAATGTTTGCCTGGGATCTGAATATGCTGCAGAACAACCAATGCCTGAGTGGTTGCAGAGTTTTTGATTAGCTCACAGAATGGAAAAAAAAGGGAAAAGGGGGGGGGAAGAAAAAAGGAAAAATGGGGGAAGGGGAAAAAGGGGGAAAGAGGGAAAAAGGGGTGTTATAGATTAAAGTTGAATCAGGCCAAATTAATAAATTTGCGAGAGCCAAATTAGGGAAAAAAATTGAACAGGATTTATTTAGCAACTCAAATCACAAATTTTGCCAGCCACAATAAGGTAAAACAATGCTCGAGCATTGGGTGGACCAGGACCCCTGCCCCTGTCGCAGTGGTCTGGTGGGGTTCACATCAGTCTGGTCCCAGGGTCCAGGATTTATACAGTTTATTTAGCCCACGGCCAGAGTTCCTCTGTCTCTTTCTTTCTCTTGGAATATTCAGGCGTCATCCTCTGCTGTCTGGTGTTGAGACAATGCCGACTTTGGAGTTTGAATTTCTGTACAGTCTTAATATCTCGTCCAGTCCTCCCAAATCTACTTCTTCCTGCACTGGGTTGTCATTCTCTTTCTCCGGGATGTCTTTTGCATTTGAGTTTGAGTCCATGCCTGAATAGATGAATCCACTCTGGACAGTCTTTTGCATTTGAGTTCAGTGATGAGTTTCACCGAGCCTACACCTGGGTAGATATCAACCTCCCTTTGAGGAATCCTCTCTAGGTGGATCGGGGCTTTCCTGGCCTGGCAGAATGACTGCTTTGCTCCAGCGTTTTGGTACTTAATGGGTATTTAAGGGGTGGGGTGCCTCGGCTGTGAGGCAAGCTGTCTTCAGACGGGGTTACAACATACAACATATTGAACAATCACTTGAACAAATTGGATACATTTTACTTATATCAAAGGTTACAACATATTGAACTATTTCTTTATGATATGAACGAATTTGATACATTTTATCCATAAAAGGGGGAAAGGGGGAAAATGAGAAAAAGGGAAAAAAAGAGGAAAAAGGAAAAACTCTTCCCCCACATGTGGCTGAATTAGTGGAGCATTGCCAGCTTAAAGAGAAATTGGAAGCAGGAGGAGGTGGCACGCCGTGTGTTTGTACCCGGTGGAATGCAGCCCCTAAAACCTGCACTAGAAATTGCCACATCACTGAATATTCCTACTAAACATCCCAGGATGGTGCAGCATTGTGAGATAGAAGCAGCAAACACACCGAGGGTCAGCGCTAAACACAGCCCAGGCAGCACCCACTGTGAGCTTTGCTGGGAGAAAGAGTTTCTCAATGCAAATGATCATCGATTTCCTGACAAACTTGGAGAAACTGCCAAGAATTAGGGCACATGCAGTAAATGAGGAGGTCAGTGCATAATCATGGCTTTCAAAAGAGGCTTCCCGAGGTTTTCAGAGCCCTTGTTTGCTGCTGACAGGCTAAAGATCACTGATTATGCTGTGCAGTTCCCAGCTCTCCCGTTAAAAGAACAGAAGTGAGAAGTGGCAGACAAATGGGAAGAATAAAGCTGGAGTGAATCCTGCACAGGGCTGAATCTCAACACAGCAATTCAGCCTCCTCAGCGGAGGGACAGACCCTCTGCACTTCTGAAAACACACAAAAGAAAATGTTTCAGTCACATTTTCAGCATGACCTCCTGTGACAGCTCCTGACCTAACCAATGTTTGATTGGTTCTGATTTTATTTAGCTAAACCTTGCAACCCTCCCAAGGATGGATATTTCTTCTGTGCTGACCTGTTCTGAAACCACACCACCCTCCTGGTGAAAACTGAGTCACAGAATTCATTAAGGTTGGAAACAACCCTATGAAGTCTGAACTTCTACAAATGCTTTCCCTATCTTCAGTTCTGTATCTCCCAAACTGAAATTCAATGTATCATGGAATCACAGAATGGTTTGGGTTGGAAAGACCTTCAAATCATCTCATTCCATCCTTGCCGTGGGCAGGGACACCTCCCACTGTCCCAGGTTGCTCCAAGCCCCATCCAGCCTGACCTTGGACACTTCCAGGGATCCAGGGGCAGCCCCAGCTGCTCTGGGCACCCTGTGCCAGGGCTTTATATGCTTTAATTATAGTAGTACTCCTTGCTCCCTAATAAACCACTTCATCTTATTTTTTATAACCTATTGAGGCTCTGTTTTCTGTCAGTCTCAGGGGCCGTGGTGGATGCACAGCAAATCTTTCTAGAGCTGAACTCTGCTGGTATCACCTGAGAACTGATAACTTTGAAAGGCTTGCAAAACGTCCCCACTCTGTTTCTTTTACAATGCCCTTGTTTTGTTGAAATTGTTCTGAAAACCACTCCTCTTGCACTGGCTGCCTGCACTCAGGCACCTCAGCTTTTTGCACTGATAAGCAGTTTACTGAGTGTAGGAGTTTGGAAAAATCCAGATTGCTTTTGCACGCCTGGCCCTCCCCACCTGTGGTGCTGGTTCAAAGGCAGAGCAGCCAGGGGCATTAAAGGAATACCTGGGAAGGCAGAAAAGCTGCTGGTCAAAGGAGGAGAGGGGTTTATTCTGGGGAGGTATCGAGGTGCTGGTTTCCTCTGAAGAGAGCTGCCAGCTCCCAGCTGGAAATGTCCTGGGTGGGAGGTGGGTGCAGCCATCAGCTCCCAGCAGTGGGTGTCCCCTGGCTGCTGTCCCCTGCCAGCACCTGGGAAATTATAAGTACATATTATATTATATTATTGGCTTTTTACAAATCTTAAAAGGAATGCTATATGTATAATGTTTGCTGTGTGAATACAGTTTCGTTTATTTCTGCAATTAACAAAACTTAGAAATAGTAGTGGGAAAAATATTTTTTTCTCGGGCTATAACATGATAATGTAAAAAAGCTTTCTGTAACTAACTCAGAGAATGGTAAAAGATAATCAGGAAGTTCCTCACCTTCTTGGATTATCCTATGTGGATGAAGATGATGGTGACGGACACCAGAGCCCCAGGGAAGAAATTTATTGATTATCTGTTATCAGAGAATCTCTGACAGAGTGGAGCCACAAGGAGAAATAAATGTTGATTTACAGGATGGAGTGGGGGGGCAGGTTGAGGGAACTCAAAGGAATGTTTTTTTTAGTAATGCATGAGAGTCTATGAATATGCAACATGTTGGTGCATTTAAAGAAGTGTGTGCTGAGTTAGTGTGTGCTCTTGGCTGGATGCACCTGGCCATATGAACTTTTTGCTTTCTTGTCTTCTCTCTTATTGTCTTTTATTAAACTTCTTAAATTTTACCAGGAAAGTGAACCTCGTTTTTCACAAGTGTTATCCAAGACTCCAGAAGGAATGGAGGCTGATGCAAAAATAAATGTCCAAACTTTCTGTTTAGAAACCTGGTCAGGTAAATGAGGGCAGGATTCCCTGAAATTGGTGGTTTCGTGATCTGATTTGCTGGTGGATGGCAGAGACTCAGGGGGGCTTCTGAAGCTGTTTCCCAAAAATCTGAGCTGTGGCTGCTGTGGTGTGTGGGCAAGTGGGGATTGTACAAACCAGAGCTGAGCTGGGCTGTCAGGGGCCTCCTAAAACTGGAAACCCTGATGCACTGTCACAGCCTGCTCTGCACTTTGGGAAGAGGGGACACGAAAGGCTTTTGGTATTTGGAGTGAATCGTTTTTTAAAGATCCCTCAATAAAATCTGGGTGGAAAACCCCTAAACTTGAGGTTACCTAAAAGCTTCTTTTTGAGTTATTTTCTGCTTTCATCCCTTTGTCAGGAAAATGAATCCACAAACACCAGAAGTTTATGTCCAAAAAGGAGACGGAGGAGTCCTTTTGATGTTATTTGAATAAAGGGAGAGGCCATGGGGCATTTCCCCTGCGATGTCTCCAATTTTTGGAGGATGCAGCCTCCCTTTTATCCCAACTTCCCGGCCGCATTTCCCTCTCTCTTTCCCCACTGGCTGAGGTATTTGAGAGGTCCAGACTTCCCGGAACGCCTGACACCTAAGATTTCCCTCTAATCCATAACCCTCCCTTTTAATTTTTAATTCTTATGGAATTTATGGTTTCTCCCCATTGTTTCTTTCATCTTTCAATATCCAATTTCATTTATTAGCAAACCTACAGTTTGTTTGTCAGGCAAATACCTTTTGACCATTCATCAATGAGTGGAATCCTTCCCATTGTTTCCTTTCTCTCTCAGTGCTAGCTTTATCTACCAGCAGACCCACAGCTTGTTTGTAAAGACAAATTCCTCATTCCTCTCACCTTTGATTCATATCCACATTAACTGGTCTCCACTGGGATGCCAAGAAGGGTGTGATATCCTGGGATGGGAAATGTGCAAAGACCCCCTGTGTTCCCAGAGGTTCAGGAAAGGCCCCTCTGCCCGGCCCTGCCCGGCTCCCACTTCCCCCAGCAGCTGGAATTTCTGCTCTCTCCCTGCTCCCTGCTCCCAGCCGGCATTTCTCCCTCACTCAACCACTCCACACACAACCTGCTCCTTTGAGGGCACATAAAAACAGCAGTTGACACCCAGCAGTTGTGGTGTTTGCTTTACCCTGATTAAAAACCACTTTATTGGGCTGTTAACCCGCAGGCCCTGGAGCTGCCTGGCCCCAGCTGCCTTGGGAAGTGAAGATGCCATGGAAACAAAAGTCCCTCCCCAGAGCCAGAGCAAGGCTGCGCTTCGTTAGTAAAAGCTGGGAGCTCTGTGTCATCCTTCCACCCACCCCGGCAGGGATTTATCACCACAAGCCTCCAGTCAGGACAAAGGACAGGCCCGATATTTTCTAATTGACACGGTATCTCTCCAAAACCTATCCCCACACTTCAATGGGAGCCCAGGAACACCCTGTCAGCCCGTGGAGGTGGGCAGCTCATCAGGAGCTTTAATGCTTTCTGTATGCAGCAGAAAATGCCATTTGCAGAGCTTTCTCCTCAGTTCCATCCATCTGCCTCTTTGCTATTCCTTTTGTCTCTTATTTATGGCTGTAATTTTGATGCCACAGTTACTGTACACGAGCTGCTGTATATTTCTCTTATTTGCTTTGAAATTGCTATTTCCAGCTCATCTTGACAATCATTTATTTACCCACAAAATAACCAGGCCTTGAACTATTTCCTGGCACCAGTTTTGCAGACCCCAATCACTTTTTTTTTTCCTCTGTAATGGTGTAGATACATCCTTTATTATTGCACTTAAATGCTCATTAACAATTCACTCATCTTAAGTGGCTGAAAAAAAAACAGGTTCTGGAGCTAAATATTTCTAGAGAGTGTCAGCCCAGAGTCCTTCCCTGCAAGTGCAGGATTGCCAGTGGAGGAGAGCATGGCTCAAAGTTGGTATTTTCAGGGTAATTGCATTTTTTAATTAACAATATATTTAATCCATGCACAAAAGCAAGTGGCACAAGTGCTCAGGGGCTGCTGTAATGGGCTAATAATAATTTTGCACAGTTTCTCCTTTCTTTTTCCAGCCTTTACATCATGGACACTGGAGACTTTGATGATGAACACCCTGACCCTGAAGCGTGGGGTTCCTGTGGTTTTTGCCTTCAGCACAAGCCTGGGTCCTTCTGAGTCCTCACCCAGCAAATTCTGGTCACACTGGGGTGGTGTTTAGGCAGGACATCCCAGGACTGGATTTTCCCTCATGGAGCACAGACAAGGATGGTTGATGCAGGGAAAGGCTGTGACAACCTCTGCACCCTCTGCTCATGGCACTGACCCCAGAGCTCCCTGTAGCAGAGGGGGACCAGAGAGGAGGGTTTGGGATGATCTCCCCATTCTGGGGCACTGGGAAATGTTCCTTTTCTGCTCAATTTCACAGAATTCCAGTGGCTGGGTAAATAGCAGAAAGGTAACTGTTGATAGGTTAAAATTTTGCTCTTCTGCAGAGGGCTCCTAAAGTCCCCAGTGCCTGTTTGTGCACCAGTGAGTGAGAAAATCACACAATTAGAGAATATCCTGAGCTGGGAGGGACCCCCAGGATCACCCAGAGCAGCCCCTGGCCCTGCACAGACACCCCACCAACCCCACCCTGGGCATCCCTGGCAGCGCTGCCCAAAGGCTCCTGGAGCTCTGGCAGCCTCGGGGCCGGGACCATTCCCTGGGCAGTGCCAGCACCACATGGGGGAAGAACCTTTCCCTGAGATCCAGTCTGACCCTCTGTCATGGGTTACAGTGCAAAATATAACCAAAGGTCTGTTATTCTATCTGTTATTCATCTGTTGGAACTGGGATGGGGGGGTGATGTAATCTTATACGAATAACCCAGCTGATAAGAAACCAGCTGGGGCAGTTTCTTTATCTCTTCCATGACCCATCCTCCCTCCAGGGACAGGTCTTCTGCTCATGGCCCACTGAGTCTCACTGATAAAATTCCATCATCCCATTGGGAAATGCTCCATCCAGGGGGAGGAGCCAAGC
>VYXF01006602.1:240265-262454 GCA_013397295.1 Polioptila caerulea | reverse complement strand
TTTTTCCCTTTTCCTAATAAATTGTATTTCTGACTTGGAGTCTCTCACTGGTTTTGCTTTCAAACCAGAACACCCTCCCTGGCACAGCTGCAGCTGTGCCCTGTCAGTGTCACAGAGAGCACAGATCAGTGCCTGTTCCTCCACTGTCCCTCAGGAGGAAGTTGCAGACTCTGGTGAGGTCTCCCCTCACCGTCACCATCATCACCTTTAAGTGAGCAGCCCTTACATTTTAAGCCCTTCCCAAGCACCAGCTGAGCCTTTCACAGCAGCAGCTGCTGCTCCCTGAGCTTGTTTCTGTCCGAGCAGCAGGAGTGAGATGATTTGATACCAAGGCCTCTGGGGCCCTGACACTTAATTGTCCTCTGTTGAAAAGCCGATCAATTTGGAAACTCTCCCCAGGCGTCTGGCCTTTATCTTGATCTCTTCTTCCTTTTCTTGTAGCACAGGGTTTCACACACATCCCTCCCAGCACAGGGAGCTCAGTAAGCACATTTTTTCTTGGTGCCATCAGAACATCTTTTAGTGTTGACTGTGAGCAGTGACACCAGGGGTTCAACATCACTGAAGGAGCCTGTGAGCATGGGAAATCCGTGTCTGCTTCCCATGGCTGTCATGCAATGCAAAACTCATAATATCCCCTGCAAGAGATGCTCTACAGTGACACAGTCAAAGGAAAGAAAGAAAGAAATTTCTGGTGTTTTTCTCCCAGGGAGGAGGGTTGGTCCTCACCAGACTCCTGTTCTGGGAGGCCAGAAGGGATGGTTTGACCTCCTCTGTCAGCTCCTATGTATGACAGACACCAGCACAAGGAAAAACAAGAGCAGCAGTTCTGAGTTCAGCACTGGGAGCAGTGGAAACCCCTGGAGAGAAGCCCAGCAAGGAGCAGGATGGGCAGGAGAAGGTGTGATGGAAACCTCTCGAGAGGAAGCCCAGCAAGGAGCAGGATGGGCAGGAGAAAGTGTGATGGAAACCCCTGGAGAGAAGCCCAGCAAGGAGCAGGATGGGCAGGGTGTGATGGTTGCAGGAGGGATGCTCCAGCTGGTGCTGCTGCAGAAGGCCCATCCTGAGGGCTGGAAGATGAGGTGGACAAGTTGTCACCAGAGGTTTTTTGATGTGAGTAGACCCAACTTGTGAAAGCTGGCAAGAGTGACTAGCTGGCTGCTCAGGGTCCTGTCATTTGAGACAGCCTGATTCTCCTGATGGTGCTGGATGATTTCAGCTGTCCCATGCTTTTGTGCTTCAGTTGGTGAAGGAGAAATCCCAGGGAATTCCTGCTCATCCCTCGTGGGCTCTTGCCATCCCCCTGTCCATCCTGTGGGCACAGGGGATGTGAGGCAGTGCCCACACACTGGGATGGGCTCTGGGCAGGTCTGGGGGGAGCCTGTCTTGTACTCAGCCCTTCTCCAGAGGGGCTCATCCCCGTGGAACTGGAGCTACCTGTGGCATTCTGGGCATCAGCAAGCATTGCCACACCAATAATTGTGACTCAGGTCAATGGCTGCTACAGCTGAGCCAAAGTGGCCTGGGCAAAGGTAGAAATGGCCACCACGATGGGTGTGAGTAGCTTGGAGAGGGGACAGAGCAATGGGGTGCTGATTGTGCCACAGCTGATTTAGGGAGCAGATGGAATTTATCCAATACAGTTTAATTTGTTCTTGATGTTAGCTTGGAGCAACTGGTTTACAAAGAGGTACTGGATGCCTTAAATGGCAAATATTATCACAGTAATTAGAGAAGACAGATATGGGGACATGCCAAGCTTCCCACTCATTTTCTTCTCTTTGTAAATCTTGTGATGAGGCAGGGTGGTACCCACTGAGCTGAGCCCAGGTTTGAGCTGTGCCATCCCAGAGCTGCCCGTGGCACCCAAAGCAACAGTGGGGAAGAGACTGCAGACCTGGCTGGTGGCCCTGGGAGCAGCCACTGCCCCAAGCTCAAAGTGAGCCTTTCCTCCAGACTCCCCATGGGAACTGCTGGAAGGCCAAAGCCTGGCTGGGAAGGGAAAGCAGAAGCTCCCAAAGATATTCAGATTTTCAGAACCGAAATAATTTTATTTCAAGAATTCAAACTTTGAATATTTATCGAAAAAAGCTTTTTAAATTCCATTTTTTTATAACAATATTTACGTTAATGGCAGGGAAGAGGATGTATAAAAACTGAAATGAGATTATTGCTTGGATAGATGTGTAACAGAGTTGCTGTCACAGCATTTGTCATACTGAAACCAAAGCTCCATGGTGGCCCTTCCTCCACAAGCCCAGAGCTCGACCCCTCGGACCCATGGATCTGCTGGAGCCACATGGGCTGGGATGGACATCCTGTTTCCATGTTGTATGACTGTAACCATCCCTTCTCCACCCCAGAAACTGTGCCTGGCTCCACTTTGGTTTGTTTGCCCACTTCTCTGGTGAGGAACCAATATAAATAATCAGCAGTCAGACAGATTGGTGCTTTGCAGCCAGTGCAAACTCTCTTTTTAGGCTTTTAGCAAGAACCCCCAAAGCCTCACTCCTTGCTTTTGTCTTCTGTAGATACCACTTGTCATGGAATGGGCCTTTCATCTCAACAGGACTTTTAACTTCAAATGTGTCAGATCTTTAAAGAACTGGAAAACATTAACAGGCAGGGAGAAACTTTATTGTAATTTGTTAGATGTGAGAGAAAAAGGAGGATGCAGCCATTTCAATGAGCAGAAGCTATGTTTGGATGGAGGCTCCTGTTCCTAAAGAATCACTGGGTTCTTTCCTCCCAAAGGTTCACTGAGGCCCTCAGGTTCACAGGGTGCCCAGAGCAGCTGGGGCTGCCCCTGGATCCCTGGAATTGTCCAAGGCCAAGTTGGACACTGGGGCTTGGAGCAGCCTGGGACAGTGGAAGGTGTTCCTGCCCATGGGCCAGGTCCTTTCCAGCCCAAGCCATCCTGGGACTCCCCAGGCCATGATCCACCATCAAACCCAGCCTGGGCACAGTGATCCTTGCCAAGGGGGAGTAGCCAGGCTGTGCTGTATCAATGCCACTGGGTGTGTTCGAACCTTCCACGGTATTTCTGTTGATATTCCACACTGAACTGTGACCAAGCAGCCTGGAATGAGAGGCTGTCCCCATGGGCAGAGCTGCTGCTCCGGCTAAGGAGCCTGGAGTCATGAACAGACATGGGGAGGGTACAGTCACACTGCAAAGGAAGCTCTTTCTTGTGCCTGCTCCAAGGACCAACTTCTAAAGTGGTTTTGTGACTGTTGTTTGTTTATCCAAAGCTGAAAAGGCTCTTTGATGTAGCCATATGCCATGTGGAATTAAAGATCCTTAATCAAAAACCAGAAGGAAATTATTATTCCCTGCTTTGTTCCGAAGTTGAAGTGAAGAGGCTTCTTAGGCACAAGCTGCAGAGCCAGCTCCAGCTCTGGTTTCTTTCAGCTTTACCAAAATTGGCCCAGCACAGTGCCTGGCTCACCGTGGGGAATCCCAAATCCTGCCAGGGTATTTATCTGAGGAACAGTCTCCTTTTGGAGAGGAAGCTCTGAACATGGGGAGAGATTTTGCTGTCGTGTGTTAGACCCTGATGATACAAGTTAGAGCTGTGCTGAGCCAGAGGATAAAAAGAATTACAGGAAATAAAGATATTTTTCTGAATTTTCTTCACTCTGAAAGATCTGGGCATTGAATACAGAGCCTCTGCACTAGAATGTAACTGGAGAGATTTAACTCCTGGCTCCTTCCATACTCACAGGCAAGGGAGTTATTACTCTGCAGTCTTTCTCTACTTATCACTCTGTTTGAAGTCACATCACCTGGAGTCAAGTGAATGTCTCAGTTTTCCTTTTTGTAATATTTTACTCTCAGTCGTTGCACAGAATTCTTGAAATATAACAGTAAATGGAGGTTAGAAGGAGAGCAGGCAAATAAAAACCCAACTGCCAATGGATGCTTAGAAGGACTCAAAGCATATTTTAATTTTTAAATCACTCATCATTTGAAGGGGAGAATGAACTGATTCATGATTTTTGGATGCTCAGGATTGGCAGTAGCATCATTAATCTCTTGTTTCCTTTGTGCCTCTGCAAAATTGTATTAATAAGGCAGCATTTACCCACGGCAGACTGCGAGTGCTTCGGGCAGTAATGCAGGGCTGGGTGGAGAAGGGTCCTCATAGCCTTCAATTGGACCTTAGTGCAACATAAATGGCAAACCTTGTTGGTATTGCCAGTCCCAGGCTGCTCTTCATTGGCCCTTTCAGCGACAGAAACACGAGTGAACATCCACACTCTAAGGCAGCAAACAACCACATTCTAAACCCTACGAGGGAGTCATTTTAATAAGTCAAGTTTCTCAAAGCAAAATTATCATAATGAGTGAGGAGCAAGGTGAGTGTAATTGGAGTGACGTGAAATGCAGAAAACTAATTAATTTTCTCCTGCAAGGTCTGGGAAAGGTCACAGAGAGACAACAGAGACCATGGTAGAGGATGCAAAGTGCTGTAAATATTTAAATGGCTCCCAGAAATCCCTGATTTATTCCAGAACATTTAAGTGTTCTGGCTTTGGAGTGGCAGCAACGTTTCTCAGCAGTTCCCGCAGTTTGAACACAAAGCACATCCCAGCTTGTGGATGGGAGTGGTTTGGGGCTTTATAGAGGAGTACAGGCAGTAAAGAGGGGGGGTGGGAAGAGGGCTGGCCATGGGCTGTGGAGTGTTTTGGTTCCAGGCTCCAGCCTTTACTGGCTGATGGCTCTTCAGGAGCTTGTGTGAAATGAGGAGGTGGCTCCAGCCCAGTTCCCTGGTGGCCAAGTGTCCTTCCCATCAAAGCCACCTCCTGCCCCGGCTGCCCCTGGCTCTCAGGACTCTCCTCTGGCTGTGGAGGGACATCCCTGCAGAGGGGTTTGCCAGCAGCAGTTTTGTGGTTCCTTGGCTGCTGCTGCAGCTGAGCTGCCCCAGGGACTGAAACCAGCCCAGGCTCGTCCGCACCGCTGTGATCACAGCACTCGCTGCTTTCCCTGCAGCAGCACCCCNACTGACACCAACACCCTGACCCACAGGGGGTCAGGCTGGATTCTGACTCTGTCACTGGGTTTGTTTTTTTGTTATACTGCATGCTTGTTTTATTTTAGTTCTCCTAATGAACTGTTGTTCCTATTCCCATATCTTTGCCTGAGAGACCCTTAGTTTCAAAATTATAATAATTCAGCAGGAGGGGGTTTGCATTCTCTATTCCAAGGAGGCTCCTGCCTTCCTTAGCAGACACCTGGCATTCAAACCCAGTCACAGCTGTAGCAGATGGGTCCCCGATTCCTGCCAGGACATCCTGGCAGTCACATGCTGAGCACTGGCATCCTGTGACACTCCAGGGCCTCCTGAGGGCGGGGCACAGGGCAGTGATGGCTGTGAGGGACCAGCAGCCTGCTCCTCACACAGCCCTGCAGAGGCTTCTGCCACTCCCCAGGAGCTGGGATGGGGCTCTCCTGAAGTCTGGCTTTCTCCTCACTGGCTGCACCTCCCTGAGGAGTTGGTACTCGGTGGCACAAATGTTTGATGGCTTGTGCAGCACACACCTGTGGGCCACAGTGTAAGAGCCTGAACAAGAGATGTGGGACTCCCAGTGGCTCTTTAAAAATTCTGTTTATTGCATAGAAGAAGTTACAGCAATCTTGGGTTGTGGGTGCAGAGCCTCACCTCTGAGCTGCCAGCTACAGCCTCGAGGCATGCTTGAAACCCCTGCATTATATGCATTATTTTCTTTGCTGGGCATCTTAGCACACAACAACCAATCAGCAATACCTTTACCATTACCTATAGCCTATCATGACTACTAATATTACCATATTATGTTAGTAGCTAAACAATTACATGAGTTAGTTATATTTTAAACTTAAAACTTATTTTTCTGTTTTTCTGCAGTGGAGAAATTCTTCTTCCTTGGCAAAAACATGCTCTCCATTTATTTGTGCTTTTTCTGCGATTTACCTTTGCTTGGTAAAACACGCTTTTGTTTGTTGTTAGCTTATCCTTTGCTCTCAGCCATAAAAATCTCTTTCCAACTCATCACAACCTTTGTTCAGTTAACAACTCTCTCAGCAATCTTTACTTTCAGACTTCTCTTTTTCTTCTGTATCAAAACTTACTTTCATTTCTCAAGAACTTTCTGCTAAACCTTCATATTTGCAAAACTTCCCTGATACACTTTCATCTTCCCCAGAGCAGGGGAGGGGAGGACATCTGGCTGTGGGGGCACACGGAGACTCTCTTTGGGGTTAAGGATCCGGGTGGTGGACCAAGGGACATGTCCATCATGGTTTGGTCAGTCAGGACCTGCAGCTGAGAACCCAAATTGCTTCC
The DNA here is from genome assembly GCA_013397295.1 of Polioptila caerulea. Lineage (NCBI taxonomy): Eukaryota > Metazoa > Chordata > Aves > Passeriformes > Certhiidae > Polioptila > Polioptila caerulea. The sequence goes on along the minus strand of VYXF01006602.1, from coordinate 256,129 downwards.
TTTCCCCTGGCCCACCTCTGTGAATGTTTCTCTCCAGTTTAATTTAGCAGCTCCATGGAAACACTTCCCTCAAGTCCTTCAGTGCTTGACGTGTCTGTGGACTGCCTGGGACTCCAAGAATCCTGGGGTGCCCAGGCCATGGGCTGAGCAGGCTGGTGAAACAGTTTGGAATTGACCACTCATCCTCCTGATGCCAAAATCCCCTTATGGGGTACAACCCCTCCAAATGCAGCCCTCACACCCCACCCACCAGGGCTGTCCTTCCATGCTGATGCTCCTCTGGACATTCCAAAGCTGAACCTGCCTTTGGGGGCTGAGTCACAGAGGGCTCAGCTGGAAAACACCTCTGAACTTGCCCTCTGCTCACACTGAAACCTGCACTGTAGAAGGTTTTGGAGAGCTGTCAGAGTTAAAGAAATCATGCCCACATTTTTTGTTGCCAATTCAGAGGAATTTCAGAGGCACTGAGGCAACCAGAACTCCTTGTTCTCTGTGTCACACATGTGTCACCTTGGTCTCTGCACATGGATAAATGTGTCTTGGTGCTGGTGATCATGTGAGTGTGAGAGAGCATCAAACCAAATATTGCCCTAAGATCTCACACTGAATTTTATTACCCTAAATTTCCCTAGAAGGACACTCATTCCTGGGAAAGATTTGTTGCTCGCAATGTTAAATTCATGCGGCTTCAGTGAGAGAATAACAAGGCACTTGACATCTTCCAGTTTCAGAATAACTTTGGAGCATCTGTTTTCACTCATTTAATTTCTCTGTCCCAGAGGGGACCCAGCCAAATGGCCAAGCTTGCCTGTGCTCAGGGCTGACATGATGTGATCTGAAGAGGAGTTGTGTGTGAGTTCTGTGTTGCTGCTGAAGTTGGATTCATTAGCCAGTCTCCCCCCAGAGCTTTCAGAAAGTTTCTGCTATGTTTGAAGGATAATTGCCATCCCTTGGTCTCAGGGGAGGGAGAAACAAAGGACTTTGTCTTCCCCTTTTGATTCAAACTCAAAGAGTGACAGAGGCATGCAAAAATAGCAGGTCCAGGGAATTCTTCAGTAGCATGCTAATGGCTCTCATTGGAAATAATGTGTGGGGTACCACAGGGAGCCTGCCTGGGGAGGGAGGGGACAGTCAGGATTGCCAGCTCCTCTTCCAGAGAAAAATGTCCCTGTACTTGTACCTCTCTGGGGAATCAGGGAACGTGTGACTGGCAGCCAAGTTTTCCAGAGCAATAGTTTTGAAGGTATTTCTGTGTGTACTGCCAGAGATTTACACACCTGAATACCTCTGGTGTCCTCCTGCCATCACCTCCCTCTCCTTCCAGCCTGCACAGCCCAAGGGGTTGGGCTCGGCCCACACCTACCAAGGATAAATGACCTGCAAAAGTTAGAAAACACCCAGAGAGAGCCAATTTTCATTTTACAGTGTCCTGTTTCTCTCACTCTGCATCAGGACAATGGTTGATTTCACTGATGGGATCTCTGCTGTGGCATCTTGGTCCATCCAGCTGTGCCCTCCTTTCCAGCTGCAGTCCTGGAGGAGCAGGGATCCTCCCCATCCATGAGAGTTGTGCAGAGGGACCCAGCTGTGACCTCTCTTCCCAAATGAGCCTGAGCCAGTCCTGAGGCTCCCTCTGCTCCAAGTCTCCAGCTCGTTCAGCCTTTGCCCTTCCCTGGTTTGTGCAGGGAATGAGCTGCTCCGGGATTATCCCATGGGTGCTGGGATGGGAGCAGGTCCCCATTTCACACCCAAAAGCTCTGCTGCCTTTCAAATGAAACCAGTGTGAAATTGTGTGAACTGCTCTGCAGCTTGGTCCCCTCCCAAGGAGATGCTCACAGGCCTGTTCCCAAACACAAGCAGTGACTAATTGAATTTATTTCCAGCTCTGGATCATGACAGACCCAAAATGAAAAGAACTGAAGAATCTTACACCCTCCAGTAATTAAAAAGACGAGTAGAAGTCCCTGGAGAAGGATGGTTTAGGTGCCTAAGGTGGTGCTTTTCTCTTCTTACCATTATCACAAATATTTTCTGTTTCATTCCAGTTGAGATTTTCATCATGATTATTTAATGATGACACTCTAACAAGATTCAATAACTAGCTTTTCTTTTTTTTTCTTCTTTTTTTTTTTTCTTTTTTAAAAAGGTGAGAATTTTGCCATAATCCTTTCATGACTAACACAGAAATTGTCTCCAGTACAACTTCAAACATTTCAAAGATGTGTTTTGGTGATAGAGTATATCTTGCATAATCTCTTAAGCAGTGCAAGTGACACTGCATTCTCACATGAGAATATCTTTAATGGCAAATATTATGGATTTCTCTAAAATATTTAAAGGCTCTAAACATTCTGTGTTCTAAATCCTGCTTCCAGTAAGCAACTGCTCATAATTAGATATCCCAATCTGTGTTTAGTGCATCCCTTGGGTCTGTTCAGTGTCTGCTGCTGAATTACCTCCATGGGCAGTGTGGGACAGACCTGCACGTGTTCCCTGAGCCTCCCAACTCCCCCTGTTCTCAGAGATTCCATCTGCCTCCAACACCCTGCCAGGGGCCAGCCTGGAGAGAGGAGAGGATGTTGATGGCTAATGCATCACGTCTCAATTTCTTACCTGAAAATTCAGTTTTTACCCCATGAGAAGGTGGTGATGCCCAGTGAGATAGTGGATGCTCTGCAGAAAGGTGTAGGTGATGAAAACTTGTCATGAAAGATGGAGAACTTCAGCATTTGGGGTTTCTACTTGGAACAGAAAAGCACTGAAAATACATTTATTTTCCCTTAGAAAATGGCTTGAAATCTAAATGTTTTCTTTTGGCTCCCATGGTCCCTGAAAAGGGCTTGTGAGAGAAGCTGTTTTCTCCCCAGCTGAACCCTGAACAGCCACATCCCTCATCCAAACCATGAGACCCAAGGAAATCTGTGCTGGGAGAAGTTGTTCAAAGTTCCATTGGAGCAGCTGCCTTGGGTCCTGGGGGGAGCTGCAGCATCCAGGTAAAAACAAAGTTCAAAGCCTTCAGCTGCCCCTTGCTCTCCATTCCTCAAAGCAAATTCCAGCTTGTGCTGGATCCAGCCTGAACCAGGAATTCTGCAGCCAGCACTGCTGGGGTCTCAGCCTTCCCTGCAGGGAACTGATGGGAGCCAAACTCACACCTGAGCCCACATGGAAAAACTGGGGAGGAATTCCTAAAGCCTAGCTCCCCTCCTCTGGGGCTCCAGAGCAGACCTGGCAGATCCACACCTGCAGGAGCTGCTCAGCCATGCAGCCCTCACGCTTCTTCCAGAGCTTTCTGTGCTTTTTTTTAATTTGTGGGAATGTATTCCAGCTGCAGGGGTGTCAAAATACCTCATGCCAACAACAAATACGTGCACTCTGCTGCTTAAAATAGACATTCAAGGCAGGCACGCTGCAGATTTGAAAAGCCACAGCTCATCCTCCTTCTCCTTCCCTGAGCAGGGAGTCCGTGGGGAGATGATTTCATCCATACCAGCAATTTCCAGAGTTTGGGGATTCATGGAATATCCTGAGCTGGGAGGGACCCCCAGGATCACCCAGGGCAGCCCCTGGCCCTGCACAGACACCCCACCAACCCCACCCTGGGCATCCCTGGCAGCGCTGCCCAAAGGCTCCTGGAGCTCTGGCAGCCTCGGGGCCGTGCCCATTCCAGTCCTACAGGAATGTCACAGCTGGGAAGCAGGGCTGCTCCTGAGCCAGGCCAGCCTCTGAGCTCTGTTCCTCCGGGTTGCACCCTCCAGGCTAAGCCCATCTCTTTCTCTCCCTGCTCCTCCAGCACCTTCTCCCAGCCAGCCCCTGGCCCAGCACCCAGGAGAAGGCACCCAGGGAATCCTGTAGCATTCCCAGCAAAACATCCCAGCAAAGCCAGAACAACAAACACCAAGGATGTTTGTCTGGGGAGCAAGCACCAAGGATATGCCCTTGTCACAGCCGATAATTTCAAAGGCTTCTCGTTCAGCTGTGATTGGGAATGAAGCCAAGCTGGAGGATGCTGAAATCCCCCGTGAGTTTGGGCTCCCGAGCTCTGCTCAGCCCCGGGGCTGCACAGCACGCACAGAACGCGAAGGAATTTTAAAGTGCAGTCACTCATCCCTCGCATTAAAGCTGCTTTTCCTGCCTTCTTCTCCCTTGCATTCTCAAGGTTTTCCCCCAGGTTCCATGGGACAAATGAGGAATTAATTTCTGATGGCTAAAATCTAGCAGAGCCTTGCTTTCCCTCCTTTTCAGACCTGGATAAACCTTCTTTCCTTTCCTTTTCTCCAGTTTTTGCACTTTCTCAGAAATTTTTTTCGAGATTTTTAAGATTTTCTTTTTTTTTTTTTTTCCTTTCTTTTAGATTTTTAACTGATTACCAAGATTCCCCACAGAAGCTGGGGAGTTAAAGGAGAAACCACCCTTGTCTCCTGCAGAGTGAATCTGGGTACCTCTGGTACTGCACCAAGACTTGACTTTCACAGGAACAGTCATTTCATACCAGGTACTGCAATGTCTAATGAACAGTATAATTTCAGTGAATGATGGGTTTTATCAATCTTGGTCTGTATCAGACTCTCCAGTGCAAGTGCCCACAGCCAGACCCAGTCACAGGCCTGAAGGGACACACTGGCAGTGGGAGAGTGAGTGTGAAAATAGATGGGAAAACAAAAGGATGGGAAGAGGAAGGGATCACAGAAGCAAAGATTCACTGGATGGTTTGGTTTGGAAGGGACCTTAAAGAGGATCTGCCACTGGCAGGGACACCTTCCACCATCCCAGGTTGCTCCAAACCCCATCCAGCCTGGCCTTGGACAATTCCAGGGATCCAGGGGCAGCCACAGCTGCTCTGGGCACCCTGTGCCAGGGCCTGCCCACCCTCACAAGAAGAATTTCTTCCCAATATCCCATCTAAACTAAACCTCCTTTAGCTTGAGGCCATTCCCCCTTGTCCTGTCCCTCCATCCCTTGTCCCCAGTCCCTCTCCAGCTCTCCCGGAGCCCCCTTTAGGCACTGGCAGGGGCTCTGAGGTCTCCCTGGAGTTTCTTTTCTCCAGGTTGGACACCTCAGTGGAAGCTGTGTGAGGCCTGGGAGCAGCCAGAAGAACAAGGTGCAAACACAGACTTTGCAAAGGCTTGGGAGAACCCATCAGCATTCCCAGGTGTTGGGGGTTCCTGTTCTGCCTCACTGGGTGTCTCCAGGACGGTGCCCCACACTGGGACAGAGGGAATGAGGAGGAGCAGTTGGTGCACACAGTGTGGACAGAGGATAAACTTCAAATAGTGCAACTGAGCAACCCAAAAAAAGTAAATAAAAAAAACCAAATACCCTTGCCAGTCAGGCTGAGGCCAGCAGAGCAATTTTTCTGACTTTATTTTACATTTCTGAAGCAGAGTAATGAATGGAACAACTTTTGGGAGCCGACAAACAACAGAGGAGAGCACCCACAGAGCCTGAATTACAGCAAATGCACCCTTGGGCGCTCCTGATGAGCTCCAGCTCATCACATGGGCTGGCAGAGCATCCCCAGGGGCTGCAGCTGCTCTTTGCCCTTGGACAGGGATGGGCAGCAGCAGAATCTCCCCTTGGAGGTGCAGCAGAAACCCTGAAGTGTGAACTCCTGCTGCCACCTCAGCCTGGGCTGGTCCAGAGCACAACTGGTGACGTGCTGGGACACCTTCACTTTGTGTGTCCCCACAAGGGAAAGGAGGAGCATTGCTGGCACGGGAGCATCTTCCTAAGCCCCTCTGGCCCTTGGGAAAGTGTTTGCTCCCTGCTCTGCCTGGTGGCCCCATGGCCTTTGCCACTGATCCCCAGCCAATGTCACCCACCCAGAGGGGACTGGGCACTGGGGGAACTGGGAGTGTGCTGGAGCCAAAACCAGTTCTGGGAGGCACAGCCTACCCCATTCCTCATCCAGGGGTCACATTCCTCATCCAAGGGTCAGATTCCTCATCTGGAGGACAGAGCACCCCTGAGGCAAGTGATGGAGTGCCCCTGGGTTGGGCCATAAAGACAGCACTGACAGTTTGTTCATACCCTGGCACATTTATGGAGAAGCCTTAAAAATTAAAATAACCTCCATATTTTTCTATATATTTGTCAATTCCTAAAGCAGCTCCTCTGTGAAGTTTTTGAGCCATTTGGAGTCAACCTTTTTGGGAATGATCAAAAATTAAAATTCCAGGTTGAAGGTTATATTTGTTGAAGTCTGGGTACAAAAAATCTGAGTTCTAAAGTGTTCTGGGGCTGCTCACCACCTGTGGTAAGTGCAAATATGATACCAAGAGAGGGCTTATTCAGATGTGCTTATCTTGCTTCTTCAGTGTTCCTCGGCTGAAATTTTTTAAAGCATCTGAATTTTCTCTTGTCATTTTTTTGGCTCATAAAATTGGATTAAATTCTGCCTTTGCTGTGCATATCTCTGGAAAATATTTGTCCACGTAGTACTCAGCACTGAAAACTGAGCTGGCTTCTCAGCTTCACCACATCTGTGTTGTGCTTAAGATGTGCCACACAAATATCACAGAGTCACAGACTGGTTTGGGTTGGGAGGGACCTTACAGCCCACCCAGTGCCACCCCTGCCATGGGCAGGGACACCTCCCACTGTCCCAGCCTGCTCCCAGCCCACTCCAGCCTGGCCTTGGACACTCCCAGGGATCCAGGGGCAGCCCCAGCTGCTCTGGGCACCCTGTGCCAGGGCCTGCCCACCCTCCCAGGGAAGGATTTCTTCCCAATATCCCACTAACCCAATTATCATTTCAAATGGTGAAGGTGTTCAGTGTGATAACCAAAGTGTTTCTCACCCCAGCAAAGCTGTGCCTGTGCTGCCTTTAAAGCCCCCAGCTCAGCACTACTTTGGGGCCTGGGAGAAGGCACACAGCTGTCTGCTGGTTTTCCCATGGACTTCCAAGGTCCCAAAGCAGGGCCATGGGTGGTGGCATCTTGTTCTGCACGGGCTGGATGAGCTGCAGTCTGGGGCACAGGGGGAGGGAGGGAGCACGGAGGGCACACACATTCCCAGAGCGGGCACACAGCCCACTACGTGCATCAGAGCCACCCACAGCCTGTGCAGAAGGAGAGAGCTCAGCTCCTGGAGGGTTCTCAGTGCTGCAATGAGAGCCTGGGTGGTGGATTAGGAAGCAGAGAAGAGGTGATGGAATCTGCATTGCAACCAGGAGGTGTAAAGAGCGTGTGCTCTTCTTATTTATGTGCTTTGATTGCACCAGGCAGGGAGGGGAAAGGCCTGGAGATCACGCTGAATCCAAGCACACAATCCCAGCAGGGAGGAGCCACTGGCTGCTGTCCCTGCCTAGCACAGCCTGGGCACACAGCTCAGGGATATGCCCTCCTGCAAGTGCCCCTCTCCCCTTCTGCAGACCCCTCCCCACATCACTGCACCTTGCCAGGTTTTCCCACAGGGCTGTACAAGTCCAGGCCTGCTGATTTGGGACTTTTCCCATGAAATCCCCTTTCCACAGGTGTGCTCTAACTCCTAGGGCTAACTGACTGTATATTACTGTGTTGCTGGTGCCTCCCAGCTGTCCCATTGGTATGCTGGCAGTGCATCCCCCCTGTTTGCCTTATTTATAATTTAACCAATGCCAAAGGGTTATTTTCATCCAATGTAAAAAATGGACACTTATAAAAATGCATAGGTTTTAAATTGCTCAGCACTTGGAGTTGTTATAAGAACTAGCCCAGGGAATAAATGGTTCCTTCTCCCATTAGGCTCAAAGGCCATTTCCATACAGGCTGCACATGGAATGGGATTCATTCCTGCTCCCACCACACACAACTGTTTCTCTGCTGTTCCTTCAAGCTTCAATGTCTCCCTTAATGCTTTATTACCACTGTTAAAACTCCACAGTTTGGAATGTGCTCAGAGTAAATCTGCCATGTTGCATTTAAGTACCAATTGCTTATGTTTTAATGGCATTAATCTTTGCCTTTTTGCTATGTCTGAGCCAGGAGAATGAAAGGAGATTCCTCTCTTTCTCGGCCACTGAATCCTGTGAAATGAAAACAGGACTTGGGTGCCTCAGGCAAAGCTGTTTCCCTGTTCTTTCTGAATTCCCTGGCCCAGGTGTGGAAAAGTCAAGGTGGCCTGTGCCTGCATGGATGAAATTCCCAGGATTGCTGCCTGGCTGTGCCAGGCTGACCCTGAGCTCCCCTCCCATCCCACACTCCACACCCCAGACCTGCCAGCTCCCAGCACGATGGGAGGCTGGGGCTCTGAGGAAGGTGCTGGCAAGGCACAGCCCCAGGCAAAGGCTGCCTCTGCCAGGATTACTGCTGGTGATGGAGACTGGGAATTGGACCAGGACACCTTGGTATTGTACAAGACAGAACTCTCAGCAACTGCCATCAAGCAGGGCTGATCCTGTGCCTTTAATTTCTATCACTCAGAACTCCATTGCTAAGTTTCCCTTGGGAATTTTACTTTGGATTTCACCCCACAGTCCACATGCTCTCAGGACAGAACCTCTTAAAAAACAGTCCAAGGTGGCTCACCTGATAGAAAGGGTGATGTAACACTGCAACAGAAAATGCTAATGAGTTCCAAATTGTGTCAGGAAAATCAATGCTCGTCCTCCAGAAGGTTTTTATTGGATAACTTTCTTCTTGACTTGGTTATTGTTCCAGAATCTTACAAAATGAGAGGGAAAGAGGAAGGTAAGGAAGTGCAGTGCATGACAAACGAGCTGATTCTTAAGTCCAACATAAAACTTGAGGGTTTAGAACAGGCTTTAAATATAGGAGATTATAAACTGGGAAGATGGAATGTAGACGCAGTAAAACAGGAGAGAGAATACAGGAAAGATCTGCTCTTAACAGGTTTTTGTTGCACAAATATGTTTTGTTTAACAAGAGCCAATCCTTTATCCATCCAGGTTTCTGGTGGAGAAGGACATTTCCCAAAAGCCTTGGGAACCAAACCTCACCAGCAGCAGCTCAGTGGGCCTGGAGCTCAGCAGCTCAGGAGAGGCTCTTCCCCTTCTCTGGGGTGGTGGGACTTGCAGCCCTTCAGCACTTTGGGCACTCTCTGCCCTCCCAATTTTGTGCAGGGCAGGACCAAAGAGTAGGGATCTCTTCTGTCCTTTCATCATTTCAGATCAAATTTAGAAGAATTTTCTTCAGTCCTCGTGGGGAGACCTTTCAGATACTTCAATGTCAGTGCAGGGGTTCCTCTCTCTGGTGCCACGAGGGCCCACAGGCTTTAAAGGTGTTTATACCACAAGCAGAGGACACAGCTTTTTCCAAAATGATCTCCCAACTCTCCCACCATCAGTGGATTCTGGCTGGAAGGAAAGTCTCCCTGTAGTGAGGGTTAAGTCTGTCCTGTATTGTTTCTTTAAAGGTTGTGCTTTTGCAGCCTCTCATCCACCAGAACCTTCTAAAATGTTCTTCAAACCTTGATTTCTTTCCAAGATTTTTTTCTCCCTGAGGTAATTTACTTGGCTTTTTCTCTAGCAGGTGGGCAGACCCATAACAGCTGACAAGAGTCCCCTGCCATCCCTGTGACTGAACAGCCACATCTGCTCTCTCCAAGTGTCACAAGCAATGAGAAACCTCCCCAACCAGCAGCTCTGTCAGCACCAGACTGAGGTGTTACAAACCCCGTTAGATTATTCACAATGCACACAAGACCCCAATATTATCAATATTTATCTGTCATGGCTTGCAGTGCCAGCTGTCCCCAGCTGTGTGGGTTCTGTCACCATCTGTTGGAACTGGGGCAGGGTTGGGGGTAGGGTAACCCTCTGTCCATGGGCCANCACTGGACCTTCAGAGGAAACCTTCACCTTTCTCCAGGATCCCTGCTCCAACAGAGCCACATCTGCCACTGCAGGAGGGCTGCAGGCACCATTTAATGGCACTGACACCAACACCCTGACCCACAGGGGGTCAGGCTGGATTCTGACTCTGTCAGTGGGTTTGGTTTTTGTTTTTCTTTTTTGTAATACTGCATTTTTATTTTAGTTCTCCTAATAAAGAACTGTTATTCCTATTCCCACATCTTTGCCTGTGAGCCCCTTAATTTCAAAACTATAATAATTCAGAGGGAGGGGGTTTGCATTCTCCATTCCAAGGGAGGCTCCTGCCTTCCTTAGCAGACACCTGTCCTTCAAACCAAGACATCATCCCAACTGAGGATTGCACAGAAGTATAGAGAGGAGAAGGTCTGCATTGAGTATCTGACGGCTGCCTCAGCTGCTCACTCAATGTGCTTTTTTAACAACTCCTTCAGATCTCATCTCACAGGAGCCCTTCACATTGACAAGTTTAACACAGGAATGACCCCGACAACAACTCCCCTTCCAGCAGCTTCTTAAACCCTAAGCTGAAATTAATGAGGTTCAATGAATAACATGAGCTGTGTAATGCTGCTGTCAAATCATCACAGTACAAGGCTTTCACCTGTGCTCAGATCCAAACCCTTCCAGTCAAACTCCATCCCCAAATTTGGAGGCTGCAGAAGCTTGGACTTGGCTTAGCCTTTAAATTCACTTGGCCTTGACAAACACCCAAACTGGGATTAGGGGGCTCAAGCATAAAGAGTGCCCAAAGCTGGCCCTTTGGTTCCCAGCAAAACAGCTCTGATTTGCAAGGAATTGGGATGGATTTTCCTAGGAAGGGACAAAATTATTTGGAAATCATAGAATCCCAGAATCCAAGAGTGGTTTAGGTTGGGAAAGACCTCCAGGATCAATGAGTTCAGTTGCTAACACAGCACTGCCAAGGCCACCACTGACCATGTCCCCAAGTGCCACATCCACTGAGCTTTTAAATCACTCCAGGCATGAAGACCCCACCACTGCCCTGGGCAGCTGTGCCAAGGCTGGACACCCTTTTCCATGAAGAAATATTCCCTATTAACCAATCTAAACCTCCCCTGGCCCATCCTGGGGCCGTTTCCTCTCCTCCAGTCCCTGTTCCCTGGGAGCAGAGCCCAAATCCCCCCTGGCTGTCCCCTCCTGGCAGGAGCTGTGCAGAGCCAGAAGGGCCCCTCTGAGCCTCCTTTGCTCCAGGCTCAGCCCCTTCCCAGCTCTCTCAGCTACTCCTGGGGCTGCATTCCCTTGCCTGGACTCCATCCCTTCAATTTCCTTCCTGAGCCCCTCAAAACTGCCCCCAGGATATGAGGTGAGACCTCAGCAGTGCCAGTTTGGTTTTTTTTTTAAAAACAGTTTAATCTGCAGGCCACCAAAAGATCACTTCTTTAAGCTGGGCTGGACAGTGGACCAGAGATACCTTCCCAGCTGCCAGGGATGGATTGTCTAAATGAAATTTTCCTCTTTTATTCTGGAGCCTCCTCATTCACTTTTGCAACAGTGAAAAAATAAACCTCCTGCTCTGATATGCACTTTTCCCAAGAGCTGAGAATTCAAGAAAGACATGGTATGGAAAGTCATGCAAACTGGGAGGAATATTTGATGAGAGAGTAGGGGCAGATGTAACATCACAGCTCTGTTTTGGAGACTCATACCTGGCTTGCAATATCTCTATGTAACCCACGTGAAAAGTCACTGGGGCTGCTCCTACTTCAGCTGGGCTGGCAGAGGAATTTTTCAGGATGAGGAAAGTTCTGGTTGAACATAAGCACCACACAAAATTCCACAGCTGAACTTTGCAGAGACATGGAATTCTAACCCTGCCTATGGACTGAGTCTGGGAAAAGCAGCTTTGTGAATAAGCTGCCTCAAATTCTCTTCTCCAAACATGTGGAGACCTTCAAATACCCCTCTACACGTGGGTCTACCTTCTAAATTTTTTTAATCTTTTAAGTACATTGGTTATTTGACTCATTTTTGGAAGGAAGACAAAATGTTTCTCAGCTTTATCCCTCAAAAATTAGGTTTTGGGTCTCATTCAGTCATCTAACTTCTCCCAAGTGCCTGTGGAAAGGGACAGAGGCTGGCACCTCCACAGCATGATCCACAGGACCCCACACTTAAGGGATGAGTTGCCCTTCAGAGATCCATCCATGCTTTTCATCTCTCTCATTCCTCTTTGGCAAGAATAATTGGGGAAGTTTTTCCCTTCATCCTGAGGAAATGGCTCAAGCTGCACCAGGAGAGGTTCAGATTGGACATTAGGAAAATGTTTTCATTGAAAGGATTGTAAAGCACTGGACCAGGCTGCCCAGGGAAGGAGTGGAACCAACACCTTGGAAGTGATCAAAAAACTTGTGGATGTGGCACGTGGGACGTGAGTTAGTGGTGAGCTTGTTGGTGGGGGGTNAGGAAATGGCTCAAGCTGCACCAGGAGAGGTTCAGATTGGACATTAGGAAAATGTTTTCATTGAAAGGAGTGTAAAGCACTGGACCAGGCTGCCCAGGGAAGGAGTGGAACCAACACCTTGAAAGTGATCAAAAAACTTGTGGATGTGGCACGTGGGGACGTGGGTTAGTGGTGAGCTTGTTGGTGGGGGGTGATGGTTGAACTTGATGATCTTAAAGCTCTTTCCTGACCTCAACCATTCTCTGAGATCATTCTGGTCTGCTAATAATCTGTGAACAACTTCTAAAGAGACAGGGAAAAGGAGCTGGGAAATGTGGCCTAATGTCAAAAGGCTGATAAATAATAAATCTGTTAAAAATAATCATGAGGGGCTGATAAAAATAAACATGAGGGGTCTGAAAGTGCCCTGGCAACATTTTGGGGTCTGCAGATGAGAAGAGACTGAAGGCCACATCTCTGAGAAGCTGGTGCTCCAGGGAAGGAGAGCAAAGCAGAGCAGAGCTGGTGCCCCTGGCGTGGCAGACATCCAGCCCTCCTTGTTTTGCAAGTGGCATTTTAGCAGCTCCTTCCTATAATTTACCAAAGCAGCCCTTTTTTCCTCACAAAGAGAATAAAGAAATGGTAAAATAACTTTGAAAGTCAGGTTATTCCTATGCCTTAACACCTTCCAACAGATGTTGTTCTTACCGAAAGCAGAGTTCCTTGAATTATTAATGGTTCCCAACAGCTCAGCTTGAAATAATTTAGCATTTGAAAGAGAAAAGCCACTCTCATTATTCCAAGTGCAGAAACATTTTTGGTTATTAAAGTTATTCTCCTCAAAAAAGAGAAATCTGTACAGTTTGTATCTTTTCCTCTAGATGCCAGCAGGAGCACCAGATCCAGGGAAACCTTTGTGCTTGCTGAAGGTTAATTGATAAAATACAATGGAAGAGAGAGGACTCCATGTTCCATTTCAAGTTGAGAAGCTCTTATCTGATCTCGTGGTGCCTTTAACTTCACCAGGTTTATTGTATTTGCACTTGGAGACCATTACTTTCTTTCTGAGGCTTAAAGTGACCAATTATTCACTGCAATCAAGATTCCCAAGGGATATTGGCCAGGTTGGACAGGGCTTGGAGCAACCTGGGAGAGTGAAGATGTCCCATGAAAGGGGGTGGAATGGGATAAGTTTTAAGGTTTTTCCATCCCAAACTCTCCTGGGATTTGTGAAACTGAACATCAGGCTGTGTTCACAAGGGACATTTCCCCTTGGATGGCTGGTGGGAGAAGAACATCATCCACAGCCCCAGGGACCGGGACGGGTTCTTGGGAATGTTGTGTTCTCAAACAGCTCTGGTTTCTGGGAAAACCAAACAGGCTGGGCCAAGCTGTGGCAGGTCTTGGCCTTATGGCAGAGCATCTCAGCTGGCCACACTGTGGCAGATGCAAAGAAAGGCCCTGGGCTGGCTGGGACCTGAGCTGGGATGGTTTTTCCCAAGAATTGTGTCCCCTGTGAAACCAGCCCATGGAGGAGATGAGCAGTTGTCTGTTGTAGGGAAAGGTGGCCAAAATGCTCTGTGCAGGGCTGCTCCTCACCGTGACAGGGCCAGGCCTGCTCAGGCAGGAACTTGGAGAGAGTCTGGATGGTTCTCCCTGTCCAGCATGGATTCTCAGGTGGGATCCAGGGAGACTCCAGGGGCGTGTGCCCAGGATTCACAGCTGGAGCTGTCAGGTGACAGTGCTCTGTGACAGGCCTTGGTCCTGTGCTCTCCTCAGCCCTTCAGCTCGTGAGGAACATTTTTACCAAATTTGGAGATTGCCTCAAAATTGGGGGGAGTGAAATGCTGATTATTGTGATTAATCACCACTGCAAACAGCTCCTGTCCTTGGTTGCTTATCAATCATGGAATCACAGAATGGTTTGGATTGGAAAGGACCTTAAAAATCATTGTCATTAAAAACTCCAGCCCCTGCCATGGGCAGGGACACCTGCCACTATCCCAGGGTGCTCCAAACCCCATCCAAGCTGGCCTTGGACACTGCCAAGGATCCAGGGGTAGCCACAGCTTCTCTGGGCACCCTGTGCCAGGTTCTCAGTGCCATCACAGGAAACAATTCCTTCCCAATATCCCATCTAACCCTGCCTTCTGGCAGTGGGAAGCCATTCTCTCTTGTCCTGGCACTCCAGGCACTTGTACCAAGTGACTCTCCATCTTTCTGAGAGCTTCCCTTCAGGAAATGAATTAGATCAGTCCAAAGCTTTCTCTTTCCCAGGCTGGGCACCCCCAGTTCCCTCAGCACCTCCCCACAGCAGAGGGGTTAAGCCACTCCTGGGGGTGGGGGATATCAGGAGTGTGAGCTGGCCGTGGGTCTGGGGGAAGCAGGACTGGCCAGGAGTGTGTGTGTGTGTCAGAGCCCTTCCCAAGCACCAACACACTCACCGCTGTATTGGTCTTCTCCTGAAGGTCTCCTAAGCCTTATTTCAAATGAATAACTCAGAGTTGCACATGGCTTTCCATGACTCTTTAGAATTACGACCCAATTTATGCTTTCTGTAATAATCAGCACAATAAGGCAGTAAAGCTGTCATTGCTGGATACACCAAATTTATATTTTATCACAGCAATATAATCAATACAATAAGAAATCAATACTTTATGAGTTAGCATTGTCTTCTCAGAGTCTTTGCAGCACTCTTTCCTCAAGTCTGCTTTGGGTCTGGGGGAGGTTTATGTCCATATTAGCTCTTCCTGCAGCTGTTCCATGATAAATAAACCTCCCACTGCTGCTGAGATCTCAGCCAATATGCTCTGCAGTAATAACAAAACATTTCCTTTACTGCTCTTTTTTATATTCAAAGAAAAACCATCAAACAAATAAAGTTTTCTCACAATACAACACAACACAACACAATGTTCCCCTGGTTGAGTTCCTTGCATGCACTGCAGGAGCAGCTCAGAAACGTTGAATGATGCTTTGCATTGCTTCAGCTGCTGTCAACAACAGAGCTGCAAACACTCCAAAATGTTCATTATTTGACTCCCAACACTGTGTAAAATATGCTCATAAACACGTCCAGAGATGCCTGTGCTTGCATTTGTCTCTATACAGACATTTTCATATCTATTTCTGTTTCCAGATGAGAAAGAAAAGTTCTTAGATGGTTGAACACCATTTCCCACTGCAAGGGAATGAGCTAAGGGGAGAACCAGGCAAGGATTTCAGAATTCCCTTTTGCTTTGTTTTGATCCCAGCACACCTCTCCCCTGCTTAACCAACAACCATAGGAAACATTAACTCTTTGCAGATAAATATTTTAATGTTATTTCTGACCCCTGACTGGGGATGTTTTAGTGATGCTTCTCTTCCATGGGCACCACTGGCAGCAGAGCTGGGAGTGCAGCTCTGGTCTGTGCCCAGGAGCAGCCTCAGAGAGTGTGCCCAGAGCAAAGCTGTGCCCAGGGCAAAGCTGAGCCCAGGGCAAAGCTGTGCCCAGGGCAAAGCTGAGCCCAGGGCAAAGCTGAGCCCAGGGCAAAGCTGAGCCCAGCACAAAACTGAGCCCAGGACAAAACTGAGCCCAGAGCAAAGCTGAGCCCAGCACAAAGCTGTGCCCAGCACAAAGCTGTGCCCAGGGCAAAACTGTGCCCAG
>VYXF01006602.1:218407-238840 GCA_013397295.1 Polioptila caerulea | reverse complement strand
AGCCTCAGGCTGGGCCAAGGAAGGTTTAGACTGGATATTTGGGAATATTTCTTCATGGAAAGGGCTGTCCAGCCCAGGGCAGTGGGGGAATCCCCATCCCTGGAGGAGTTCACAAAACCTTGAGGGCATGGGTTAGTGGTGAACATAGTGGTACTGGGTTGATGGTTGGACTGGATGTTCTTAAAAGTCTTTTCCAGCCTTAACAATTCCAGAACTCCATGATTTGAAGCCATGCAGGCCTGAGGGCTTCAGCAGAGTTATCCCAGCTCAGCTGTGGGGTGATGCAGAGATGAATGGGACACCCAGTTGTGTTCAGAGCAAGGCTGCACACAGGCAGGGTGGAGATGGCTTTAAAAAACCCATGAGGTTTAAAATACAAACAATCTGTTTATTTGCCTCCAGCTCTCCAAACCTTATCAATACCCACAACTTGCATTTTTCAATTTATCTCTGCAAAAAGGAGGCAAACGAGTTTTCCTCCATTAAATATTAAAGCTGGCCTCATGGAGTGGTCCCAGGAACCCAGGGCATTAATCCCTGCTATTGTGACACAGCTTTCCATGCCAGGGAGGAAAGGATATTCCAGGGATGGATGTGTCCAGCTCCTCCCTGATGCTGAAAGCCACAGGGTTGGAGGAATGATAGGAGGATTCCTACTGAGGTGTTTGGAGACAGGGGTTCTCTGTGGGGGGAAGGCACTCCCAGCCACTCTGGAGGGAGGCTTTTGTATTTTTGTATTAATATCTAATATATCTATACCTCTATCCTCTACACCTATATAAATATCTAGCACATCTATACAATCTGTATGTCTCTAGCACACATAGGTATACACACATGTCAGAAATCTCTGTACATCTTTGAGTTTATTTTGGAGCTGTTCTCCTCACAGCAGCACAAAGGGAGCCTCACATGCACATTCCCAGCAGACTGGAGCTGTTTCCTAAGAGCAGGGCAGTGTTCCCAGTTAGGTAGAGCCTATAGACAGCAGTCTCAGCAAACAGGGGCAGGATTTGGGGTTTCTGTGATTTTCTGAGCCAACAAACATCTCCGTGTATTTGCCCAGCCACCCAGTGCAGCCCTCTTGGTGCTCCTGGGCATGGGGAGATTGGAGTTTCAAGCCAAGAGGACTCCCAGCCCTCCTCCTGATCACCAGCAGAGCTTTCTTTGTGTCCTTGTCCCCATCTCAGCCCTTCCTGACACAAATACCTGCACACCCGTGCCAAGCTCTTTGTGGGGTCAGGAATGAACATCCCCCAGCTGCTCCAGGACACAGGGCTCCTGTGGTTTTTGGGGTTACACAGCCCTCCTGTGTGTCAGAAACTCTCTCTCAGTCTCAGTTCCCTATCTGTAAAGTGGAAAATAAAAGAAATACACAACCAACCTCTCCATGGAGTGGCATTAATGGCTGAAAGCATCACTGCAACCCCAGAGAGCTCCCAGGGATGGCTCTGCTGAAATCCCTGGAGGTGGAACAGGAGGAGCACGGTGTGTGCACCATCAGCTGAGCACAGGTCTCAGTGACCTGGCTGCACAGACTCAACTCATTTTCCTCCTCTTTGAGTCCCCCTGCCAGCAGCTCAAGCCTCATGGTCAGGCTGCCTTTTCTGAAAAAAGAGCAGTGAGTCAACAGTGCAGAAGAGAAAACATATCCCTTCACTCTGTTCATTCAGCAGAGTGAGGGATGGACTTTTGGAAACCAGACATGATTCACAAACAGAAAAAAAAGAATTGAGTTTGCAGAAATGATGGAGGAAGGGAGAGCGAGTGATTTAAGTCACCAAACCTGACTCACCGGTTAAATTAATCCCAATATATGATTTCCATCTTCTAAAATAGCAAAGAAAAGCTGTACAAATAGATGGAATCATTCACTGAAAGCCATTTGTCATGGGATTTTTGGCTTGTTTGGGGTTTTTGAAACCTCCTTCCATCTCTCTAGTCTTCAATGAGTCAAACAGCATCTTGAACCTGGAGGGAATAATTTGGTTATCCTGTTTCCCATTGTTCATTCCCTGACAGTTTTTGTAGACCAACATTTAAATTATCTCAAGAGCCCTATGAAGCAGCCCCAGATTCAAGATTTTGCCATTTCTATTCTCCAGCATTCTCTACTTGACTGAAAAAAGAATCCTTCAATGGACAATCAATGGAATGACCAAACCAGNAGCCCTATGAAGCAGCCCCAGATTCAAGATTTTTGCCATTTCTATTCTCCAGCATCTCTACTTGACGTGAAAAAAGAATCCTTCGATGGACAATCATGGAATGACCAAACCAGGCTGCAAATTTGGAGGAGAGTCTGTTCTGTGTGGGCAATCCCTGATTGCAGCTCAGTGTAACCTCAGCACCCTCCCAAACCAGCTCTGGAATGAAGCTGGGACCATCCAGGTGTCCCTCAGGCTCAACCCATCTCCCCAGGAGCTGGCAGCTGGTGCCTGAAGCCCTGCCTGGGCTCAGATGAGCTGGGTGGGAGCAGCTCAGGAGAGTGGCACTGATGCAGTGACATCTCGGGGTCACTGATAAAGTGCACTCAGCTTCACTTTCCAAGTTCTCCCAAGTGCCACCATCACTCTGGGCATGAGGATGGGAAGGGAAGGCTTTCAGGGAGAGGCAGCATCTTTTGTGCCAGGTATCCCTGCCTTAAAGGACCCACCTCCACAAACATGGGCCTTATTTAAGGTCAGAAGCAGAAGCTGCAGCTTTCAAGTTAAATCCGAGTGTCCCCGAATATTGGAAATTTGTAACTCAGCTATAAATTCTGTAATTTTCTTTATCCTTTTAAAAAATTCCTCAAAACTTGTGCATCTCCTGACATCTGTGCCTTCTGAAGGTGAATTATGAGCTACAGAAAAATGGATGCGTGCCCAAAAAATTCTTTTTCTTCTCTAATAATCCATCACTCTCACTAAGGAAGAGCTAAAAGTGCCTCCTGGTTTTCCCAGCCTAAACCTTGACAGGGCTTTGCTTATGTGGCACAAGAGCCACTTCAATGTGTCCCAGTGCAGAGTGCACAGCCAGCCCTGGGTGATTTCTGGCTCTGAGGATGGATTGATCCCTCTGCAGTCACCTCAGTCACTCTCAGCAAACACAGAAGTGCTGGGGAAGAGATGGAGAGGAGGGTCCTGGGGGACACAGCAATATTGGGAGCCCTTCACTGATGCTGAATTCAGTGAACTTTACTTCTCAAACCCAGCATCTAAAAGGGAAAATCTGTTTGGTTTTTGGTTTGGTTTTTTTTTTTTTTTTATTTCCCCTCTAAAAGACCCCACAACACAAGGCAGTGGATTTTCTACTGTTAATCTTTTATCCAAATTTTTTTTTCCTCTGAGCGAACAGATTGACCTGAAAGAGCAGGATCCTAATTACTCAGAGATAAAGTAATTGAGTGGTCTCCTGGGCTCTATTTGGTACAGCAGACTTCAATAGAGTTGACAAATGTCGATCCATAACCCAGGATTAATGGGGCTGTGCTTGGCTTCCCGTTCAGGTTCCCATTTGCTCCTTTGGTCTAACTAACACCCTGATTGCTTTGGGAAAACTGACAAATCTTTGCAGTTAATGAGCCCCTCTAGTAATTTATCAAGCAGGGTTTCTAAAACAAAAAGAGCACCAAGAACAAAATGTTGATCCTGTGCTAAAGGAAGAAGAAATCCTTCTCTCTCCAGATCCTGAAGAGCCTGGAAGATTTTGCTCCTGCACTGCTGGGAGCTGAGTGACTCTCACAGTGTGGGCTTTTTTTTCAAAAGAATTTGGGATTCCAGGCCAGGTTGGACAGGGCTTGGAGCTCAGCCTGGAGAAGAGGAGGCTCAGAGGGCATCTTCTGGCTTCTGTCTCAAGGAAAGTGTGGGAGAGATGGGCTTTGAGATCCCTTCCAGCCCAAACATTCCTGGTACTCTGGGACTCCTGACTGACTCCTAGGGATGTCAGGCACTCCCCCATCAATGAGACAAGGGGTACCTCTCACTGGGCACCCAAAATCACACCCAAAACACTTTGGGAACTTGCTTTTACAGCCCTCTTTTAACCTCTCTGTGGAAGGATGAACAGACCTGGGGAACTTCTGTAGGGAATGGGGAGGCTGGAGCCTCTTCCCCAGAGCAGATTTCTGCTCCCAAGAGCCCTGCCAGGCTCAGCTGCCCCACATGTCACGAGTGAGACTCAGCCAGGTGCTGTCCCTGGAGTACCTCTGGGAAGCTCAGGAGCAGCTGCTCTTAGCATGGACCCCCCCCCAAAAAAAAAACAAACAAAAAAAAAAGCATTAGAAACACTTGATGTTACAATCAAATGTTTTATCTGGCCCTGGGCTCAATGGCAACAAACACTGAACTTCTTCCCACTGGGGGTGGAACTTCCCAGCCTGGTACGAGCCCCACCGAGTTATCTCTACCAGCAGCTGAAACTGGAAGCTTTCCAAACTCTGTATTCCCTGGAAAATGTCAACACTTCTGCAGAAATTCCAATTTTTCCTCAGCTTGGTTTAAAATAAAGTTCCTAAATGGGAACAGGGGAGAGCCAAATTGCCACTACCAGGCCCAGCTCAGCTCTGAGTGATGGGGAGGGGCTGCGAGGGATCTGTTTCTATTGTGACAGTTGTGCATCTGCCCATCATGCTCCTTATTTTTAGCTCTCAGTTGTCTTTCTTACCACAGAATGAGCTCAGTTTTACCTGTGCTCTGGGCAGGAATCAGCTGCCATTCAGCTGCAGAAAGTCTGGTTTAGCAGTGACTTCAGCACATTTGTCAGTCCCTGAACCTGGCTCTTAATGCAGAAGAGGGCAGGAAGGGTCTGGGGCCTCTGCCAGGCTTTTCCTCTCAAGGGCTGTGTCTGTACTGGATGAAATGGGGGCAGGAAACCTTTGGGGACCTCCCAGAGCTCCTGCCCATGGCCTGGTCTGTGCACTGATGGAAATGGAGGAGCAAGTGGCACTGGGGTCTGCTAGAAACTGGACTTCGCCCCTCACAGCCCCGATTTCACCCCGGTTTTGTGCATTTTAAGGGGTGATCATCAGTAGCTGTCACCCTGGCTGGTGCTGCTCAGGGCTGCCTGGGAAGGGCTGTGTCACCTCCAAGGTGCAGTTATGGACATGACCCCACCAAACTGGAGCTGCTGGTGAACTCACAGCCCCCTGTCCCTCTGGACATGACCTTGGGGCTGCCACTTTGTCCCACTTTGTCTGTCCCACATTCAGCCATTTCAGGATTCTCCCACTCAGCCTCTCCCACATCACCCATCCCTGTGTCTCAGCCCATTGCTCTGATGCACCCTTGAAAAGCAATTTCCACGGAGCCATGCCACTGCTGCCAGCCTGGAGAGCAGTGTCCCCTCTGCCAGGGGCAGCAGAGGGTGTCCTGCAGCCCTCTGAGGGGACAGCACCCACGGGAGGTTGCCCCCAGCATGAAGGCTTGGGGTCCCTGCTCCAAAGGGCCATTCCTAGATGGGCACAGCACAGCAGAAATCCCTGATTTTAATGTGTTTATCATGGAGGTGCTTTTCCCAAATGTACTTTTTTGTTTTTCTGGAGCCTTTCCCCTCTCTCTGTGCTCCCTTCTCGGCCTGTGTGCCTTTCTTTCTCTTATCTCTCTCTCCAGTACCAATCTCAGAGGATTTTTTTCTCCTTCCCCACAAAATTCTGCACTACAACCTGCAGATCTGTGAAGGAATATTGACCCCTAGGCTCTGGCACCCTTCGTATCTTCTTCCCAGCTGTGTGAAAACATGAATGCCCTTGTCCTGTAAGAACAGCAAACAACTCAAGTTCACTCTTTGAGGGAGTGACCCATTTTGGAGAGAGCTTTGCCACAGTTCTGAACTGCTGCCCTGGCAGTGTCAGATGTCTCCATGGGGATGTAAATGGGGAGAAATCCTAAAATCTCCAGTTGGGAATAAGGTCTGCAGGCCCAGAATTATATTTAACCCCTAAGCTGTCTGTACCCTCCAAAAGGTAAGTTTGGGCTTTGGATTGATGGATGGCTCTTGCCCTGGTGGGCAGCAGGGAGGGGAGGATTCTGCCCCTGTGCTCAGGTGAGCCCCCACCTGCAGAGCTGCCCCAGCCCTGGCACAGCACAGGGGGGACCTGGAGCTGCTCGAGAGAGCCCAGAGGAGGCACCAGGGGGATCAGAGGGATGGAGCAGCTCTGCTGGCAGGAAAGGCTGGGACAGCCAGAATTGTTCACCTGGAGAAGAAAAGGCCGAAAAGAGTGACCAAAATATGGCCTTCAAGTGCCTGAAGGGAGCCTGCAAAAAAAGATGAAGAAAGACAATTTCCAAGGGCCTGGAGTGCCAGGACAAGGGGAAATTACATCAAACTGGGAGAGAACAGGTTTGGATTGGGATATTGGGAAGAAATCCTCCCCTGTGAGGGTGGGCAGGCCCTGGCACAGGGTGCCCAGAGCAGCTGTGGCTGCCCCTGGATCCCTGGAAGTGTCCAAAGTCAGGCTGGACAGGGCTTGGAGCAGCCTGGGAGGGTGGAAGGTGTCCCTGCCCATGGCAGGGGAGGGGCTGGGATGATCTTTAAGGTCCCTTCCAACCCAACCCATTCTGGGATCCTGTGATTCCGTGGAAATGAGGAACAGGCTGGGAAAGTGGGACACTGGGGACGGGCGTTAATGCGATTGCTTTGGAAAGCTGCAAATTAAGGAGGCAGCACAGCTGGGTCCCTGCCAGAGCAGAGCCACTCTGGGGGACTGGGGGGTCACCTCAGGCTGTGCCTGGCCCTGCCAGCAGGGCTGGGACAGACACAGCTCTGGCTGTTTGCTGCAGCAGCTCTGTGACGGGCAGAGCAAAATGCAGATGCAGATCATTTGTGGGAGAAAAAGAAAACAAGAGAGGATTATTTAGTCAATCACCTTGTTGGCTGTGGTTAGTTTGGAGTTTAGAGCAGAAAACTGTGCTGGAGGTCTCATTCTGTGTCACACGCTGGACTTGTAAAATCTGCCTGTAAACCTTGGAACCTGGACTGAGAAGCTGCTTGTTTTAACTGTGAGGTGTCCCCACAACACCTGACTCCTTTGTAAGGCCCAAACAATATTTACATCTTCCTCCCCTGCAATGGATTTACAAATCCCATAAAACAACACAAAATCCTCTGGCAGGTTTCCAGGCTGGGAGGAACGTGAGCCAAACCCTGGAGCAGGTGAAGTTTGTGGGGGTATGAAGGACAGGCTCCAGAGGAGGGCAGGGGTGATTTCCCTTCCTCAGGAATCCTCAGGGCACCCAGGGACAGGGAGCACTGCTGGCAGCAGGGACAGCGAAGCAAAGCAGGCAAAGCTGACCTCAGAGCTGGGCTGAAGAGAGCCAGGCAGCACCAAATCCTCCCCTCCCACTGAAATCCCAGACAAGGATTTTTAGCCTGATGGGGTAGACAGTCCTATTCTCAGCTGTTAACTGAAGATACCTTAGATGGTCTGATTTTCAGAGTATTAAGCAGGTGAGACTGTATTTTCCCAGAACCACAGAATGTGCTGAGCTGGATTTGTTTCTGGTTTGCCAGAAAATATCAACCTTGTGGTATATAAGTAAAATACAATAGGGTTCATGCTTAAAACTGGTGTAAATATGGATGAAAGAGGCCATTACTTTTTCTTTGCTCATCTATCAAGTCAAATACTTAAACCAAAACCTTCCTTGATTTTACTGTGAGTCCTGCAATTTTCTTTGCACTTTTCCTCGCCCTTTTCTTTATGATGATAAACTTGATTTTTCCTGTTGCTGGGAAAAGCTTAGGACAGGCTCACCACAACCAAGAGTGAAAGAACAAGTTGTCCAACTTATTTCTGAGTTCATACAAGTTCACAGATTAAAAGGATCACAGATTGGTTTGGGTTGTGAAGGACTTCAAAGCTCACCCTTGTTCCTGCCATGAGCTTCCACCATCCCAGGTTGCTCCAAGCCCCATCCAACCTGGCCCTGGACACTTGGAATTTTTAAGCCTTGATCTTTAAAATCCTGACGGTTTTTAGTGAGGATCCCATTAAATCCTCACACCTCCTACAGCACCTTTCCCAGCTGCAGGAGCTGGGAACACTGGGACCTTTGCTGGGTCCAGCATCTCCAAAGGAATTGAAAAGCTTCATGTGGGTCTGCAAGGAGGATACAGCAGCTGTTTGCACACAGTGCTCGGAGTGAAGAGCTGCAATTCTGAAGGCAGTTCATGCTGCAGTGTGGGGTCCTAGGGGTGCTAAGCCCCAGTCCCTGGCAGGTATTAAAGCTGCAAAATCTTCCCTGTGACCAGAGGGAGACCATTTCTAGTCAGTCTGGTGCTTAATTGCTGTTGTCATGTCCTTATCCCTGTAAAAACGCTGCAGAGGATGTAGAATTTATATATATATATGTATTAATTTCTCATAAATTATTCCTGTGGATGAGATGGAGCCTGTGAGCATAGCCAGGAGCAAGGTAAATGCACGGTTCAGGCACAATGCTGGGAGTTCTGTGGTTCCTGAAGTCTCCCTGGCTAATTTTTCCCATTTTTGTGTCAGCAAAACTCCTTTTAGGACAAATGGTGACAAGGAAGAGTGATACTCTCTTTCCCTAAAGCTGTGTCCAGGATGTGCCCAGCACTCCAGGCTGGTGTGTGTTTGAAAGAGTTGGATTTCTCTCCCAGAGCAAGAGTCAGGAAATCTTTACTGAAATCTTAATTTGCCACTGAAAAGCCCCTGAATGCAAGCAGCAAGGAGAGCTTCCCTGGATGGGAATGGGGAACCGGGACACTGCAGCCCAGCCCCACACCTGGAACAGGCCTGTCCCCATCTGAGCTGAGCAGGTCATTTCCATTTTCATTCTGTTGAATAAAATGCAGCTAAAAAACACCTTTAGAAGAAAACAGAATACAGGGAAATGTATAAATTTGGGCTCTTTGCCAAAATGGGAGTGCAGGGCTTGCAACCCAGACAACATTGGGGAAGGGGAATTATCACTATTTTCATAAGGAATGGGGCTCCTGGGGCATTCTTATCCTTGATTGATCCAGGGCAGGAATTGCCAGGGTGCAGGGATAAGCTAAAAGCTGCACTTGGATTTTTTTCTTCTGAATTCAGCCAGAAATTTTTAGTTTTTCCCTGTGAGTTTGGTCTGGACTGGGGTAAAGGCCTCTGTTTCTTGAGTCTCTTCAGAGAGCTGCCCTGGTTTGAGGAGCAGAAGGATTTGGTGCAATTCAGGCACCAAGGCAGAAATTTGGCCAAAAGAAGAGTCCAAATGTTGTTACACACACCAGACATCTCTGTACAGGGTAAAAGGTCCACGCTGGCTTTGGTGGAGCCAGGGAAGGATCCTGTGGGCAGGGACCTTGGGGTTTCCAGATGTGTGAGTCTGCAGAGGTGCTAAAACACCTCTGGGGATGTGGCTGTGAGGGTGGCAAGGCTGGCAGTTCCGAGGGGCTGGTTCACAGGGACCTAAAATCCTGTCCAGTGCCATCCCTGCCATGGCAGGGACACCTTCCACTGTCCCAGGCTGCTCCAAACCCCATCCCTCCTGGCCTGGGGCACGGCCAGGGATCCAGGGGCAGCCCCAGCTGCTCTGGGCACCCTGTGCCAGGGCCTGCCCACCCTCACAGGGAACAATTCCCTCCCAATATCCCATCCATCCCTGCCCTCTGGCAGTGGGAGTCATTCCCTGTGTCCTGTCCCTCCATCCCTTGTTCCGAGTCCCTCTCCAGCTCTCCTGGAGCCCCTGGACACTGGCAGGTGTGTTCTGCATTCTCATAAAATGAGTATTTCTGTACCAACAGCACCAGGGTTAATGCTGCTTCGTGTGTATGTGAGGGGGTAAAATCATTTTTTCACTTAAAATCGGGGCTTGTAGCAGATAACTCCCAGGATGCAGCTCTGGTGAAAGTGACACCACTTACAGATAGCCACCACTATCTGTAATAAATATGCATTGCAAAATCATCTTGGCTTCCTCTGATTCACATCAGGGAGCTTAAATTTGCCATTACAGGGAATCTGACTTGTCAAAATCCCATCTGTAATTATAAACCTGAATGAGAAGATGGTGAAGTGGTGGGAGAAGGAACAAACCCATTAGGATTTAGCTGCCAAATGTGTCCTGTTTCCAGAATGATTTAAAAGGCTGAAATCCACAGCAGGTAACAGCACAAAGTGTCACTTCACAGTAGCAATAAATTCATGCAGGGACAGTCACTGACCACCCTGCTGGAGCCTGGGTTTACACTCAGTCCTAACAGAGCCAGACTCCAAAGTAAATATAATTACCTGGGCAATAGCCCTGAACTGTTGCAAGTCTGATTTGTGCCTTTGGCAGCCAGACAGAGCAAAGAGCTGCAGGAGGAGGCAGGGGAGGAGGTCACCAGCACCACCTGAAACAGCATCAGTTTGAAGACACCAAACTGCATCTCTTTTTGAGAGCCTCTCTGGGAGCAAAGCCTTGCTGGGAGATGTTCTACCAAGGGAGGATTTCCATCACCTCTGGGATGCCAGCCCAGGGAGGCAGGCAGGAGGATTAAAATAAGTTATGCTGAAAGGAAATGAGAGGGGTGGGAAGCAAAGCTAAACCCCAGATGTGACGTGCTGGTGCTACAGCAGGAGGGGCACCAGCTCAGGTGCCCCCTGCCAGGTGCACGGGCATGTGGTGGGAGGTGTGACAGAGGGAACAAAGCTTCAGGCACGTTCCAGGTGGGTGTTTGCAGCTGCCAGGACTCAGCTCGTGGGGTCAGCTGGGACTCCTTGGGTTCTGCTCCAAGGTCAGACGTGGAGCTGTTCAATACCTGTCACTGCCGTGTCACAGGGCACAGCCTCTGCCAGTCAGCCTGGCCCTGCAGGCTCTCCCTGCTCTGCTTCCCACCCTCTGAACCACAGCAATGTCTCAGGCATCGAGCTGGCTGTAGAAAATCAATAAGCAGCACTCTCAGCTCAATGGAGCAGCAGGAGACAATTGCAGAGCTCAGGACATGCCATGCCCAGATGGGCCCTGTCCCCACCTGAGATGGCTGTGCCCCTAGAAACCTCTCTCTCACCACCTTCTGAGTGATGAAGGGTTTAAACACTGGTTTCTAGCTGCTTCAGGGCAGCAGAAAAGAGCTTTCTGGACAGGTATCCACGGCTTTTTGCCTTCCAGCTGTGCCCAGATGAGGTTAACCCTGGGGATGCAGAGGAAACTCCTCCTGGGGGCCTGCCAGTAGTCACCCCTGGGATCTGGATGCACTGAAACACACGGTGTCACCTTTGCTTAGAATTTTCATGAATTGGATTATTTTAGTTTGGAAGAGCTTCAAGCCATGACTCCAAACTGCAGCTGCACTCTGTCCTCCCAGGCATGGGCAGTAAAGGGATAATGTGTTTGGGGTTGGGGTTTCTTTCCAGGGAAAGCTTTTGGAGGTTGCTCTTTGTTAGGAAGTTTGGAGCACATCCTTGCCACAGCTGCCCTGATGCCCAGACACAAGGAGGAGGAGCATGAGATGATTCTCTGATCTAGTTTTGCCTTGGCTGCCAGCTCTGGGTGATGGGAATGAGGGGCCCAGCTCTGCTGGGGGGTGGCAAAATCTCTGTGGCTGGTCAGCACAGGCAGGAAAAAGCAGGAATATAAAAAAATCTGATGTATAAGCAAGGAGAAAATGCAATTAAATAGATCAAACAGATCAAACAGAACTCCTGCCTGCTCAGCACTGCTGTCTTCATGTTAAAATGCTGAGAAATACTCACACATTTGTCTTCTCCAGTCCTTCCTCAGGGTGTGCCTGAGCTGGGAGCGCCCTGTGGGACTGAGCAGGGACGGGGCCAGCTGCAGACTCAGCTCAACACCTCTATCAAGGAGCCAGGTCATCCTCATCCCAAAATGCAGACTGTGGCTCCCTGCATCCTCTATTACACAGCATGATGTCCCAGGTGTGGTCTGGCTCCACTGTTGGGTGGTATTTGAAAGGAACTGGTGGGACAAGGAACATCTTGGAATGCTACAAGGGCTCTAGATGGTGAGAAATGAGCCTCTCTGAGGGTCCTGGCTGAGCAGGGATGGCAGGGCCAGGCCTGGTTCCCTCATTTCCCAGCCTGGAAACCCTTGCCTTAGAGAACAGTCCTCCTCTAAAATGATCTCTGCTCCTGCTTCCCTGAGAGCATTCAGCAGCTCTCAGACAGGGCATCCCCGGCAGGAGCCAAGCCCTGGCTACAAGATGTGCTTCAAGTCCCACAAGGCTTCTGAGTGTTCACAGATCCAAAACTGAATTCATGAGCTGAGGGAGAACAATCTCCAGGGCTGCCAGAGGCACACAAACATGCTGGTCAGGAATCTGTGGTAAGGGGAGGTCTGGCCCACAGGGGATTTTTGTGTTTCAGAGCCTGGTTCCTCCTGTTCCCACAGCTTTCCCTGAAGTTCAGCCTCTCCTGGGGTGCTCCAGGTGCTGGGGAGAGATGAATTTCCTTGGTGGGATGTCTCTGTCTGCCTCCAGCCACTGTGGCTCTCAGGCAGGTAAAGCTTGTTCCCCACAAACCAAAGTTTCCTGTGGAACAAACATTTTTGTGATTTGTGATGGCCATAAATTAAACCACAAGCAGTTCCACCTCAAAGAGAGGAAGAATTTCTTTACACTGAGGGTGGCAGAGCACTGGAAGAGCTGCCCAGGGAGGGTGTGGAGTGTCCCTCCCTGGAGACGTCCCAGCCACTCAGTGCCACCTGCTCCAGGTGACCCTGCCTGGCAGAGGGGTTGGACTGGGTGATCCCCAGAGGTCCCTTTCAGCCCTAAGGATTCTGTGAACTGTCCAGCCCCTTTAACAACCTTCCAGCCCTATTCATTACAGCTGTGGCACCATCTCTGGTCAGCCCCTGGGCTTGCCTTTCTGCCCTGGACAAGGGTAGGAGCAACCCAAGACCCAGTCCTCATCCTGCTCCACCAGCCTGGAAAAAGACACCCAAAGGAGGCTCTCAGCAGCCCTTTTCCCTTTATCCTTCATCAGCTCTTTCCTTAAGCACACTGAGTTTGGGAGACAGGACTGCATTGGTGTCCAAGGCAGCCCAAACTGTACAGCCACGGGCAGGACACAGAGTGCTGGCCAATGTCCCCAAGCTGGGAGTGCACCATGCACAGGCACTGCCCTGGGGGGAAGAGGCACCACGGACACCTCAGGCTGACCCGAGAGATCTGGGCAGTGCTTTGTGAGAAAATGTGTCACTGTGGCTACCACGCTTCTCTGCTCACGTCCTGATTGTGGCTTAAGTTGCCTGAGATCTGTCTCCCATTTATCCCTGCCTGATTTTCCCATGAAAACCTCGAGCCTAGGGAGTGCTGCCTGCTCTCTGACGGTGTGAAGAGAGAGAACAGTCAGGAGAGCTGGTGAGCACCGGGAGAGGCAGCTGTGTCATCTGCCAGGGCAGCTGGGATGTGGAGCAGGGGCTGCCAGGGTGCTGCTGCTCCTCCTCCAGCCCAGGAGCACTGGCAGCAAAAGGAGGTGGCACAGGCTGGAGAGGGAGGAGGAAGAGGAGCAGCAAGAAGCCCCTGTCCAAAGGCACTACAGGCAGCTGGGGGAGAAATGCACCAGCAGGAGCTCAGCGAAGTGACCCAGGCAGGTGGCACAGAGTGGCTCAGCCACCTCCCCTCCAGCTGGCTGCTCACTGAGCTTCTCTGCATCCTCTGCCCGTGGCTTTTGGGAAATCAGCACTGCCTGACAGTCAACAGGACTCGGACAGCTCCTGAACAGCCGTAAGGGAGGAAACAGAGAGATCCTACAAGTCCCAAAGCAGGGAGGTGAGAGATTTCAGCTGCGAGAGTGCTGGAGCACAGCCACAACTGTGACCAAAGTCACCAAAGCCATGGTGGCACAGGTCAGAGTGAACATTTGTACACAGCAGGGCCCTTTCCTGAGCACAGCCCCGGGGCCCTAATTGGCAGCAGCAATTAGCAAAGTACCTGGAGGGGAGCAGCGGGCTCCCAGAGAGGCACCAGAGCAAATCTGCCAGGGCTCCCAGTGTGGTTTGGGGTCCTGGGGGGTCAGACCACAAGAGCACTGTTGGCTCCTCCTCGGGAAGCTCAGGGGAGCTCTGGCAGGCTGGAGCTGGGATCCACATTTATCCCCAGTGATTCCCAGTGGAAACACACTGCTGTAACAAGGGCTCCTTAATGGGCGAGGAATGACAGAAAGAGCCTAAAAAATGTCCCTCACATCCTCAGCACTCCCAGTTACAGGGCTGAGTGCTCCTCACTCCGTAAAAGAAACAATTATTTCCCCACGCAGATTAAACACAATGGGGACTAAAAGCGTGGGGATGAAAGCAGCCAAAACCCTGGGGTGAGTGGCACGTGTCAGGAAAATATGAGTGTGTTCCACTCATGGCACACTAAATATTATCTGTGGCAATCGCAGGTTCAATCAGACACCTCTAGGGAGGTGTAGAAGTCCTGCCAGAACATGGATGGGAGGAGATTTCTCTGCTCTACAGGTTCCTGCAGCCCTGGATAGCGAGGGAGATGTAACAGGAGGTGATGGTTCCATCCACCTCATATCCAGAAAACACATTTGCATGGTGTTTGTGAGGATAAAATCCATTAGCTGGCTGTAAAAGTGACTTTTCAGTGCTCAGAGTAGCTTGGGTTTGCTCTCAGTAATGTTAATGGCAAAAATGTTACCTAAGGAGACACCAGGAGGGCTCATTCCAAATGCTTTCATCTCCAGCCTTCTCTTTAATGAAATTAATTAAATTAATTAAATGACAATAAAAAACTGACTCTGTTACACCTACATAAATCCTACAAGGTCCACCCTCCTAAACAACCTCCTTCAAGAAACTAGTTGAGTAAAATATACTGAAAAGCATTATTACACCCTGAATCCAGTTTATCAAATAAAATCTCTAATGTATATTTGGCAATCAGCTTCCTGTACCTGAAAATCAAACTTTTACTACAAAAAAAATTGGACCTGATATTTTGAACATTCAAGGATATGAAAACCCAACAAAAAACTCAGTTGCTCAGCACTATGGAAAATCCAACTCATTAATGCACTTTTCTTCCCATTCTGAAAATAAAAAGAGAAAAATAAACCAAGATATTTGGGAACAATATCATTCTTCAAAATCAAATGTGGCTCACTCTTCAGAAAGAAACCAGAGAGGAGGGGAGCAGAATGTTATTTAGATTTCTGTCATATGTCATTTTTCTCTTGCTATTAAATTCAAAGGAAAACAAAGTCCACTATAATCAAGAGCAATTGTTGTGGTGGGAACATTTACAAGGTACAATGAATATAAATAGGCCACTTTTCCTGCAACAGAGTGCAAGGAAAATCCTGTTAAAAACAATTACTTAGAGTCTCTGGCAATAAACCCAGAACTGAGGACCCCCTGAACCCAGAGCTCCTGGTGTCAGGCCACCAATTTTGCAGTCAGGAGTGAAGAGGATCTTTAGGCAAGGCTGCCTTTAAAGTCACTTCCCAAAGTCCCGGGAGCAGGATTGATGCCTCTGGAATCATTATGGGGAACCCAGCAGGGTTCAAATGAAAGGCTGTGTGCTCTCCGCAGCTGGGGCTGTGCTGGGAGCTCAGCCCCTGTGCAGGGCAGAGGTTTGGGCTCCTCACCTCGGGGACACACCCTCAGGAAGTGGGATTTGGGATCACACTGACATTGGCACTGAATGACTCTGATCCTGTTCAAACCTCCCTTTGTCCAAGCCCATGAGTTCCTCCTTCAGTCTCAGGACAGCTGGGGATGGTGTGGGGTTGAGATGTTCTGGGCGCTCAAAGCCAGAGAGACAGGCCTGGATCAGCCTCCTGAGGATCCTCTGAGCTCACACCTCGTGTGCCAAGGAGAAGTGACAAACCTGGATGAAAGGGGCAGTTCTTGGAGGCCTCACAGCTCCCCTTGCACTCCTTGGGCTGTTTGGGGAGCGAGGTGAGCCCAGAGCAGCTCTGCACCCGTGGTGGCTGAGCGCTCCTGGGCACTGCCTGCTCTGCCTCCTGCCCCTGGCATCCCAACCCAGCTCTCTCCAGCTCCTTCCGCTCACAGCAAGGAGATTTTGAGTCCCAAATCTGTCACGAATTTCTGGGAAGGCCCAGATGCAAACCCTGCTGGCTGAGCCAGGGGAGGCTGAACGCTGGCAGCCAGGGCTTGGACTCTGGGGATGCTCCCAAAGCCTGAGCAGCTGTGAGATGGGAGTGGGAGGCAGCACCGGAGCAGCCTGTCCCTGCCTCTGCTTCCCTGCGCTGCCACCACCCAGGAGTGTCACCAGCCATGGTCTGAGCCGGGCTGAGGCAACAAAAACTCAGGAAGGGAGGACAACCTCCTCTCCATTCCCCAAATCACTGGCTATCACCACGTTGACTTAATTAATTGTTAACATCTCTGTAATTAAGCAGTAACAGAAATGATTCCCTCTCGGTGCTGATGAAGATAATGAATAACAATCATGGCTGCTTTGTTTCCCAGGACTAATCTGTTTTGAAATATACATTGATTTTATTTTGATTAGGACTAAACCCCCTTTCCACGCCGCAAATAAACCTCTGTGATTTGAGTAAATTGCTGTTGGCATTTACATTATGATAATCAGCTCACAATCAGCTGCTCTCTTCCTGGGTGTCATTTGCTTACTTCTCAGTCCACTGTAATTTGGGGGTTGTGCTTGGGAATATTTAATTATGGCTTCCTTTCTGCTTTGCTCTGTGATCCACGTGTTCCCTGGCACTGTTGTTTTCCATGAAATGTTCTGTGGCTCTGCAAGCTCCTCCAGGCTCGTTCTCCTGGTGTCCTTACAGTCCTCTAGACCTGCCAGGCTGCCTTCCTCAAGCCAAGCCCAACTACAAGGCACTGGCAAGAGTGGAAATTGTGAAAACCCCAAGGAAAACCAAAAATCACGTGTTGGTTTTGCACTGAAACCCTGCTTCCTGTTATTTTCCTGATTCATTTGGAAAATCCCAGGAGTTGGAGCCTGGTACCAAACTGCCTCAAGAATAAATTCTTATTATTTCAGTTGTGCTCAGGGAGCTGCTCCTGCCTCGGTCCCAGCCTCCCTCTCTGCTCCACGCTCATTCCAGTGCCTCTGAGGTGGGGGCCTGGGTTTGGATCTGGTTTGGGTCCCAGCTCAGACACCAACATTACAGTTAAAATCCCCAGACTGAAATATTTCACCACAAACATCTGCATTCTTCCTGCTGCTTTTAGGGCAGAGTGTGTATCTGGCAACGACGAGATATTTTTTAATCTCAGGGTTGTATCCTTCATTTAAATTATTCACAGCACTCAGTTCTGGCACTTTCTAAATGGAACTTTTTCCTGCTTGAAAATGTTTCTGGTTTTTTTTATTCAGTTTATTTTGATTTATTTTCTTTTTAAGAGTAGAAACACATCCTTTTCAACAATTCTGTTTTTTGTATTTTCAATTTCAAATCATCATAAAAGACATGTTTTTCTTTTGAACTGAGAGACAACTTCTGTCCAGAGAAGCCCAGCAACTAAACTTTCTTGGCCCAGTAAGCTTAACCAATATTTTTTTTATATTCCCGTAGCAAAACATTTCAAAAATTCTTTGCTGTGAAACTTCTCCCATCATCCTAAACCAAGCTATCCAAGGAGAAGTTTGTTTCTGATGTTTAAAAATATTTTAAGTTCTTCAATATCCTGAGAATGCTACTGGCCTCAGCCTGGGAGGAGGGATGCACCACCTCCTGCTGCCTGGTTTTGTGGACCGAGGAAAGTGTGAGGACAACTGATCTTGATGATCTTGGGGGTCTTTTCCAACATTAAGGATTCTGTGATCCCTCCTCAAAGTCTCCTCCCTTCCTTTGCTGACCTCTCCTCCTTCTCCAGGCTCTGCTCAGGCCTCCCCCAGACTGCAGGGAGGTGGGGAAGTGGGAGGGGGGGTGTCCTGGAGGGATCCTGCATGCAGGTGCTCAGGGGGATGCACTTCCATTTTCCTTGGAAGCCGGAGGACTGGAGCTGCCACAGCTATTTTGGGTTTCTCCAGCCTGGGCTGGGGCAGAGGAGAAGCAAAGTCCACCAGCACTGCCAGGGCAGCCCTTTGCTCCAGAGGAGGAGCAGGCCAGGGACTTATGGATGTGGCAATTTAGGAGAATTCCTTCACTGCAAGGGCTCCCCAGGGAGGTTTGGAGTGCCCATCCCTGGAGGGGTCCAAGGAAGGGCTGGAGGTGGCACTCAGTGCTCTGGGCTGGGGACACGGTGGATGTGGGGCACAGGTTGGACTCAGTGACCTTGGAAGGCTCTTCCTGCCTCAGTGATCCTGGGATTCTGTGATTGTGCTTTGCCCCCAAAACCTGGAAGTGAAAGAATTGCCTTAAAAATCAGTTGGGAAGATAATTTGATCAATCCATGGGTCCGTGCTACCAGCTCAGAGTTGTTCCTGCAGGGACCAAGGTCTGACTCCTCTCTTTCAAGAATGGGCTTCTGGAATGTTTTGGTGTGTGAGGATGGAGCACATCCCCTGATCACAGAATCTCAGAATCACTGAGACCTCCAAGGACAGTGAGGCCAACCTGTGCCCCATCTCCACTGTGTCACCAGCTCAGCACTGAGTGCCACATCCAGGCGTTCCCTGGACGCCTCTAAACCTCCCTGGGCAGCCCCTTCCAATGTTTAGCAACTCTTCCTGTGAAGGAATTTTTCCTCATGTCCAATCTGGACCTCCCTTGGTGCAGCTTGAGGCCAGGTCCCCTCATCCTGTCACTGTGTCCCTTTGTCCTGTCACCAATCTACAGCTGGATCCTGTCAGCTGCTCATTAACATGGAAGGGAATGAGGATTTTTTTCATAACAACAGCAACCATTTCATCATCCAACGGGCACACTGGTACATGCAAGAGGGATTTGGAACCATAATGACACCATAACCCTCATTGTTCAGGTCTGGCACGTGAGACACAGCACAGCAGGATCACACATCCAGCCCCAGAAATGCCATCCTGCTTCCTTCCCAGAACAGGTTCCATCTCTTTCCACCTGCTCACTCTGTGCCAGTGTCCTGGTTTGAAGGACAGGTGTCTGCTAAGGAAGGCAGGAGCCTCCCTTGGAATGGAGAATGCAAACCCCCTCCCTCTGAATTATTATCATTTTGACATTAAGGGGCTCTCAGGCAAAGGTATGGGAATAGGGATAACAGTTCTTTATTAGGAGAACTAAAATAAAAATGCGGGANTCTTCCTCTGAGAATCCAGTGGCAAAGGCTGCTTGGTGTTCCAATATCTCAGGTTTTTATCCAGGTAGGAATGCTTGGCTCCTCCCCCTGGGTGGAGCATTTCCCAATGGGATGATGGAATTTTATCAGTGAGACTCAGTGGGCCATGAGCAGAAGATCTGTCCCTGGAGGGAGGATGGGTCATGGAAGAGATAAAGAAAACTGCCCCAGCTGGTTTTTAACAGCTGGGCCATGGACAGAAGATTGCAGCACCCCCACCCCAGTTTCAGCAGCTGGTGATGGAACACACACAGCTGGGGACAGCTGGCACTGCAACCCAAGATGCCCAGGACAGAGGGTTAAACACTGATCAAAGGGAACAGCAGAGAGATGGGGTGGCCATGCAGGCAAACCCCAGTTCTGTAATGGGAATCATTCATGGCCCAGGGCAAACAGAAACAAGATAATGCAGAGCAAGGGACGGCACAGAGGAAAAGAGGCTTTGAAAAACGCAAAACCAACCTGCAAACATGCAGGGAAATCTGAACCTTTCACTTCAAAGTGTTTAAAGTCAGTGTTAAAAGGCTGTTTCTGAAAGGTTTCCGTTCTGCTGCCTCTTGTGCACAATTTTTGTTTAACTCAAATTCCCTCTCAGAAACAATTTTTTTATTTCATGCTTGAGCTCTTCTGCTGGTTCTGGAAGATGAGGTGTGTGTGTGTGTGAACACAGGATACCAGGAGCTGTAAAGACTTGTGGAATAAAAGAATGATTAGCTTGGCAGAGGCCCTTAAGGTCATCGAGTCCAACCATTAACTCAGGAAGGCAAGGCAGGGGTGGGGAATTCAAGCCAAGGGAGAGGTAGGCAAGGCAAGGCAAGGCACAGGAGGGGTTGGGAAGGCAAGGGAGGGGGCTGCCTTGTCTTCCCTTGCCTTGTGTACCCCTCTCTTCCAGCCAAGTCCAGCACCAAACCATATCTCTAAGCACCACATCCACCCAGCTTTTAAATCCTTTCAGGATCCCTTCCCTGGACAGCCTCTGCCAATGCTTGACAACCCTATTCANGTGGCCCCAGCAGTGCCAGCACAGGGGACAGTCACTGCCCTGGTCCTGCTGCCACACTATGGCTGGCACAATCCAGGTGCCATTGTCCTCTTGCCCACCTGGGCATACCCGAGCTCATGCCACCAGACCCCCCCAGGGCCTTTTCCAGCTTTCCAGCTGCTCTGCCTCAATCCTGGAGCATTCCGTGACCAGGTTAAATGGACCATGTTGTTCCATGTTCCATTTTGTTGTGACCCACATGCAGGACTCGGCCCTTAGCCATGTTGAACTTCATCCACATGAGCTCAACCCATGATCCAG
>VYXF01006602.1:196369-217257 GCA_013397295.1 Polioptila caerulea | reverse complement strand
CCATGAAAGCTTTAAGTGGAAAAGCAGAGCAATCCTGGGCCACGATCACAAGGGCACATTCCAAGCGTTTGGGGGAACAGCGTTTTGCATTCACCAGGCTTTTCCCAGGAGCTGCAGGAAGGGGAGCCCTGCGAGGCCCTCAGGTACCACTGCTGCCAGCCCAGCCTCTGCTCCCACACAAACCCTGGCTC
The DNA here is from genome assembly GCA_013397295.1 of Polioptila caerulea. NCBI lineage: Eukaryota > Metazoa > Chordata > Aves > Passeriformes > Certhiidae > Polioptila > Polioptila caerulea. The sequence goes on along the minus strand of VYXF01006602.1, from coordinate 217,066 downwards.
TGGAATCCCAGCCCAGCTTCCCAGCAGACGGGGCTGGCACGGGGGTGCTGCCCATGGACGGGCACGTTCCCAGCTGCTGCCAGGCTGGGCAAGGGCCGGCTCCACGTCCTTTGCTTGTCAGCATTAATCAAGCATTAAAGCAAAGGACAAGCAGATTTTGCTGATTTAATGGATAATTCCAGCTTGTTTGGTCCATCTAATTCAAACTACTGGGGCTGAATCTGAAGTGACTGCTGCCTGTCCCCACTTATCTTTGTCAATAGCTTTAGACACAGGTCAATGCAGGTAATCAGTTTCCAAGGGATGCTCAAAAATAGCAGGAGTTTCTATTTAAATATACTTTTTTTCATTTGCAAATCCTCCATTTCCCTCATCATTGTCATTAAGTTTGGGGATTTTGTTTAGATTTTTTCCCTGGAAAATTAAATATTTGCTTTTTTTTTGAAATTATGAAAATAATGTCTTCCATCTTCTAGCTGAACCTCTACTGACACATATATGAATTATGGCTTGCTAAGGCACTTTTCTTCCTGAAATAGTTTTTAAAGGAAGGGAATGAGCTTTGTGAATACTGACTGGGCTTGAGACAACCCTGTGAGTGATCCTGATTAACATGGTCATGGTTCGAGGAGGCAAATGCGATGGGCAAAGGACTTCAACACAATCCAAGGAATATTTTTACACCAGAAATGCTGCATGCTTCTTTTTTCCTGCGTGCACAGACATAAAAGTCCAAGTGCAAGCTACAGGGAATTTATAGACAGACACAAGCTGCTTAGATGATCAAATAAAAGATGTTTAAACCTCATCAATCTTTCAGGAAGCAGAAGGGAAATTTGATTGTCTCTGACAAATGAATGACCTTTGGCAGTTCTGCACAAAGGTGAAGCAAATCCTGGAGTAACAGCACAGGCAGCAAGGGCAGCAGTGGAAGTTCAGATTTTATAGTGGACTCTTTATATGATGAAGTCCATCCAGTAAAAAACCTCCCAACATCCTGTGTGTAGCAAATTTAGGAGCAGCTGCTCCGAGACATCACAACTTTCCCTGTAGAAACCCCAAAGCAGGAACTTCTGCTCCTAAATATCTTACTTGGGCAGGAAGGGAAGTCAAGCAAAGGGCCAGCACGTCCTTTTATCCCTCCTGGGAAACATTGTCCTTTATGGCCTGCCCTGGGAGCACAGTTTTGTGGACAGCAGAGCATGTTTTGCTCTCTCAGATGGGTCGTGGATAACGACAGCAGGCTCTGGACTGCAGACCAGGTCTCCTGGGAATGCTTTTGAATTTGGAGGTGAAGATTAGGAAGCAAAATGGGGACAGGTAGAGCTGCTGGATCTTTTGGACTTGTGAGAAATCAGCTGTGCTGCTGCTCCTCAGCTTCTGTGAGCTCAGCAGCTGCCTTTATCCTGAAGGACAGATCACATGGCTATTCCATGGATTGGAAATATAAGGATGATTTAAGAGCTCCACAGGCTGACAAGACATCTTCTGCAGGCTGGTGAGTTAGGGCTTGTCTCCCTTCATCAGTTTGATTGATCTTAAGGTCACCTCAAAGCCCAATCCTGCAAAACTCTGGGCCTGGCTCCAGGCTGCTGCCTCCAGGTAACAGCAGCCCTCCCAGTGAAGGGACCAGCTCTTCCCCATTCCTGTGCCCTCTCCATGCCACTCTGCCATGGGCTGGGGCACACCAGGGCATGGAAGCACTGGAAATTCTCCAGCAGCTCCCACCTTGCCTGGGGAGTGGAAGCAGCCTGTAGCAGACGGTCCAGGGATGCACCCAGGCCAAGGCTTCCCAAAGGGACCTGGGATAGGGATTAATGTGCACTTAACTGCAATATCTTTCATGCTAAAAACAACTCCAATAAACAGAAAATACTGAGAGAGGTGCCCCCCAAAATGTCAATGTTCTTATTTGCCTGTGTCTTGGTGAACTTCATTGTGGGGTACCTACAGCAGAAGCTCGGGAAATACTGGAAGAATTGACCATTACTTGTAGGGAATCACTGTGTAAGGCACAAGAAAACTTGAAAGACAGGAGACATGTTTAAATGCCAACCTTTGAAATGTTAAATAAGAAGACAGAGAGTCAGGAGCTTCCCTTTCAAACCTATAAAACTTCAGTTTTCAGAAAACACTGAAGTGGATAATCAAATAGTCTATCTGCGAGCTCACAGAGGAGTATAAAGGGATGAGTAACAGTCTGTATGGATTTGTCAAGAACAAATATGTCAAACCAATCTAATTTTCCTTTATGACAGTGCAAAAAGCCTTCTGGATAGAGAAGAAACAGACCATGTCATAGATCTTGATTTTAGTCAGGCTTTTGACACTGTCTCCTCTGATACTTCCATGAGCTAGAAAAATATCATCTGAGTGAATATATTATTGGGTAGTTGCAAAACTAGTTAGAAAATTATAGATGGAGCAATCATTGACAGATTACTGTCAAAATAAGATGCTTGCAGTATGGACTGAGCTTTCAGCACTTTCATTAATGGTCCCGATGATGGAATGCAGAAAACACTTCTCAAGCTGGCTGACACATCCACAAGGAAAGGACTGCCAGGATTTGGGATGAGTAGACTCACAAACGAACTGCACAGATTCAGAGCTGAGTTGGAGATGATTTGAAACAAAAAAGGAAATGTTGTTTGGTGGGCATAAGTCCGTGTGGAAAGGCATGGCCAGCTGTGGGAATTGCAGATGGGAGCAAGCGGCTGATGAGCAGATCTGAAGGGAAGTCAGTGAGATTATTGTGGATCAGGTGCTCAGCAGGAGAAGGCAAAGCCTCACTCCACACACACTGTGATTTGTGAGCCATGTCAGAAACTCCTCCATCAGCTTATCTCGTAGGCTTTGGACACATATGGTTAATGCTCAGCCAGTCTTCATGTCCCTACAAAAACACTGTGTTCTCTGAAATGATTTATCCCCAACTTAGCAGTGGCATATTTAGCTTTGAACATATTGGGCTTGGAAGGCAAGGCAAGACTGAAATTGTGATGTGACTGTAGAGCAAACTGTCCAACTCTCCCATTAGTTGGGGTTTGTTTTTGTTACCTCCTTGTCTTCCTCAGCACATTGCTCATGAGAGTGCAGGGCTGGGATCAACCTGGCGAACCAAGCAGGCTCCTGGTGAAACCTCACCAGCTGAAAACTTGGTTTTGCTGGTTGATTAAACAACCAAAACCAGTGTAGGAGGACAAGGTCCACTTTTGTTTTCTTTTCTAATAATGGCTTTCCTTCTGCCTGCTCTACAGCAGGATGTGAGTCCTTGCTGCCCGCTCCTGCCTTTCCAGAGGAACCACACTGAGCTTTTCCATGGGAAATGCCCTGACAAACCCTTTGCAGCTCCCCAGGCCCCTGCACACGGGCACAGAGAGTCCAGGGAGCGCTCAGAGCCCTCCCCATCCCTCTCGCTCCCTTTTTTTTTCTGGAGAAAATCTGATTAAAGCTGTGCAGGAGAGCAGCAGATGGCAGTTTTGACGTGAGGTGAAGACAGCTTAATCTCCATCTGTGCTGACATTTTCAGCTGCCTGCCTGCAAACGCTGGCCCCCGATAAGCTCTAATGCGGAGCTGGGGGGTCCCGGTGCCCTTTGCCGGAGGATTTGCCGGGCGGGATGTTGGGAGCTGGCAGACACCGGCCACGGGCTGCAGCCCTCGCTGGAGCCTCTGATCATTACCTGGGGGCTCGGTGATTGGGCTACCGGCCTAATTAACACCCCGAGCAGCTCGGCAGTGCTGAGCTCGGGCTTTGGGGAGCATCTGCCGCAGCCCTGCCGGCTCCGCGGAGCGAGGGCGGGGAGCAGCAAGGCACGAAGGCAGCGCATCTTCGGGAGGGGAGCTGATTACCGAGGGCAATTCCAGACCCCGAGCGTGCCTGCAGTCAGAAGGATGTGGCAATTAAGGCAGCGATGCCTTTTGTGCTTGGTTTGTAAGTAAACACACGGAATTTTGGTGTTGGAGGCTGTAGTGGATCTGCCAGGGCACTCCCACGGTGTTTTCCAGGCCACCTTTGCCTAGATCCAGGCTGAATGTTGAGGTTGGCATTCCACCCTTTGGAGTAGCCGTGGGGGGCAAGCCCAGGGAATGTGGTCCCTGCTGGGAGCCCATGGGCCTGGGAGCCCAGTGGCCTCCCTTGTTCACCTGCTGGAATGGGAACTGCTCCATCCAGCCCCTCCATCACCTGAGACAGGTGGGCACTGCTAAAACACAACACAGCTCCGTGGAAATGGCAAAGCCCTTCAAGGTGAAATCCTGCAGAACCAGATGGCCCTGCAGCAGGGCACTGGCCAGAGCACTCAGAAATATGTTTGCCATGGGTTTCCCTGCCCCACGTGCTGTGTGCCAGCCTCCCAAAGGGCCCACAGCACCCGGCAGGTGAGGTGAGGTGCCCAGCTGGGGAGGCAGGAGCATCTCACATCCAAATCCTTGTTGGATGGAGAGTGCGAGGAAGACAATGAAGAGCATTAGCAGTAGGACTGAGGATTCAGTGCTTCAACACAAGCACCTGGAAAATACTTCTCATTAAATGGAGCAACCAAACAACACAGAGCAGTGGGAAAGGTGTGGTTTAATTGAAGGCAGCTTCTGACAGGAAGGAAGAAAGGAAAGCAGGATAATGTTATGGCCCAGCTGCAGTCTCAAGGCTCCCACTAACATCAGTGCAGCACATTTTTGCAAAGAAGGAATCAAAGCCCTCCGTGTGGGGGACACCAGAAGAAGGGGAGGAGAGAGTGGTTCAGAGGAGAGCAGAGAGCTGATGTGTCAGCACGACTCGGGAAGGCTCTTCCTGCTGGCTGCCACCCTGGCATCCACCGCAAGGCTGCAAAAATGGAAGAGAAATCAGAGCAGCAAGTGCCTCCTGGAGACCTGAACTGCCCGAGGGGATTAGCCCAGGGTTTGGCTGCACATCCAGGACAGATTTGTGAGCAGGCTCCAGGCCAGGCTCCCAGGGTGCCAGCAGGACACGGGGGGCACGGCCAGGCACCAGCTCTGCTCTGCAGCCACAGCTTTGGGGCTACACGAAGCTTTGGGTTCTGAGCTGCACCAGAACTTGGCATCTTCTCTGCCCTTGCTGGGGACCCAGCATGCTCAGCTCTTGTCAGGAGGTGGCTGAGCACAGGGAGGGGATGCAGCCTCAGCTTTGCTGGGTGTTCTTCACACCCATCCACAAGGTCTCACCTCCCTGTCCCTGTGGGGATGTCGCCAAGCCATCAGGCAGCAGCTCCACCCAGAGCACGCTGTGGCTGCTGGTACAAGGCCCATGTGTTCAGGGCACTCTGCTGATGACAACTCGTGAGTGCAGGGCCCAAGGAGCTGCACAGCAAACCCAGCCCAGGGAGGCACTCGAGGAGCATCTCCTGAGAGCAAACACCTTCTCTGAGGTGTTTGGAGGTGTGTAAAATAACACAATCTGCACAGACAGCTTTAGGATGCCTCCTGTGGTTGTCTGACACCCCCATGAGCTACTGCCCAGGGACCTTTCTTGGGCAAGCACAGCAATTTATGGAGCAATTGTGCTGTTCAGAGTTTTCCAGGGAGGGGGCTGTGGCTTTAAGGCAGCACAGGAATTACTCGTTTCTCAACTTCACGGATCATCCTTGAAATGCTACTTGTGCCATCTTGTGTTTTCCCTGCTCTAAATCAGTTTAAGTGTTTTGTTCTCTCTGCCACCTATTTTTATGATATCTCCCCTACTCGAACACACTCACAAGCCCAGATACACGGCATTTCTAGGCAGGCAAACAATCTTTCATGCTTTAGGAAGGCCAGCTCAGCCTAACACAGACATTTGGGCTTCTGGCTCTCTGTGACCAGTTTAACATCAGCCAGGCAAAGATGAAGTTTTGACAACCACATTTTGCATGTTCTTCTGGTTGTAATCACACAAACCAGACAAACATGAGGTCTTTGTGCAGGTGTCTCAGCCTCAGAGATGTCACTGAGAAAAGGTGTTTGGGCCTGGGGGGTTTGAAGGCAATTGAGAGGTTACAGTGAGGTTCTGCTGGTAACCTCAATTCTGGGAACAAATCATGGCTCAGGAAGCATAGGACTGTCTCCTTTGCTTAAAATCCTTACTCAGGGTGAATTTAGAAAGCCCAAGCTAGAAGCAAATTGGCTGGAAATAAAGCAATAATCCATTCATGGCTTTGGTTCAAAGTTTATCCATAGATAACTTTCTACAGCAAATCCTTCCAGATGTAACCAAGTTGATCACTGAACACCTCCTGTTCTCCTTTAACCACATTATTTGGCATTGTCAAGGAGCCAGGATGAGCCCTGCCCATCCTCCAGGGTGGCAGAGAGATTCCCAGGAGGTGCCTCTGTTCTGCAGCCTGGCTGGTGCCCAGCATCACCTCAAACCCTCCCGGCTCCCTGCTTGCTGAGTGACACCTCAGAATCCAGAGAACAATGTGTGGCAGCTGAAAATAGCCCTGCTCTGCAGGAGTCCTCAGTGCCAATCCACTTGTGATCGTGGGATTTGGGGAGCCTGGGCAGACAACTGGTGGCTGACCTGCAAACAGTGCCCGAGCTGGTCACAAGGGGCCAAACCTGCAGAGCTGTTCTTCAGCACTTGCTCAGCTTTATCTCTGTTTTCATTGGTGTCGATATAATCACAGGGTCACAGCATGGTTTGGGTTGGAAGGGACCTGAAATCTCATCTCATCTCGTTCCACCCCCTGTCACGGGCAGGGACACCTTCCCCTAGACCAGACTGCTCCAACCTGGCCTTGGATGGACAATGCTCCTGAGAAAATGGGAGAGGTACTACAAATACTGACAGGTAACTGACACATTTTACTGAAATGAGATTTGTATAAGCAGACAATCCAGTCTGTGAGTGTGAGAAGCTTTGCAATTGGACTACTAATGACAGCAGGTTATTTCTTGCATTTTTATGCAGTTAGAGATGAAAATTGGACCAGTGCTGAGCAAGAGGAACAGCCCTTTCCTGTTGCAGTTTCCTGGTCTGACAGGGGGCTGTGACAGCAAAACTCAGTTTGCTCTGAGTATGGGCCTTTCTCATTTCAGTATGGCACATTCCCTGTTATCTTGCTTGAAATAAATAATGTAAGATCAAAACCAGAAATTGAAGATGCAGCAATCAGATAGGGCTGTTTACACCTCAGGCTCAGTGGCCTGAATTTAGCATAGGTTTGGAGCAAGTTGCCAACCTCCTCACCACTCCTCTGATTCCTGATTATTATTTTTTTCCATAACGTTCTGGCGCCCCTTGCTCCCAGGCATTGCTTTGAACTCCAGCTACTGCCTTGTAAATGAGACTCCAGACTGGAAAGAAAAGCTTGAAAACAATGGCCTGAGGCACCTCAAAGCTGAAGAAAGCAGGGAGAGGAAACAGAGGTGAGATTGCTGGGGCTGTGCTTTTAACTCTCATCATTTCCCACCCCATCTCATTGTCTGGGGCACCCAGTGTTCTCTGACCAACAGCCAGGGACATCATGGCACAGGAGCCACCAGTGCAGCCAGCAAGGGTCCCTCCTTGGATGATGCAGCTGTGCTCAGTCACTAAGAATCACACAATAACTAAGGTTGGAAAAGACCTCCAAGATGATCAAGTCCAACTTTCAACCAAACACCACCGTTCCCACTAAACCACATTGCAAAGAGCCACATCCACTTGTCCTTTAAATCCCTCCAGGGATGGGGACCGCACCACCTCCCTGGGCAGCTGTCCCAATGCTTAACTACTCTTTCAGTGACAAAATTTTCCATAATATCCAACCTGAACCTTCCCTGGCACACATTGAGGCCATTTCCTCCTGTCCTGTTCTTTGTTCCCAGGGAGCAGAGCCTGGCTGCCCCGGCTGTCCCCTCCTGGCAGGAGCTGTGCAGAGCCAGAAGGGCCCCCCTGAGCCTCCTTTGCTCCAGGCTGAGCCCCTTTCTAGCTCCCTCAGCCCCTCCTGGGAAATGCCAGCTCCATTCCCACCCATGGCCAGAAGTGCTCCAAGGACAGTTTTGCATTTCCCACCACCCCTGCCTCCCTTGGCAAACCTGCCCTGCTTCTATTCCCATCTGAAAACAGCACCAGACCCCTCAATTCCAGCGTTCTCTTCAAAGAGAAGTAAGAGCTGGGAAAGCCCATTCCGAAGTAGCTGTTTGCAGCCTCTTTGGCAGGTTTGTGAAGGCAGACTGCAGAAGGTTAATGAGTCCTGGCACGTGTGAGCCCCTGCTCCAGAGATCCTGCCTCATGCCGGGATAATGAGAAGTGCCTGGGGTCATCTGGAAAGGCAAAGCTGGCCGTGTGATCCTGCACCTGTTTGCCAGCAAGGGTTGCTCTGCGGGCAGAGCTGAGCAGAGCAGGGAGGAGGCAGCAGCCTGGGAACTCGCTGTCTGATGTTTCTCATGCCTCAGAAGTCTTTTTGTTCCGTAAATTAGGCTTTCGCTGGGGAAACGGAAGGAAGTGTTTCATAGTTCTGAAGCCTCTGTCACTCAGAGTGATTGCCAGGGAGCCAACACGTCTTGGAGAGGGGCCTGCAGTGATGAACGATGGGGCTGGGACAGAGGTGAGCTGGGAGAGACAGTCAATGTGTCACTGTCACCTCATCATGGTCCCCTGCACAGGAAGGTGCTGCCACTGGGTCCTGGGATGGAGAGTCCTCAAAGGCGAGGGCAAACTCAGGGATCTGCCACAAGCTCTGTGCCAAAGCCCTCTTGCTTGGGACAGCTCTGGGATCAGGGGAAGCTGGAGCAGGTTTGGGGTAGAGGGGAGTCCCAGGAGACCCTGGGTAATGACTCTCTCCCTGGCTCTGTGAGGGGTCAGGATGCTATGGATGATGCCAAGGATGATGCCAGGGATGGCTCCAAGTTGGGAGGTGTGCCCCCATTTCTCTGATCACGCAGCTTCAGGGAACATAATTTATTTTACATCTTCAAGGATATTGCCGTGGGAATACCTGGGGGAGGTCCTGCTTGCTGCATCCCAGGCAGCTTCAAAGGGTGGTGCTGCTCCTGGAGAGCACACCAGGACTGCTTCACAGGGGAAAATGAGAGAAAGGCAGCCCAGGCATGAACCGAATGAGGTCAGCCAGTTCCAGTCTGCAGCCCAGGACAGCAGAGCAGAGCTCTGTCCCAGCACAGCCACGGGTGTGTGAGGGATGCTCTCATCCACCTCTGGCCCTTCCCCTGCCTGATGAGCCCACATAAAGGCCAGCTGGGCTGGGCTGGCCTGGCAGATCTCACTGCCAGAAGCTGGTGACCTGTGTGCCCTGCACGGCCCCCAGCGCTCCGGCAGCCGAGGCCGGGCAAATGCTGTGGGCTGGGAGCTCCAGGAGCAGCAGCACAGGGACAGAGCTGGCACTTGACAGCACACAGGGGAGGAGGGCAGAGCACAGACCTCTCTCACAGCTGCAGGCCTAAAGGCAGGGTGGCTCCTGGCCCTCTGCCCTCAGATCCATCAGGCTGTGGATCCATCCAGGTCTGTCGGCTGCAAAGGTCCAGTGGCAGTGGGTGAAGAGGAGCTTTGCTGGCCTCACGTTCAGCAAATGGAGGAGAACAGCCCTGCCTGCCCTGTCTGGCCACAGGAAACCACAATCCCAGAGCTGCTGTGGCAATTGCACCGGGATGGATCCCACTTACCAGGACTGCAGGTTACAGAATCCCAGAGCGGTTTGGGGTGGAGGGGATTTTAGAGCTCATCTCACTCCAGCCCCTGCCATGGACAGGACACCTTCCACTTGACCAGATTGCTCAAAACCTCATCCAGCAAAGATGTTTCTCTTTCAATGGTCCTGGCTTATGCCTTCCAACAGACAAATATTGATTGGCTGATTTTGATTCTGAACCTGGACACAGGAGATTGTAACAAACGCACCACAGGAAATGGGATTCCCTGGAGGCAAAGGCAGGAGCCTAAAGCAAGCTGAGGATGGAGCAGGGACATTTTAGCCAGGGGCAGGTCCAGAACACTCTTTGCAAGCACAGGACAGTGGTGAAACACACCCTTGGAGCAGGACAGTTCCACTCTCCAACCCTTTGGGTTGTATTTCTTCCCCACCAGCCACACAGCCTGCCTGGGGCAGGTCCTGCATCTCTCTGGACATGAAGATGTGACACAAGGGCATGTCTGGATGGCCGTGGAATGAAGCTCCATCCTGCTTGGACACGGTCTCAGTGGTCAGTGGTCACTGTGGGAGCAAGGACACAGCCAGGGCAAGCTGTTCCTCAGCACATCCTCTCCCAGTCTCCAGCGATTTTTCTCTCAGGGACCTCCTCAGCCACAAGGATGGGTTTCATTTCCATAAATTCAGTCCACAGGTTTCGACAGTGATGCTTTTACACCTGTTTCAGAGTGCCCCAAATGCTTTTAGCACGGTGTGGTGCCAGTGTGGGGAATGAAAACTCATTTCCAGCTGTGCCCCCAGGGCTGATCCATGGCCTTGGCTCCCACTGGGACATCACCCGAGAAAGAAATTCAAGCAAGCACTGGAGGAAATAAAGATTCCTTCTTCATTACCTGTATTGAAATACATTTATGCTAAAGCTGCACTGTGTGAACTTGCTTTGAACACTGCAAGGCAGAGACAAATCTGGGCATTAAGCACCCCCTGCAAAGGATAATTGAAATCAATGCAGTTGTTGTCTCCCTCTGACACTGGTGCAGGTGCAAACGGATGCTGCTGAGATCCTGCTAATAAGTTGGAGCATTCTGGCAGCAGGTGTGGCTCTCAGATATTCCTCTGCCCCAGGGACTTTCAGTCAAGGCATCAGCAGCTGGAGCATCAAGACAAGGCCAGTGGAGATTTTTTGGTGACTAAAAAGAAATGATTTTTTTTTTAAATTAAAGAATCACCCCCATGTTCGAAAGTCTTAATATGTTCTTAATATACTCTGCAGAAATCCAGCTTCTCACTGCAGTCACAAGGGAGTGAAATATCACTCAGCTGCTCCTCTGTATCCTTTTATTTTTTATGTGTTTTCACTCCTTTTCCTCCAACTTCCTGTGATTTCCAGCCCTTGTTGAACGCTGACAGTGCCTCCCTATTATTCCAGCATCCCTAGTCTGCTGTCAGTCAGATTTCAGTGCCTACAGCTCCCTGGTCCTGTGCTCCCCCTGTGCACACAAAACTGAAAAGTAACAACGTGTTTTTGAAAGACTCATCTTTGTTTTGCTGATTCTCTCTCCTAGAAAATTCCTCCCTCTCCTGAAACCTCTGCAGTGGATCTTCACCTTCCAGCTCTCCTGGTGCAGGAGGGGGAGCAGATCATGTTCCTGACTCCAGGCTGCACCAAATGAGATGTTCTTATTCCTTCAGGGTGAGACAGGCAGGGCAGAGTATTCTAGGAAGGGGTTGAGGAGAAAATGTTTTCAGCACTTCCTGGGGCTGAAAGAGAGAAGATGAGGAAGCCCAGGCATGCCAAGGTAGAGTTGCTCTGCCAGGGCAAGTCCATCCTGGGGTACTTCCAGAATAAAAAACCTCATTATTTGTCTCCAGAAATGATCTCAAATCAGATGAACCAACGGGAAGGATTCCTCAGTCCACAAGGAGCTTCAAGAGTCCCTCTTCAAGGGCTTAGGGATGGAAAGGTGCATTCCAGCAACTGCCAAACATTTTCTACTGGTTGTTTCAGTGTTTCTCCATTAATTATAAAGTAAGTGGTTAATTATAAAATAAATGGTTGTAGTAATTGCATGCCTGGGCTTTGCAAAGGGGTTGTATGTTGCTTGTAAGCACTGTGATGAGTGTGAGGATAACATTTTCCTTGATATAATAAGATTAATTGCAATTAAGGAATTAGAGTGTAATGGGTTCAACGTGGAGCATGTTAAATAGATGGAAAACTTAGAACCATGGAATCATTGACTGGTTTGGATTGAGAGGAATATTAAAGAACATCTCATCCCACCTCTGCCCTGGACAGTGGGACACCTTCCACTGTCCCAGGCTGCTCCAAGCCCCAGTGTCCAGCCTGGCTTTGGACACTTCCAGGGATCCAGGGGCAGCCACAGCTGCTCTGGGCACCCTGTGCCAGGGCCTGCCCACCTCACAGGGAACAAATTCTTTCCTAATATCCCATTATATCCCCTCTCTTTCAGTTTAAAGCCAGTCTGCCATGTCCTGTCACTCCAGGCCTTTGTCACTCCCTGGAGTTTTAAACCTTCCCAGTGATGAATCTGAGCTGTGAATCCCTGCCCATGGTCAGAGGGATGTGGGAATGAGGTCCTGCAAGGATGGGCATGTGGGCTCTGTGCTGTTCAATACTTGTACTGATGACCCAGGAGAAAATATAAAACAGGCACCAATCTCTGGTCTCTGTGACAGGGACAGGAACCTGGAGTGGCTGGAGCTGTGCCAGGGAGGGTCAGGCTGGATTTAGGGAAAGGTTCTTCCCCCATGTGGTGCTGGGCACTGCCCAGGGAATGGTCCCGGCCCCGAGGCTGCCAGAGCTCCAGGAGCCTTTGGGCAGCACTGCCAGGGATGCCCAGGGTGGGGTTGGTGGGGTGTCTGTGCAGGGCCAGGGGCTGCCCTGGGTGATCCTGGGGGTCCCGCCCAGCTCAGGACATTCTGTGACTCCGTGAAAGCTCCAGGTAGCAAAAAGTTGATGGAGAGGTCTTATTGGTGTTGGGAAGCAGGCTGGGATTTTTGGGAAACTGTGAGCATTGAATGGGGCTGGCTGTGGAGCCATTGCCACTGGAGAAAGGCTGGGAGTGGAGGCACAGCTGGGCTGGGGAGCAGCGGGACATGGAAGGCGTGAGGGCAATCAGCCCTTGGAGTGAAGGTGCACAGCAGTGTCCCAGCCACAGCTGCTCAATTACAGCCACGACCAAAGGAGGATTCCCCCAGATTGGAGGAGACATTTAGGAATGCACCAGAGCAGAGACTTGATAATGAGATAAAGTCAGGCAGGCGAGTAATTCCCAAAGTTCAGTCAGATAAACTTAGCCAAGAGGAGGTTAAGGACGAGTGGTCCCAAAATAAGGCAGAGAGATTTAACACCAGAGGTCCAGGAGGGTCTGAAGCTAAAAGCACAGGATAAACTCATCCAGGCTATAAATAAACTATATGGGCTCTTTTAACGAAGAACATTCTCGTTAAAATGATGAATGAAGGCTCCTCCAGCACATGCAATGAACAGTAATAGCTGGGTGTGTTAATTGTGGATGCAGCCCAGTTCAATCAGGAGCACAGGGATGGCTCTGGTGTGGAGGGGGGACGAGGTGACCCCGATGTCCCTCTGGGACATTGAAGTTCCCCAGAGTAGGACTGTGATGCACCCAGGTTAATTGTGAATTATCTCATCTCTGCACAGGCTCAGCTAGCAGGGACCCAGGCCTCCCTCACATGGCCACCTGGTATGGATAAAATAGCACAGGTTCTAATAAAATAAAAATAGTTCAAAGAAAAAACAACAATTAAAAATAATTCAATCTGTGTCTGGCCGTGTCCAGTTCTGTAGTGAAGGCTGTGCAGCCCAAAGGCTGAATTCCTGCCACCAGCACTCAAAGGAAACATTTTGTGAAGATCCAAAAGGGTCAAATATGGTTGTGGGACCCACTGGAAGTCCTAGCAGGAATGAAAGCCTGTGGTGATGCCCTTGACAGGAGATGTGCAGGTGAGCAGGTCCCTGTGAGCACGGGCAGTGCTGGGTTTCATTCAAGCTGCAGCTGGGCCTTAGGAAAGAAGGATGAAATCCCAGATTTTTACCAGCAGTTTCTCTCCTCTGACTTTGGGGGAGAGTGTCCATATCTAGTGCCCTGGGACCACCAGAAGCTGCCCAGCTCTTTCTCAGCTCCACCTGATTTCCTCTAGAATGGAAGCAAGTAGCCAGGTGAAAAAAAAAAAAATAAAATTCTTTATCATTGTACATTATTTCAATGGCTTTTAGCTCTGCAGTGACAGGGGACCTGCTGGACTCTGCTCAGCCTGGGGACAGCTGTGGAGCAGAAGCTGCTGAGTTGTTTTACACAGCCCTTCCACCCTGGCTCCACCAGGACCAGGCTTTGCTCTCTGCCTGTCCCAGCTGCAAACACGGCCCTTCCTGCAGGCACAGCCTGGCGTGGCTGCCAGCCTGCACAAGGCTCTGTGTGCAGCACTGCACACTCACACAGCCCTTACTGCACACTGGGAATTACTCTGTGGGCTGTTTAACCCAGTTTGCTCTCGGGATGAATCTCAGGAACTGGGATCACCGGTAAGGTGGCCCCATTTCACTCTCCTGCAAATGCCAGTGACAATCCCTCAGCTCTCATCAGTGCCAATTACATCCTCCTCAGGGTCACACACACACAGATATTTTCTCCCAGTGGCTCTTTATTTCTCACCTTCCTCTGTGAGCTGTTGTTTAATTTCATGAGTTTCAGGAGTGATCAGATGGCTGGAATTTGTGATTACATCCCACGGGGCATCTTTAGCAAAAGCATCTCACCACAGGCTCAGGTGTGCAGCCCAATGCTACAGAAGGACTTCTCCTTGTGGTTCCTAATTAAACTCCTCCTCTCAGGTTTTAACAAGCCCTGGGGGTGATGAGGAGCAGGGACGTGCCTGTCACTCCTCTGGCAGCTCCTCCTTTCCCCGGTGCCAAGTGTGAGGCAAGGGCTTGAGCAGCCACGTCCCTCCCTGCTCCCCTGGCTGCTCTGAGCCTCTCCCCAGCTCTCCCCAAACATCATTAGGCACCCAGGGCAGCTCCTGCTGTCTGCCCTGTGTGTTCCACCCTCACCACAGCCCCTTTATCCCCTGGAACACAGATGGAGGTTTGCTGGAGCCAGGGGTGAGGTTTGTGACCCAGAGTGGTCACTCACACAGCCAAGGGTGGAGGCTGCAGCTGGGCAGCCCGAGCTCTGCAGCTGCTCTTGGCTGGCCCTGGCCTGGGGATGCCTTCACAACCTTTAAATGAAACAACACACACTTTCCAGATCATATTATATAGGAGGTGATATGAAAGCTGGTCTTTACTGGAGGCCTTCAGGGGCAGTTATGGAAAAATGTCCACAAAAACCAACCCTCCGTGGAGGTGCAGACAGTTCTGTGAGTTTGGTAAATTAAGATAATTGACAAAAAACACCAATTAGGAGCACGAGTGGTGATGCAATTCCCACTCCAGTCCAAGCCCCTTCTAAATCCTTCCCCCTCAGATACAACTGGCCTTTATTGATGAAAATGTGTCAGAAGAGCTGTTTTTGGCCTTGGTTCCCAGGGAGAACCAAGATAGGACAGGGAATTGGGAATATGTTTTGTCTTTCTGTGACTATTTTCTTTCTGGAATATTTTCTCTTTTTGGAATATTTTTGTCCTTCTGGTAGAACTAGCTGCAAATGCAATAATAGGCTACAGAGCTCTGAATAGATCTGTAAATAATACAGAGAATATATAAAAGAAAAAAGGCAAAAATAAACAGGCACCACTGGGAGGTGGTGGGCTGGGCCCTGTCCCTGCCACCCCAGCTGATTGCTGAGGGGCCCTGAGGGGTCTGGGGCAGATCCCAGAGGTGTGGGGAGTGCAGCTGACCCCACAGCCCTGCACACCCGGGGGCTGCAGGGGAGGTCCTGGCATCCCCCTCATGCAGCTGCTCCAGGGAGCAGCCAAAATGCTTCAGAGCCTGCTGAGCTGAGCTGAGCTGAGCTGAGCTGAGCTGAGCTGAGCTGAGCTGAGCTGAGCTGAGCTGAGCTGCTCCCTGTGTCTGCAAGGGGGCTGGAATCAGCACAGGCTCTGCAGGTGGGTCCCTGTGCCTTCATGGAAGGGGTGTGCCCTGCCCAGCAGGCAGGCAGGGCTGTGTTCACCCCTGAAACGTGGCCTGACACCCCTGCAGATGGGGAGGAGAAGGGATTCCATCTTCCTACAGCTCTCTGACACCACCCTGGGTGCAGCCAGGTTGGGGATCAGGCTCTGCTCCCAGGGAACAAGGGACAGGACAAGAGGAAACGGCCTCAAGTTGTGCCAGTAGAGGTTTAGATTGGATGCTGTGGAAAATTCCTCCACAGAAAGGGTGGTCAGGACAGTGGTGGAGTCACCATCCTTAAAGGTGTTCNCTCCACAGAAAGGGTGGTCAGGACAGTGGTGGAGTCATCATCCTTAAAGGTGTTAAAAAATGTGCAGGTGTGGCACTCAGGGACAGGGTCAGTGTTGGGCTTGGCAGTGCTGAGTTAATGGTTAGACTCCATCTTCAAAGTCTTTTCCAACCTTAATGACTCTAGAATTGGAGGATTCTGTGATCTTTTCAAAACTCTTGGCACTTTGCTCTCAAGGATGTTTTCCTTCTAGGAATTACATATAATGTTGAAAAAGCCGCGAGTATGAGACACGCTCTGACATCAAACTCAAAGTGCAAAATGCTTCTGACTCTGCAAGCTGTTCAAGGGAGGAAATCTCCCTCCTGCCATGCCCCAGGGCACAGACAAGCACTTGGGCCAAGCGTGTGCCAATCCTGAGATCCCAAAGCTCAGTGGAGAGGCTGTAGGGTCACTGCTGTCAGCACAGCTCGAGCTGCTGGCAGCTCAAGAGGAGAAGCAGACAGGTGAAGTGGTGGAGGAAGGAGGTGCGGGCTTTTAAAAGCTGAGAGGGTGGAGATTGTTCAGCCAGGAGAAGAGAAGTCTTTGGGGTCACCTTGTTGTGGCCTTCCAGTACCCGAAGGGGATCTAGGAGAAATCTGGAGAGGAACTGTTTGCAAGGGCCTGGAGTGACAGGACAGGGAGAAATGGCTTCAAACTGCCATTTGAGAGGGTGGGATAAGTTGCAATTTTGGGGAGAAATTCTTCCCTGTGAGCTGTGGCTGCCCCTGAGCCCCTGGCAGTGTCCAAGGCCAGGCTGGACATTGGGGCTGGGAGCACCGTGGGACAGTGGAAGGTGTCCCTGCCATGGCAGGGGTGGAATGAGATGAGCTCTAAGGTCCCATTCCACTCCATGATTCCATGATTTCAGGGTATGCTTCCGTGCTAGAACTCCTTGAGCTGTCACCAGCTGAGCTCTTCCCTTGGGAAGTTCATTTAAGCCCAGTGTTACTGCATGAACTGCCTGGGATCAGAGCTGAGGCTGTGAGCAGCACCCTGGAATTCCCTGCCTTCCCCCTCAGCAAGGATCATCACCCCTAACTGTAAGTTCAGAAAATGCAAAATCACAGAATGGATTGGGTTGAAAGGGAACTTAAAGCTCATCCCATTCCTTGCCGTGGGCAGGGACATCTTCCACTATCCCAGGCTGTTCCAAGCCCTGTTCAACCTGGCCTTGGATACTTCCATCACCAAACTCATCCTCTGGACACTGCAGAGTTCAGATGAGCCCAGAAAAAGGCACAGCCTCTCCCTGTAGCTGTGGATCCTTTGGGTGAAACGTGGGAACTGGTTCTCTGGGATGTGCTGTTTGGACCCCGGAACTCACAGTGCTCTGGAAAGCACAAAGCTCTCTAGATTTTAATCTCTGATATTCCCTATCCCTTCTCAGCCCTGTAGGACTGGGTTTCCTTGTGTGGGATGTGGGCTGGGTACAGATTTATGGCTGCTCCAGATCCCTGGTGCACCCAAAGGCCCCTGGCTCTGCTGCCTGTTGCAGGGTAGGACAGTCAGTGCCTGAATAATTTGTGCCTGCTGCTAGGGCACTGATTTCACATTCCTCTGCTAATCTGCCTGGCCACATATATTAAGGACTTTAAATGTGATACATGCTATTAATCCTGGTACTGAATTATAAATTTGCCCTGACAGGTTAAAGTGCTGCTCTCGCTGGTCTCTCCACGGAGCTGCTCTGTCACTCCCGCTGTGTCCTGGAGCCTGCTGCAATAACCAAGGGAAAAGGTTAATTGGGAGCTGCTCTGAGCATCACTCTGGTGAAAGACCTCGGTGTTGGGGTATTTACTCAGCTGAAGCTCTCAAAACCTCTGCCCCAAACCCTTGTATTAGAATCTGCTCTTTTTTGAGATGAGCTGTGCTTACAGCTCGGGGCGTGCTGCAAAAACACCACCTCAGGGGCCTCCCAGAGCCTCTGCCACCACGGGAAGCTGGAGGAATGGTGCCAAAAAACACAGGAGAAATGGAGGCTTCTGGATCTCTGCAGTGACTGCTGTTTGCATTGAGCTCTGGCAAAAATCCATGGTGGTGCTATCCTAGCTGGGACCACAGAACCACGGGGTGGTTTGGGTTGGAAGGGGCTTTAAAATCAGCTAATTCCAACCCCCCCTACCCCGTTATCCCCGTTCCACACTGGGCTTTGCCTGTCAGCAGCTGGCACTGCCCAGAGGGCTGCAGGGAGGCTGCCACAGCCCCAAAACCAGTGTGTCCCTGTGCCCAGGCCCAGGCAGGAAGGAGCCAGTGACACATCCATTCTCCAGAGCCGTGTGGATGCTCTCAGGCTTTTATTATTGACTCTGGCTGGGTTATTATTCTGCTCCCTCTGCGATTTTTCCCATTCCGCTGCTGTCAGCAGTGTGTTTGTCAGCCTGCTGCATTAATACCTGTGCTTTTGCCTCCTTGCCTCTTATTAGCTCGGGGAGAGAAGAGAGATTTGGTGGTTTCATGTCATATTAGAGACTCAGGAAGCTCCTCCACATCTCAGCAGCCCTGGGGGAGACGAGGCTTTGCTGCCTGACCCAGGTCTAGGGCATGTACGTGGCTGCACAGAGGTGACCTGCCGAGCCCTTTGCTGTCTGTACTCATGCCATGGGCTGTTTTCTCTGTTGCTGAACAGATACAAACAACAACAAAAGAATAGCCCAGGGAGATGAGACATGGGGAACTGGAGAGGTTTGCTCCACAGCTAGCAGCAGCACAAAGTATTTAAAGGCTCACACTGTCAGTAATCAATGCTTCTATTAGATGCTCTTCTTTTTCTGCAGATCTCAAGCTACTTAATTGTTGATATCTAGGCACTGAATCAGTGCACAATTCATTTATCCCATTATCTGCTGCTGGAGAGCTGATGTGGACACTAAAAATCCCCAGTCAACCCCACTGCTCCTCTACTTCCCTGTGTGGAAGTGAAGTTACGGATACTCAAGACTTTTCGACCCTGTGAAGGTATTTCAGGAAACCTGCAGCAAAAATGCTCCATTGCCATGTTGATGTGCTCAGCCCAGCAGATTTGATACCCTCAGACTGGAACAGCAGTGCTGCTCCTGCTGCAGCATCCACAGTTCAGGTGCTCTTGGTGGGGGTGCCTGAATTGCCTCTTAGTTGTTAGAAATTGTTCCTGTTCTGTAACAGGGAGAGTTTCCACTCCAGGATCCAAGGGAGACCTTCAGCCTTTTTCCAGCCTTCTCTCTAACCTGGGAGCTGCACCCCCTTGTTTTACAGGCCACCAACCTGAGGCCGTATTGGTTTTTACAAGTGAAAAGCAGCAAAATTCCTCAAATCTTCAGGAATTTGGGAATCTGACAAGCAAAAGCCACTCTTCAGCTGCTTGTGAGAAGCAGTAGTTAATATTTGTGGGCTGGCTGTATCCCACTGGCTTTCTGCCTGACAGCATCACCAGAGCTGGTTTGTGCAGTGCAATTGTGTCTGATTCTGCAGCTGATGGAGAAATTCCCTCTCTTCCAGGGGCTCTGGAAAGAGAGGTTTGTATTCCAGCCCAGCCCTCGCTGTGCAGGGGGATGCAATGACAGCCATAAAGTGCCCAGACAGAGTTGTTCCATGATTAATAACCCCAGGAACAGTTTAACAGATAAAGCCATTTCCCTTACCTGGGATCTGCTCTGGGACTTGCTGCTGGAAAGCCAGGGGGTAATTGTTAATTGTCTGGGTTATTGTTAATTAATGAGCCAGGGGCTGGAGGTGGCTACTGCAGGCTCTGTGCCTTCCCCAGTTCCTTCCTGGGGTTTCATCCTGCGTAGGAAAGGTGGTGTCACTCATCCTTCCTCATCCTAAAGGGCTCAGATGTGTCAGAACGTGGGAGGCTCTCCGGTGGGGTTGGCCCTGGTGGTGCCAGATAAATTGTTCTGTGATAGCATGGTGCAGGTAAATGCCATCCCTTGTCTGAAATGCCTCTGAGCACTGTTTTAATATCCATCCCTAGCTGCCCTCAAAGAAACCACAACAGAGCCCATCAAGGAAGGATCTCCAGTGCATCCTGGCCTGTTGCTAATCCATGCTCAGGTGGGTTCACGCTGCTGCTGAACTGGTCAAAGTTATGCTGCCTCTGCAAAGGGGACGAGTAAAACAATCCAGGAACATCCTGAAGCTCTTCCTGAGGATCTGCTCGGGGAATAGGAGTCCGTGGAGCCTCTCTTATTCTGTGGTTCATGCCTCAAACCTCTTTGCAGAGGCAGGAGCATCACCCAATTCCAGCTTGAGACAGGAGGGCTGAGGGTGTCAGTGCTGGGAGCTGCCCCTGCCAGAGCAGCTGCAGGTCTCAGCATATTGAAGAAATCAAGAGAAAGTGGCAAATGCATCTCCCCAGACTAAAATGCTTCCCCTCTGCCAGTGAAGGGCAACATCCCATTGCTGACCCCTTCCTGCCAGCCCCAAAAATCCACATCAGTGCTGGTGGGGTCTACAAAGGGCCCAGAGCCTCACTGCCAGGGCAACACACAAGCCCAGCATGGGATGGAGCATCTTCTATGGGACTTCTCCTGTCTCACAGAGTGTTCTCCATGTCTGTGCAGGCCCCTGGTTCCAGCTGTGGTTTGGTGGCCCATGAACCTCCTGGGGGTGACCTGCAGCTGGTGCACAAGCTCACCACACTTGCATGGTGCTCTCTGTGACATCCAGCTGGCACAAGGACATGGTGGCCCAGGCAAATGGTGGTGGCTGA
>VYXF01006602.1:178427-189000 GCA_013397295.1 Polioptila caerulea | reverse complement strand
CTTAATAAAGGCTATAAAAAGGAGCCTGGGCTCCTGGCCCTGATTATTTCAATCCCCACTCCATCCCCATCTCCAGAGGGTCCCAGGAGGCCAGGCCAAAGGCGTGTGGAAAGGACAGCCCAGCCACCACCACAGGCTCAGCTACACGTCCTCCCATCTCCTTCTCCATCCCACATTTCAGTGACATTTGAGCATCCCCTCCGATTTTAAAACACATGGATTTTGACATTTTATTACTTGCCTGTCTCAGTTTTATGGTTATTAGGATGGGTGAAAAATTAGGGTTCCTGGAGGCTCTGGAGAAAACCTATTTATCCAAAGGGCATGAAAAAAATGGCTGCATCCCTGTAGGTGACAGAAGGAAATTTAGGATCATTCCAGGCTCTCAGATGCTTTGCAGAATGAGCATTCCAGTGTCAGCTGCTCAGCCCCAAGTCCTTTCTGCCAACTCCCACTCTCATTTCATCCCCAGTCCCCAGAGTCCAGGACACCTGTCTGGGCTGTGGGCACACAGAGACATCCAAATTCCCACAAAAAGACACTGAGGGGCTGGAGCAGAGCTGGGGAAGGGGCTCAGACTGGAGCAAAGGAGGCTCAGGGGGCCTCTTCTGGCTCTGAACAGCTCTTGACAGAAGGGGACAGCCAGGGCAGGGTGAGGCTCTGCTCCCACAAGGAACAGGAGGAGAAGGAATGGCCTCAAATTGCACCAGAGGAGGTTTACACTGGATAAGAGAGGAAAATGATTTCAGGGTAAGGGTGGCCAGGCCTTGGCACAGCTGCCCAGGGCAGTGGTGCAGCCCCAGCCCTGCAGGGATTTAAAAGCAGTGTGGCTGTGACACTTGGGGACGTGGGTTAGCAGGGCTCCCATTGCGGAGGAGCCACTGGGAAAGGAGCAGATTCCCCTGGGATTTGCCTGCCAGGCTGGTGTGCAGCCACCTCACTGCCTCCTCTCAGTGCAGGTGTGGCTCCAACACTCCTGCAGCTCTGCGGGGAACTTCCTTCTCTCAAGGAAGTCTCTGCTTTCTGGGAAGCATCTGGAGAAGCAGATTCCTGGGATTGCTGGTGCTTCAGGCCAGCTCTGTCGCTTGTGGGAGCCCATGTGGCCTTTCAGGGTGGGCTCTCAGCCAGGACAGGGTTTCCTACAGGGCACTCTGGAACTGCTGCAGCAGGAGGATTGGCAGGGGAAAGAAGAGATTTTGGTTGGAATTTTCCTGCTGAATAAAAGGCTTTTACGTGATGTTATAGATAAGGCATATCAAATTCGCTCATGTGATTTCAATATGATTTATGTTATAACTGTTATGTATAAAATGTGTTAAAATTGTCCAGTAAATAATAAAATGTAGCTTTAGGATGCTTCTATATTGTAACCACGAACAAGCAGGGTGGAGTGTTGCCAAACCTCGCCTGAGGCACCACCGGACAAGACCACGGCATCACTCCACCCTTCTAAATACCTAACGAAGTATCGAAACCAGAGAACAAGGAGGCTATTGTGTCAAGCTGGAGGGACCAGGACCCACCGAGGAGCCACCATCTGAAAAGGACTGAATGTAGATTTCATCACGAAACACAGATGCAAACGAGGCGATCCAGGGGAACTGATATGATTGAACATGGAACACACTCATATGCACCGAGTTCCTGGCAAGGGAAAATGCAGAGTCTACACACATGCAGAGATCTTCCAGAAAGGGAGAATACAGGAGGGAGGAGATCCGAGGAGAAGTTAACCGAATATTCAGACTGTACAGAAATTTAAACTAACCCAGGAGTCAGTATTGTCTCAACATCAGACTCAAAAGATGAAGTCAGAATATTCCAAGAAACAAAAGAGTTCCTGGCCCTAGGCTAAATAAACTGTATAAAACCTGAGCGTGGTGAGCAGAAAATCGTGGACCTCACCGGGCTGCTGTGACAGGGGCAGAGTCCTGGTTCACCCAATGCTCAAGCATTGCTTTACCTTATTGTGGCACGAAACTCTGTCATTTTGTTTCGCTGTTATCTTTTTGTTCATTTAATTTGGCATAAGATTCTGCCATTTTTTTTAACTATTGTTAAAATAAGTTCTGTTATCTTTTTTATTATTCTAATTTGGCTCTTGAAATTTTATTGATTTGGCCTGACCGAGTCACCATCTATAACACATGACATGACCTACAAGGGCCCCAAAGGAACCCATGCTCCTCACAGGGAAGGAGCCCCAGCCACTGGATGAGAAAAGGCTCCTGATGAGGGGAAAACCCCAGCTGTGCTTCTCCAAGGCACCTTGTGCTTGTCTCAATGTGGGTTTCTGTGGAAAGGGTCAGAAATACTCTGTGGGCTGGAGCAGATCCTCTCCTGGCTGCTGGTGATGTTTCCAGTGGCAAACCACTGCTGTGGGATGCAGCCAGGAGTGCAGGCCAGCCCACGGCACTGTGTGACACCACGGGCAACAAGGAGCCTTTAGGACAAGCCCTGAGCCTCCAGGCCTTGAGATGCCCACGGAATCCAGAACCATTTAGGGTAGGAAAACCCTCCAAGGTCCCAGTTCCAACCCTTAACCCAGCACTACCGAGCCCACCACTAAGCCTTGTCCCCAAGTGCCACATCCATCTGTTCTTCCAAGGACACTGATTCCACCACTGGGGAGCCTCTTCCAGTGCCTGGCCACCATTCCAATAAAGAAATTTTCCCTAATATCCAACCTTTTCCAGTGCTGTGCCCACCCTGACCTCAGCCTCTCCCACCACCTCTCCCCATCCTGAGCCAGGCACCTCTCAGGGTTTCCTGAGAGCCTCCCCCAACGGCTTTCAAGCTTTTTCTGTGTATTTCTTATGAAATAAGATAATAAATAAATAAATAATACATTTTCTTGGAAAGAGCACTAAGACCGAAAGCAAACAAAGGGGAAAAGCCAAAGCAAGCAAACACTCCAGTATTTAAAAAAAAATGCCAGAAGAGACAAAACATTTCATTTTGGCTTGGACATTTTTCTATTGTGCCTTTCCTGCAAGAGTGAGAAAAGCAACGAGCAAACAAACAACAGCAAGCTTCCCCAGAATGTTGCTGTATTACTTAAATTAATTTTCTTTGTCTTTTCCCTTCAAAACACAAAGGAAAACGATGAAAACCCCTTTTGCAGGCCTTGCTCAACCTCAGGTGCATGGCCAGAGCTTAAAGTCCCCATGACCGGGAGGGCAAAGGGAGGTTTGGAGGGGAATGGAGAGGCCCAAGGCAGCTCCTTCATGGGGCTGTTCCCTCCTCCCCTCACTTCTGGGCTTTTTCAGCTGGTGTAGCACAAGGCAGAGCCTCTGAATTCAGCTTTACTTCCACACCTATTTGCTTGTGGCCCGAATTTTAACTCCCAAAATCTTCCTGAATAGGAACCACTTGGAGCAAAGCCCAGCCTTGAGGCCTCTCTCCCCTTCCAGAGTGCTCCAGCTCAGGTGTGGAGTCTCCTGCTTGTTTGGAGGATGCCCAACAAAATTCCTGCTGCTCCTGCCAGCCCTTTCCCAAGGGACAAGCCCCTTCTCTTTCAGTCCTGCCAGAATCCCATTAGCTACCACATTTTTACACTCCCCAGGTCAGGCTGGGGCTTTGCTGGACATGCTTTCCCCAGCTTTCCCAGCTCCCTGGCACGGTGTCCAATTAGTGGGAACAGCTCAGGGCTCCCGTGCACTTCATTGTTCCCCAGTGCACAGCAGTGCCTGCAAAGTGCCCTGAATTTCCCCTGAGGGATTTTTAATTATTGCTGCAGGAATTTATTCTCCTCCTCTTCCTGGAAGGCTCCCTCACCCCTTATCCATGTTTTCCTCTGAGGTGCCACCAGCACTGCTCGTCCCAATTAAATACAGCTCCTGTAATCACTTGTGGGGGATGAAACACAAAAATTGTTCCTCCTTCCCTATTTTTTTGTTTGCCTGCTCTGAAGAACCACTCATGGATTCTGGCTGGTATTCCCAGCTTCTGTAATTATGGGAACTGTCACCAGCAAGCAGAGAAATGGGCCTGGAGAATTAGAAACACTTGAAATTTGGCTGGTAATATTTCAGTAAGAGCCTGAACCCAAGTTATTGAAGGCATGTAAAAATGGCTGTGTGAGTAGGCACAGGTACAGAAAACGTCCTGCTGGGCATGGTTTAGGTGCAGACCTAGAGCTAAACCCCAAAATGTAGAGGCTCAGTTTCCCTGTCCCAGGAAGAGATTACCAAGGGGAAATGGACTCAATGGATCCAGGGGAGGCTCAGGCTGGATATTAGGAAAACTTTCTCATTGCTGGGTTTCACATTTTCTCAGTTTCTGATATTCTTCCAGCAAAACAGGGCATCTTACCCACCCTCCCATCTGCACTACGGACAAATAATAGATATTTTCTTTGATGAACACACTGGAAAATGGACACCATTCCAGTGCCACTTCCCACCAGGTTAGTCTCAGGGTTAGAGGAGGAACATTTCATTTTAACCCCATCTGTTTCTTGAGGACCATTTACTCCTTTACCACCTCTTCCTCCAGTTAAGCCAAGGCTTAAATTTAAAAACTCTCGAGGAATTAAACAAAACCACAACTCTGTGGTCACAACAGGTTTTGCTGTGAAAGCCTGCTAATGAAACCTGCTGCTGTTACTAAAGCAGTTCAACTGGGAAATTCCCAGATTACATTTTTCAATTTATTTTACCTTTTAATCCTCCCTACCTTTTTCTGGCTGAAATTCCCACTGCTCTTTCAAGGCATTCTTGAATATTTGCTGTTATTTGCTCCTTTTCCTCTGAAGTGAGTTTGAAGCCAGTGCATGGTATGGAAGAGCACAAGGAAACCCCACAGCAGCAGCCCCTTGTTGTTGGGAATTTGGATGGAGATGAGGAGCTGGAGGGGGCAGAGAGAGACCTGAGGGGAATCTTGGCACTGCAGAGGAGACTGTGCAGGAACTGCCTTTGTCACTCTGAAAAACTGCATTAGAAGTGGCCTCATCCTGTACAGGAATAGGAAATAGGAAAGCCCCAGTGAGATCCAGAAGAATTGTTAGAGACCTGGAAATGGGAAAAGACTGGAAACCAGCAGGCTTCAGCCCTGCAGAGGGGAGCTGTGAGATCCCATCCTGGAAAAGGAAATAGCTGCTGTAGGAGGGACAGGCTCAGCTGGGCAAAAGTGAAAGGGAACTGGATGTGACCCATTTTGTCCCCAAACATCCCCTCCTGCCCCTCACTGCTACAAGGCTGTGCTCCAGCTCCTGCTTCTTCCCCCTCTTTTCTCAGCTGCTTCCCTCCCTCTTTGCCTTCTTCCACTCCCTTTGCTTCTCCTTTTTCTTTTCATTCTCTTCCTTCCTGCTGCCTGGGTTTTCCCTGTGACTTTTAAAAATGGGCCCTGGCTCTAAAGTTCACCAGATGGATCATCCATTTTTCAACAGAGCACTCCTGGCATTGTGTGGGGAGGGAATCCAGGCAGGAATATATAAAATGTATTATATATATAATATATATATAAGTGATTGAAACAGCACGAGCACTTCCTTCAGAGAGTTCCTCACAGTTCACTGAGGGAAAACAGCCCAGACACTGAACCACAAACCTCCAGCTGCAGAATAGACACAGAGGGTTGGAATTGCAGAGCTGGTGCTGCACAGCTCCTGCCTGGGTGTCTGCCCAGCCCAGGCAGGAGCTGATGGAGCACTGAGCTGAGTAATTCCTCACAAATATCCATTTAGGAAAAGGAGCAGCAAGAACCATTAACAATTTCAGTGTGTCAAGGAAACTGGGCATTTCATCCAGGGAGGGAGGTGGGGAATCAGTCAAAGTGTTTTCATCAATGAGGGAAGAAAAATGGGCTGAAAGAGAAGAGGAATAGTAGGGACTTGGAGGCAGAGAGAAGGCAGGAGGAAAAGATGGAATTGAAATTTTTCTTCAGGAGAGGGACAGGGAGGAGGGGGGGGGGAAGAGTAGCAGCAATTTGGTAGAAATTGTGTGAGATGGCTCACTGTTAGAACAACTGGTGAGTACCTTTTAAGATATACTTTCAAATATATTGCATAATTCAAATATGCCTCATGAAACTGAAAGAAGGAGGATTTCTTCATGGAGGGATGGGCAGGTAGTCCTTCCCCTGGTTTTAGGAGCTGCAGAGCAGTGCTGGTTTTCCCCCAGACCTCCCCAGCACCTGAGGCTGTCCCACTGCAGTGTGCCTGTGGTTTTTTACCTCATTATATAACTGATACCAAAGCACAGCCCCTGGTCAGATGTGAAGCTTGACCAGGTGCCATGAGCCAGAAAATGCTGTCCCTGCTCCAAAGAGCTTCTATTTGTGGACAGGTGAGACCTGAGACAGGACAGGAGGGGAAGAAAAGAGATTTGAGGGGACTCCATGAGTGCTGTGACATCTCCAAAGGACAGCACTGGCATCCCATGGAGCCAGCCCTGGGACAGGGGAGCCTGGGAGCATCCCAGCACTGCTCTGGTACAGCTGGGAGGACTGGAGAGGCTTGCAAAGAGAAAATCCAGGCACTGCCTTGCAACCCTTCTCTTTGGGATGATCCAGCTGCAGCTCCATCCCTTGGAGCCACATTGTCCATTGGGTTCTGGGGAAATACTTCCAACAAATAACAGGAATTGAGGCCACCCTCCTCGCAGGGCCCTGGGGACCTCCTTCTCCTCTCTGAGCTCAGCTTGGGCCATGCCCTGTGCCAGAGCTGCCATGGCCAGAGGGCTGGGAAAGCACAGGATTGGTGTTAGGGAATTCTCTGGGTCCTGGAGCAGCTGATGTCCTGCTGGCAGCTCAGCCCCTGGACTCAGCCCCTTCCCCTGTAGCTTGGCCCCAGTTTTCATACACAGAAACCTGAATTTCATGCCCTGGCCTCTCCCACCCCTCAGTTTGAAGAGCATTTAATCTCAAATCTCAACTCTGGGATCTCTCTTCCCATTCTAGGGAAAACCCTGCTGGCTCCCTCTTTTTTCCCTAATACAGGAGCACATTTAGCAGCTCAGGAGGAGCTAATGGGAAGGTTTCTCCATCATTCTCAGAGCCATTAGTGCTCACATCTTCCCTCTCAGTAGGGCACATTTGTATGTTTAATTTAAGAAGGTTATCTGTCAAAAGTGATATCTCAAGGTAGCACTGAGCTGGATAAATATGTCAGAAACAATAGCTCCTGCTGAGAGGAACAAATGTTCAGAAAATTCATCCTTTGGAAGATCTCAAGACTGAGAAAATCAGTTCAGACTGGCACCTCTGTCTCAGAGCCACTCACTGCTGCCCTCCACCCCCTCTGGCACCCTGAGGGCAGTGAGGGGCACAGGCCAGCCTGGGGCTCCTCCAGCTCCCACAGGGAGCAGTGCCTGGGCAGGCCAGCAAGGATCCCACTGGCACATGGACTCAGCTCTCGTGGGAAATGGTTGAGGAAAATGGGATTTACACACAGAAGGGGTCAGGACTGGGGCTTTAGAACCCAGACATGGGGTCCTGGCAGTGGTGTTTGCTATCAGAGGAGCCCAGAGCTGTGTGGGCACCTCTGACAGACAGGGAGGCAGGTGGAGATATCACCCAGTGCACCAAAGAGCAGGGAATCACAGAATGTCCTGAGCTGGGAGGGACCCCCAGGATCCCCCAGGGCAGCCCCTGGCCCTGCACAGACACCCCACCAACCCCACCCTGGGCATCCCTGGCAGCGCTGCCCAAAGGCTCCTCGAGCTCTGGCAGCCTCGGGGCCGGGACCATTCCCTGGGCAGTGCCCAGCACCACATGGGGGAAGAACCTTTCCCTAAATCCAGCCTGACCCTCTCTGGCACAGCTCCAGCCATTCCCTGGGTCCTGTCACTGTCACAGAGAGCAGAGACCAGAGCTGCCCCTCTGCTGCCCCTTGGGAGGATGCNAGGCTCCTGGAGCTCTGGCAGCCTCGGGGCCGGGACCATTCCCTGGGCAGTGCCCTGTGGGGGAAGAACCTTTCCCTGAAATCCAACCTGACACAGCTCCAGCCACTCCCTGGGTCCTGTCCCTGGTCACAGAGAGCAGAGACTGGAGCTGCCCCTCTGCTGCCCCTTGGGAGGATGCTGAAGCTCACAGTGAGGTCTCCCCTCAGTCTCTGCTCCTCCAGGATGAACAAATCATGTGCGCCCCATAACATTTCCCCTCCAGACCTTCCCTATCCTCGCTGCCTCTTTGGACACTCTCTAACAGTTGAATGTCTTTTTTTATACTGTGGTGTCCCTGGAAGTGTTCTGGTCCAAATTCGTGCCCAGACAAGACTTCTGTCTACTGGCCCAAAGCCTTCTGAGCCATAAAAAGCCAAACAGTAAATCAGATGGACTTGTCCCAGAGAGAGAAACCAGGAATTGTGGCTGGCCACAGAGAGGCTGAAGTCACAGAAAGCCCCCCACTCCCAGTAACTGACCCTGGCAGGACTGGTTTGCAGAGGTGCAAGCCTGTGCTTGCCAGTTGCCATCCCACAGCTGCTTCACCGCATCCCTCTGCCTCCATTCCATCCCCCTGCATCCATTCCATCCCTCTGCCTCCATTCCATCCCTCTGCCTCCATTCCATCCCTCTGCATCCATTCCATCCCTCTGCATCCATTCCTTCTATCTCCATCCCTCTGCATCCATTCCATCCCCCTGCATCCATTCCATCCCCCTGCATCCATTCCATCCCTCTGCATCCATTCCATCCCTCTGCATCCATTCCTTCTATCTCCATCCCTCTGCATCCATTCCATCCCCCTGCATCCATTCCATCCCCCTGCATCCATTCCATCCCTCTGCATCCATTCCATCCCTCTGCATCCATCCCATCCCCCTGCATCCATTCCTTCTATCTCCATCCCTCTGCATCCATCCCTCTCCATCCATTCCATTCCATTCCATTCCATTCCATTCCATTCCATTCCATTCCATTCCATTCCATTCCATTCCATCCACCTGCTCTGGATTGCCTCAGCCCCTGGAGCTGTGTGAGTCTCACCTGCACTGCACCCAGCAGAAGGTGGGTGAAGGCTCTGGAACTCCTCTGGATCCCCAGGTGTTACTGAAACAGGAAAAGCCAGCCCTGGGTGGCAGAGAGCTCTTCTGAAGTAGGAAACAGCAAGGGATGTGCGGAGTTCTCTGGTGTGTTATGTGAAAAATTCATCTCTGAAGCTGGCAAGAGAAGAGAAGTTGTCCTCCTCTTTAATCCCACACTAAAACAGTGGAATTAAATACCTCCACAGCAAATAAAGTAAGGGACAACGAGGCTGGCAGAGATTCAGCAGCCCCTCCTGTTTCCAAGGCAAAGCATGACCCCTGTGACCAGTGCTGAGCAGTGAATCCCACACTGGGGAAAGCAGGAGCAGCCCCAGGCCCAGCACAGACAAGGCCAGTTTGGCTTTTGAAGATGAATCCCTTCATCCCAGAGGTCAGCAGGCTAATGACAAGAAATATCAAAGTTAAAGGAGGCAATCACTTCAATCAGGTAAGTGATTAAAATCGGACTTTGAATCACCCAAAGGTCCCCTCTGCTGCTGTCAAAAGCAGAGAGGAAAAAAGCCAGCCCTGGGTAAGGCTGGGCTCTTCAAAGCATTCCCAGCTGCTGGGGAGCTCGGCAACCCCACTGCTCAGCAGGGGCCAGTCTGTTCCTGCCCTGACAACACACAGGGACACGGGACATCCACCCAGCTCAAGGATGCTCCTGGGAGAGGCAGCCTCGGTGCTGGAGGGGCAGAAATGGTCTCTTTGTCCCTGCTTTCCCCCTGAGAGCCTGCAGCTGCAAGCCCACGTTTGGGTCATGGTAAATGCTGCATTTGGAGGATCTAGCAGCAGATGGAAGATGCTGTAGGTGTGTAAGGAAAGGCATTGCAGGCTTTCCCCAGTGGATCAGATTCACTCAGGGTCACCTGGGGCAATTTTGTGCTGCTTTATCCCAGTCCAGTCACTTACCAGTAAGGTCACTGCCTGTGCCCCTGGTGCCACACAATAGCAATCAATGCAGATTTTACCTTCCAGCACTGCAGGAAGGTGGCCAGATGCTGATCACAGACTGGCATCAAGCTGGAGCTGCAGGAGGATGCTCAGGTTTGGATTCCATGGATGTGGAGAGAGGCTCTCCCAGCTGAAACCACTGCAGGGCTCAGGAGGGGAACGGCCTGGTCCTGGCAGGACCAGTGATGGGGAAGGGGAAAATCCTCCAGTGGTGCCAGAATCCCTTTCTGACTCCAGTGGGAGCTGGGATGATGTCCTGGTTTGAAGGACAGGTGTCTGCTAAGGAAGGCAGGAGATTCTCTTGGAATGGAGAATGCAAACCCCCTCCCTCTGAATTATTATCATTTTGACATTAAGGGGCTCTCAGGCAAAGATATGGGAATAGGAATAACAGTTCTGCATTAGGAGAACTAAAATAAAAATGCAGGAATACAGAAAACCAAACCCACTGACAGAGTCAGAATCCAGCCTGACACCCTGTGGGTCAGGGGGTTGGTGTCAGTCCCATTAAATGGTGCCTGCAGCCCTCCTGCAGTGGCAGATGTGGCTCTGTTGGAGCAGTGATCCTGGAGAAAGGCGCAGGTTTCCTCTGAAGGTCCAGTGGTGATAGATGGGCCTGATCTGCCTCTGAGAATCCAGTGGCAAAGGCTGCTT
>VYXF01006602.1:155591-178412 GCA_013397295.1 Polioptila caerulea | reverse complement strand
ATGGTGACAGAACCCACACTGCTGGGGACAGCTGGCACTGCAAGCCATGGCAGATGAGCAGTTAGCCCTCGGGCAGGGCTTTCATCTTTCTTTTACAGAAGTGGCACTAAGGTGGAAAAATGTTGTTATGCTGCCCCTGCATGTCCCTGTCCTCTGAGGGAGCTCAGTCTGGTCCGTGACGTGGGAAGGGTCTGTCAGTTCCAGTGCACTGCTCATTTACTGCTGCTGGCAGCTGATGGAAAACTCCCAGATATTACTGCTGGGGAGACTTGCTGTAAATGTATGTGTTTTGTTATAGAACTCACATCTGCCAGGAATGCACAGCACAGGAAAGCAGTGTCAGCACACAAACAGAATGGAAGTTATGAAATAATCAGGGCTTCTAACAACAGTTTTAGAAGTAGGAGATGGATTGGGGTCTGTCAGAGCCCATCACGCACAACGGGATTCAAATAATTCTGAGCTGCAAAGGGCTGGCTCAGTCTGGGGATAGAAATGGCAACAATAATCTGGGCTGAAGGAAACCCTTGGCCAGCCCAAACCTTCCTCCATGCTCTCAGTTTCTTGCTGAATTTCACAGGAGAAGTTCTTCCATGACTCCAAACCTTGTGAATTCTGCACACAAAACTAAAATTCATAAATAATAATGAAAATTAAAACATTTCCCTGACAAGACCATGGGCAGGGATTAGCTGTTTGGGAAGTGTTTATGGATTTGCAGCTGCATGAGCAACCTGGGCTCAAGGAAGGTGTCTCTGCCCACGGAATGGGGTGGGATGAGATGGGCTTCAAGGTCCCTTCCAACCCAAACTATTCCATGTTTCTATGATATAAAACTCCAGGTACTTCTGTTGCTTTAACTGCATTTCCTTGTGACCCAAATTTTCACAGAGCAGTAAAAAAAGGGAGCTGGATGCAAAGACTTGCAGAAAAACCCAGCTGACCAGGCAAGCAAATGCTGGATTAAGCCTAATATGGATAAATTCACATGGTGCATGTGCATGAGGATAAATGGGATGCTAATCAGCAATTCTGTACTTCTAATATTGGGCTCTGTGCATGCAGGATGGGGATCTCGAGGCTCTGTGAAAAATTCAGAAATGGCCAAAAAGAAAGTGAATAAAAGAGTGGGAATTATTAGGGAACAAAAGACAGAACATTTCTTTTGGTGCTTTCTGCCACTGCATAAATTCATGGCTTCCCAGCATCTCGAGAGCTGGGCACAGTCCGAGCCTAGTGTTTGGAAAAGAGCAAAGTGGAAATGAAAGATGTCCAGGGGAAAGCAGCAAAAGCCATCAAAGGTATGAAACAGCTCCCAAATGAGAAGCAACCAAACAGATTAGGACCTTTCAGGACGGGAAACAGAAAATTGGAATAGAGAGGCACAGAAGATGGAATGAGACACAAAGACAGGAGAGAGGAAATGAGTCACTGTGGTCTATTGGAATGCAAGAATTTGGGACCATGAAGTGAAATCAGTAATTGGAAGGTTCAGAACAGGCCTCAGGAGGCCATTTTCAAACACTCCAGAGCTCAGCTGGGGCCCTTCTCCCTGCAGGAACCTGCAGAGAGGAAATTTTACAGGGATTCAAAAAGCAGCTGGGCAAGTTCACAGAAGAATAATCCATTGAAGGCCTTTAAATTCAACAATAAACTGAGCCAGTGGCTTGGGGAGAGCACAAGCTGCCCATTCCAGGCTCTTGGGACAGGGATCAAAGGAGGTTATCCCTGGATCTGCTCCCTCTCACTCACTGGCAGAGGCAGACACAGCTCCCTGGATTTTTGCTCCCATCTAACACAGCTGAGCTTAGCTGAGAGAGCCCAGGAACAATCTCTGATGTCTGAAAGCACTTTGATACAAATTTCTCTCCATGTGCTCAGGTTTTAGGCTTGCCAACATCCTCTGCTGTGCTCTCAGCAGTGATTTGGGCACGAGCAAGGATGGAGGTTGGGGATGCAGATGGGCAGGAGGGGTGGGCACAGCCCTGGCTATGGGGCAGCATCTCCCCTGCTGCTTCCCAAGAACTTCTCCAGCCACCACAGGGAGCTGTACCACACCTCACCCACCCTTTCACCTCCTGAGCTGCAACCAAAGCTCATGGCTGGGCCAGGCAGCAAACACCTCAGCGTGGCAGGGGTCTGTCATGCAGGGGAATGGGTTCCTCATTTCTCCCTGAATTCAGCCTTGGCGTGGAGTTTTACATGCCCACGGGGTGAGGGGGAGCAGGAGAAGGGGAGAGATGGGAAAGGAGAGTTCATTTAAATACATGTTTTAATCAAACTCTGTAAATTACCCCAAGTGATGTTTTAACAAGACACAATTGCCAGAGCTGAGCAATGTTTCTGTCATTACTCTGCGCTGTGGTTTTGCTTTTATTTAACAACCAAAATACAGGGCTCAATTTACACGGCTTTAGCCATGGTAGATGAATTTTTATGGGATAAATTCACACTCCAGCTTTGCTATCAGGTTGCAATATGAGGAGCTGGGCCTTTTTATTATTATTAGACCAGGCTGTCAAAAGCAGTTATACTGCTCTCCTAAAACTGGATGCAAAATCACTTGTCTCTGTGCAGCATCAATAAAAATGGGGCTTCTGTTTCTGCTAGAATTCAGGTGGTTTTTTATTTTATTCATGTAGGGAAAGTGGGATCACAGTCTCAGCTTTCACCCAAACAAAGTCACTCCTACAGGGGCTCTTCAGGGAGAGCAAACTGGGGCTGGCTTTGCACAGGACCTGAGGAACCACAAAAATGGGGGTTGCTGGAGCTCTCTGGCCCAAGATCCTCCTCCAAGCAGGATTAGAATCAACACCACACCAGCTCAGCCACGACTTTACCCAGCTGAGCCTTAAAAACCTCCATGGACAGTGATCCTGTGGCCTCTCCAGGATTTGTCCCAGGGCTGCATTCTCCTCACTGTAAAAAAATGAGTGAAAGTGTGAAAGAGAAACGGGGATAAAATAATGCCAGCGTCTTCTAATTAATATTTCTACTCTTCCTAACATCTCTCCTGGTGCAAAAACCATCTGCAGAGGGTTGCTGGGCTTGAACTGTGAGCAAAAGCAATGGCTGGAAAACTTCCCTTCATTGTGGCAGGCAGCAAGTGGAGGGAAGGTGCCTGAAGCAGTTGGAGAGGTCTGGACCACCAGGCAAGCTGGGTTACAGAGTGGGAACTCAAACTTGCCCCAGAGAATTCCCACTTGGTCTGGGCAGGGCAGCACAGGAGCCGAGCTCAGAATACAAAGCAGTGTTCAGTGCAAAGGTTTCCACCTCCCTGCTTGCACAGATACCAGCCCAAAGTCAAGGGAATCCTCTTGAAATCAGTGCTAAAGGCCAGTTTGCAGAGAGGGAATAGCACTGAAGCTGATCCATCTTGTTCCCTCACACAAAACCAGCTGTGACCTGAGAATCAGAATGGGTTGGGCTGGGAGGGACCTGAAAGTCCCTCCTCCCTATCCCATGGACAGGGACATTTCCACCATCCCAGCTGTCCTACCTGGCCTTGGACACTTCCAGGGATCCAGGGGCAGCCCCAGCTGCTCTGGGCACCCTGTGCCAGGGCCTGCCCACCCTCCCAGGGAACAATTCCTTCCCCATATCCCATCTTTTTCACCCTAAGGCCATTCCCCTTGTCCTGGCCCTCCATGCCTTTGTAAAAACTCCCTCTCCATCTACCCTGTCAAAGGCATTATCATTAATCAAATTAAGTGTAGGAACCTAAGTAAAAATGTGCATAGTAATTTATGCAGATTGCTGCATAAGCTCTTAAAATGCTGGGCTGAGGATAAACCAAACCAACAACACAAACACAAAATAAAACCTGCAGCCTTCTTTGCTCTAATTAAATCCATCCTGCTCTGCCTGCAGGTGCACAGACCCTCCTGTTCATCTCTTTCTGTGATCAGACTCTGTGCAAAATGACAAATTAATAACTTGAATAACAACAGTTCAACAGGAACAGGCTGATTACAAATCTTGATAGAAAGAGGTATTGTTGCAGGAGTGGTTTCTGTTTAAAATGCAGTAAATCAGATGTCTCTGAAGGGAGGAAAGTGCAGTTTAAAAACTTACTTAAATGAAGGAATGGTAAATAGGAGAGGCAGTGCCCATTTCTCTTATTATATGGGTACAATCCAGCAACAGAAAAACCTCAGCAGAGGAGCTGCTTCAATTTACTGTTATCAGAGGGGATTAGAGCTGAAGATCCCTGATAACCACAAGAGCTTTCCTGTGTTATTAACTAGGCTTGGTGATATTTTCCTTTAAAACACAAATGAAAAACCTCTTCATTTGCAATGCACATTGGATATTTCCTGCTTTAATGCAGCATTTCTCCACTGCAGCACCAGCAGGAGCTTCTGCTCCCACTCTGTTGCTCTGGGGCCAAGTCCCACCGGGCTCAGGCTGCTCCACGTGGTGAGAAGCCAGGGAGTGAGGAGCTCTTCCCCTGGCCCAGTGCCTGAATCCCACTCCAAAGCCACAGTATGTGGCCCTGACATTCCCAAATTCCATGGAGCAAGGAGAAATCTCTCTGCTCTGTGATGGAGTTAAGAGGGTGAAGCAGCCTCTCCTTGGCCAGCAAGGCTTTAACTACAGAATAACAGAATAATTTGGGTTTGAAGGGACCTGAAAGATCATCCCATTGCAAGCCCTGCCACGGGTAGGAATAGCTGCTTTTGCAGGGTGGCAGCTTCATGGCCATGGAAAATGCTGCACTGCTGCAGCAGGAGCAAGGAGGTCCCATGTCAGGACCATGGAGCAGAGCCCTCCCACCCTGCTCCAGACCAGGAGGAGCTTCTGGGACTGAAGGTGCTGCCCGAGGGTCCAGCCCTGCCCACCACTGCTGCCACCAGCCCCAGAGCCCTTCCTGCCCCTGCAGCCCCTTCCCCAAGGCCAGCACAGACCCCATCCTGGGATGGATCTCACCCTTGGGCTGAGGGGCAGCCCCTGGGAGCCTGTGGAGCTATGTCCTGGAGCAACACAAACCTGCTCCATGTTTGCTTCATTCCTCCCCTGCCTTACACCCAAGGGGAGGAAAATCAAAAATCTACATCAAGGGCAGAAGCCTTTAAAACTCCAAAAGCAGGGAGACTCAGTATAGGTAAAATCTTTCTTTTCTCTGCCTTGCACAGCCTGGATTGTCCCTGATCCCAAACCTTTCCAGGGAAGGGAAGAGCACAGACCTTGCTCAGCCTTTACTAAACCCTTAGCCATACCTTGGACAGGACTCTCCTGGCTCCCCTGACAGGGAAAAGGCCGTGGAAATCTGGAGTTTGTCACGAGCTCTGCACACCAGAGAAACATTAACTTCATGTAAGAGAACATGATCCACACCAGCCTTCCTACTGCTCCACAGAGCCACGCTGGTTTTCCACTGGGCTGGACAAGCCCTTTCCTTGATGTCTTTGCCACTCAGATGTAAAAGCTGAAACACCCAAGGGTGGTTCCCTGACTAAGAGGAGAGCAGGGAAGGGACTGACAAGAGAGGCAGAATTTCATGTTTTTAAAGATGAAAAGAGAGAATCACAGGAACCCTGGAATGGTTTGGGTTGGAAAGGACCTTGAAGACCATCTCACTGCAACCTCCTGCCATGTGCAGGACAACCTTGCACTAGAGCAGGCGCTCAGAGACCCATCCAACCTGGCCTTGGACACTTCCAGAAGGAGATCAGCAGCTGTTTGGCACAGGAGAGAGGGGATTAACAGCTAATCAGCTCCCAAAAAGGCTGGAGCACAAGTGCTGCCCACACACCCATGGCCTGGAAGAGGGCACACACCCAGAGCCACCTGCCAGAGAACATTTGGGACAGACAGGGATGGACATGGACCTGGAAGGATCCCTCCCTGCCCAACCTACCCCAGCATTAGCCCTGGCATTTGCTTTGGCTACCATGTGCCAGGACCCAACCATCCTGAGGTCAGTGGGCTGGGGAGCCCAACATCAGGCTTGGAGAGGAGGGAAGATGGGGCAGGAAGAGGTGGGCAGGGACCAGCTCCTCCAGGAGCCTCCTGGACACTGTAGATGAACAGAAACAGATCCCCTTGGATGCAAAGAAAGGCTGGATCAGCCTCACTCAAGGCTCTGTTAAAGCTCCTTCCCAGGATGCTTCCTTATGGAACATCCTCTGTCCTCAGCAAGCACAGGTTCCTAATTAATGCAGTGCTAATCAGGAGTGCAGGACCAGGACATCTGAGGATGCAGCAGCCCAGGGACACCACACAGGGCTGCTGGGGGAAGGTTGGCTCCAGAGCCAGCTTAATTTAGGAGCTGTGCAACAAAACAGTGGCATAAACAGGAGCTGGACACAAACAATTACCAGGAGCTCATTCCAGCAAAATGCAAAATACGGAATTTTTTATCCCTTTTATGTCCCCATCTCTATTCCCACAGCAGCTCTATTAAAAGGATGATGCTTTACCACAGAACAAGGCAATTTGCTGAAAGGCTCTTGCTTTGCTCCCGTGGCTGGAGCCTGGGATTTAGGGATGTGCCTGGCTCTGTCCTGAGCTAGGTTTGAGGGACCTGTCTGCACCTCCCCATGGTGAACAGCCAGCCCCAGGTCACATGTGGCACCAGGGCAGGGTGGTACTCTGCCATTTCCATTTGTTTTCAGATGATTTTTCTTGCTGTAGCAAAGTAATTTTTCCTTGAGAGGGAACAGAGGAGCTGATGAGACTGGGGGCAGCCCATGCTCCTCCCCAGACAATGAGTCCTGGCAGTGTGTTCATAAAAAAGATCCATAAAAGCCTCTGGCGCTGGATCCATGGGGTTGTGAATTGTCTGAGCTTCATTTTTCTCATGTAACTGAGGTTGTCATGTGGGGATTATCAGGGAAAGCCAAGGTTTCACAGCACTCAGGGAGGCAGATGATGATGGAAGGAGACCCAGCAGCCAGACCCCAGGTCCCTCAGACCCCATCCAGGGCAGGGCCATCCAGGCTTGCAGACACAGGCTGCAAGATTCCTGTCTGTCCTCCAGCACTGCAACATCATTCCTGCAATTCTCTCGGGTGCAGGAACAAGCCCAAAGAGGAAAAGAAATAAATTGTGCAGACAACTGAGGGGAGGTTTAAGCTGTAGCCTTAAAAATTTATCTCTCAGATTAATGCTCACCTGCTGTCCAGTCCTGTCCAGCCCCTTGGGTATCTCAGTTCCCTTTTTAAAGGTCAATTTTATCCACAAGCCAGTCTGGAACAGGGTGTGTTCAGCGAGCTTAATTAGAGACATGCCACAGAAATGGTGACAAAGAAACCTCTGGCTAACACTGTCCTTGTGTCCCTGGGGCTCCAGCCTCCTCCCAGCTGGCCTCTTATCCAGGAGGTGAGAGATACTGCTTGGATTTGGGGAGAGATCCCAGAATCATTGAATACCCTGAGCTGGACCCCCAGGATCACCCAGGGCAGCCCCTGGCCCTGCACAGACCCCCCACCAACCCCACCCTGGGCATCCCTGGCAGCGCTGCCCACAGGCTCCTGGAGCTCTGGCAGCCTCGGGGCCGGGACCATTCCCTGGGCAGTGCCCAGCACCACATGGGGGAAGAACCTTTCCCTGATATTCTTTGATTCTCCTTTGCTCCAGGGACTCCCATTCCAGCAGCTTTCGGAAGGAACTTCCCAGAACCCCTAAAAACCTCTCTTTAAGGTACCAGCAGCCCTGTGTCGGGGTTGCAGGTTGGAAGTGTTTATAAACACTTAAAAACCTGATATAAATTACTTAAAACACTTCAAAAGTGTTGCCCACAGCTCTCTATCAAGGTCCTGGATCGTTGCTGGGAGAGCCAGAGCATCCCCACCCCACCTGCCCAACTGAGCCACAGCTCTCCACTCCACATAACAAATTCCCATCCACCTCCAGAGGCGCCTTTAAATTCCTATCCCAAGGCTGAGCAGCAGCCAAAACCCCCCCACGGACCTGATGCCAAAAGCCCAGATGCAGAATGGAAAATGTTTATGCCGTATCATGGTCTCTGATGAAAAATGACTCTCTTGGAAAGCACCCCACCACATTTCACCACATTTCCCTGCTCTGAGGCACCCAGCATAGAGGCTCAAAAAGCCACAACATCACCACCTTTGAAGGGCAAGGGCAGGAAAGTAGGGACACTCCTCAAGGTTGGGTGAGAAGTGCCTCCTTCCCACAGGCCTCTGCAGGCCCACGTTAATATCCTGAGTTCCATTGGTTAGCACAGCTAACCAGTGTCGATGTTAACCAATGTTGATGCCACCCCTGTTCACCCTGGTTCAGCCCCTATCTACCTTATCTGTATCTTCCCTAGAATGTGCTTCCCTTGCCTCATCCCCACTGGCCCCAGTTTGCCGCATTGCTCCTCCCCTTGCTCTGCCCCATTATCCCACTGGTGCTCCCAGTTTGTTCCTCCTCTGCACCATCACTGCCTGTTCCCACTGGCCCTTAACCCTCAGATCTGCCCCCTCCATCCCATATTTAACCCTGTGTCCTCCATCCCATTTTGTCTTTGTCCCTGGACCCTCTTTGAGGCCTTCTGCTGTACTTGGAGCTCCATACAAAGGCCCCACTTTGCCTTTATTTGTCAGCAATTTAACAAGCGCTCTCTGGGCTTTGAGAGCGCTGGTTGCTCGCAGAGCCCTGCAAAGCACTCGCTGCTTCCTCCCAGCACTGCCCTGCAGGAGCCAGGAACACAGCACAGCCACGTATCCCAGCTGGTTTTCCATGGGATGAATGCATGGGAAGAAAGACAGGCCCACAAACCAGCAGGAGCCCTGCCAACAAACCGCAGGCTCCGGCTGTAGGACTCCTAAAAGTGTAGGAACAACCCAGCTCCCTTTCCCCGGCCGCCCTCTCTCTGCCCATGAGGGGCTCACGACCATCACCCAGTGCTCACACTCAGTGTGAGTGGCCAGGCATGGAGCTGTTATGGATGGTGACTCGGTCAGGCCGAATCAATAAAATTTCGGAAGCCAATAAAAAGAAAAAAATGACAGAATTTATTTTAACGATAGAGAAAATAAATGACAGAATCTCATGCCAATTAAATGAACAAAAAAAAGATAACAGCGAAACAAAATGACAGGGCTTCTGCCACGGGAGTTAACAATACTCGAGTATTGGGTGAACCAGNTTGCATGTGTGTAGGCTTTGTATTTTCCTTTGCTGGGAACTCGATGCATATGAGTAAATTTTATGTTTAATCATATCAGTTCCCCTGGATCGCCTCGTTTGCATCTGTGTTTTGATACAATCTTTATTCAGTTTCCTTTCAGATTAGTGGCTCCTAGGCGTGTCTCGGTTCTCCCGGCTCGATACAATAGCTTTCTTGTTTTCTGGTATCAGTGTTGTTGTCAGGTACTTTAGGCGAAGCCCCGTTTGTCCCGTATTATCTTTAGCGAGGTCTGATAGTGTTTTACTTGGTTTATTCAGTGGTTACAATACAGAAAAAAACCTAAAAGCTACATTTTTAAAGAAATAACCTAAAAGCTACATTTTAATAAACAATTTCAATACGACCTTATGCATAACTGATATGACATAAATCATATTGAAATCATACGAGCGAATTTGATATGCCTTGTCTATAACAGAGCACAGGGGGAGAGGATGAGGAAGGCAGCAGCCAGGGAAGTTTGGGCAGGCAGACAGGATTTTCATCTGCTGCCCAGCGCCCACGTCAGCACAGAGCCCTGGGGCCCGAGGCTTCCGGGAGCTTTGCGTCAAGACTCTGACTCAACCTCTCACCTCTGTTCTGCCCTCGCTCTGGAATTCAATAATGTGCTTTTGGAGCCATCAGGAGCCATAAAACTTGTGTTCCTGCCTGTTTTGCTGCAGTTTGAGAAATCCACCTGAAATCTAATACAAGGGGGGAAATCTTGTTATGGAGCCACAATGTGGTGAATTGAGCAGGAGTTCTTTCGCCCTCGCCCTGCTGAGCACGAGCTCTCTCATTCAGCCCAGCCTCTCCTCTCCCAAACTCAGGAGAGGTAAATCACACCAGGTACCACAGAGCCTTGGAGAACAAGGACAGGGAGAGATTGTGTTGATGTTTTGTTTGTCTCTGTGCTGCCACCCTGCTGATTTGTGTTCCCAGGGGCTCAGCCTGAGCAGGAGTTAATCCTGATGATCCTTGTGGAACCCTTCCAGCTCAGGATTCTCTGTCCCCACAGCAAGTCCTGAGGGAGTCATCAGCTCCTGGAAGGTTCTGGTTGGATGTGTGACCCCTCTGACCTTCTCCATGCCGTGTGCTGTCCTCCAGCTCCCTCTTCTCCCATTTCTTTGGAGAGCAGTGGA
This sequence comes from Polioptila caerulea, assembly GCA_013397295.1. Taxonomy (NCBI): domain Eukaryota; kingdom Metazoa; phylum Chordata; class Aves; order Passeriformes; family Certhiidae; genus Polioptila; species Polioptila caerulea. Next base: position 168,149 of record VYXF01006602.1, on the reverse strand, counting down.
AATCATGCTGTGGAGAGCAAATCCTCAAGGGCTGGGAGGAGGAAAAGCAGCACCAAACCCAGGACACCCCAAGTCCCTGCAGGGACCATCATTTCTGGAGACAGAAGTGCCCATGTGGTGCTCCAAGTGGAGCAGAAATGACAATATTACTTCATACCTATGGCTGTGTAGATATTTGCTCTCAGAGATATCACCCAACTCCTTTAAATGGGGTCCAGGCCTGTGTTCATATTCCCTGAAAAAGCAGAGAAATTTCAGCTTTTGAAGGAATATTAGAGGTCTTCAAAGCAAGTGATCCATTTTTGAGAGCCAGACATGGACATAGTGGCCCAAGACCAGGAAAGGGCCACAAACAAATCTCAGAGCAGGAAGGAACATTAACAATCACCCAATATTTTTAAACAACAAACATGAGACACAAACTGCTGGCAAAAACAAATTAATGAGTGGGAGAAGTAACCAAAAATATTAAATAAATTATCCATTGCATTTTATTCCTCCTTCAGCTCTATTAATTGTTCTAGAACAACATCTATGCAGCCCCAGATAGGGCTGAATTATAAATATTTGTCAAAAAGAAGTGAAAGAATGTAAGCCTCCTACAAGTATTCAATCAGTGGAAGTAATCTATAAATACAGTGCTGTGTTGTATAATTACATTGATAAACTTAATGCAGCAGGCTAACAGCAAATACTCACAATTAGCTACTTATAAATGAGCCAAGGATCAATAACCACTCATTGAGCTCAGTGGGAAAATATTCCAATTATTATTGCTGCACTTAATCCGGCAGTTTGTACAAGAACAGCAAATTTAGGTATTTTGTGATTTATTTCCTACCCACCAGAGATCTGCAGCACTGAGACAGAGGTGGTTCTACATTTTACAGCTTTCCCTGGATTCTCCTCTCCATCAATTTGTCAATCTTTGAACCAAGGTAAACTTCCTGCATGTGCTGATTCTGCAGGAAGAGTTTCCCAGCTGAAAGTGCCCAGGGAGCTGGAGGAGCCTTCTCTGGATCTCGGGTCTGTCACCCAGGACGAGATCCTGGGAGAGACAATAAAATTGCTTCCCTCTTCACCATCTACATATCAATCAGGATTTTACTGCCCTTTGTAGATTTTTGAGGCATTAANCTGCCTTTTAGAGTTTTTTGAGGAATTAATTTTTAAAAAAAAAAAAAAAAAAAAAAAGTGAACACCATTGCTAACAGACCGTATTCCACCATGTGTCTCCTCATTCCAGCCTTTGGAGCAGCTTCTACCCAGCCCCCTGCTGCAGATGGCTGATATGTGACTGCCTGGACCTTCCAGCTCTATTTATAAAACAGCAGCAGAGCTGTCCTGGCTCAGTCTGGGGCTGGGGCAGGCTGGAGCAGCAGATCCCACCCCACAGTGCCCAGCTCCAGCACCTCCTCCCTGATCCCATGGATGCCACCATCTGGCCCTGGCTACCTGCTACTGCTCATCTCGTCATTTCCCTGTCCCCTGATCCAAAAAGCCTCCATCCGTGACAAATCTCCCGTGCAGGGAGGCTCTGAGCCCCCCCAGCCTCGGTGGGTGAGGATGCAACACGAGCCTGGTGTTTTCCTGCTGTGCCTTTCCTTTCTCCTTTTACACTTGGGTTGTCAAAGGTCTTAGGGGTTGTCAGAACAATTTTCAGCTCCTGAATCCTTTTTTAGGGTGTTTGAGGTTTTGTAAGCTGCTCCTACACCTTTTTAACCTTTTTGAGGGGCTGTCTTTTGTGGTTTTCCATGCAAGCAGTGTTTGCATTGTCTTCTCAATTCCTTATCTAGCTATTACTGGTGTTTTCCTGAAGTTGTTTTCATGTTCTCACAGACTTGGAGTTTATCCATGCTTTTTGGGTTTTAGTTTGGAAACAGAAGGGCTGTGGCTTCTGGAGGGGATCTTCTTTTCTAGGAGAGTTTGTCAAGGAGAGGGCAAGGCTTGGAGCCATTCAATCCTCCTCACCTTTGGCATGGTCTGATTTATGTTTTGGACTTCCCTGATTGTTGACCATACAGTCAGAACACTGCTGCAGTCAGAGCCTTGCACAAATGAACAGGCAAGACACTGAAAATGCATCTCAGCTCCTAGGGAGGAAAAACTGGCCTCAGCCTTTCAGGACCTCAGCACTCCACAGCCACCATGGGAAGTGATTTTGTTCTGCCAAGATTAGCTATGGAAGAAGAAACTGTGCCACACTCTGGTCGTGGCACAGATGAAACATTTGATGACTTCTGCCTGCACTCGTAAGCTCAGGAAGGCAAATATCCCAGCAGAGATCAGCCATCAGATAATTTAATGTACTTGGAGGCTGCTGTCTCTGCTGAGAGTGTGCATGGCAGGAATGCCTCCATTCTGGGGCTGCTTTCTGTCAAGTGCTGTTTCAGGCACTCTCTCTGCAGCAAGGTTGGATTCCCTGTTTTTCCTTGCCATTGCAGATCCCCTGGATGTCCCAGTGCCAGCCTGACAGGCAGCAGGATGTGTTTGCAGAGAATCTGAAGTGGCAGCTCAGCCACTCACCCATCTGAAATATCCCTTCTCTTCCTGAGAAGAGCAACCACGGGTCTGCCATTTGGTGCTCCCCAGTTTGCTCCCAGCACAAAGCCAAGGGCTCAGCAGCATCCCCAGCCACAGCCCAAGGAGCCTGGAGGCAGCTGAGGCAGGGGAGGGGATGGTGCCTCAGGGAGTGCTGAGGGTGTAGCACGACAGAAATCTGTGGCTTTGGATGGTTCCAGGATGTCCTGGCTTGGGGAAGTCAGGCAGGTTCACACATCATGGCTTACCACATCAGGCTGTGTCTCCTCTGAAGGGAAGAGCCCTGCTGGGCTTCCATCACCCCTGCTTTCCCAGGAAACCTAAACTGGCTGCCAGAGCTTTACAGTGGATTAAGGACCTGAGACAGCAGCAGCCCCAGCTGTGGAGAAAGACTGATCCACTCAAGTCCCACCAGCTTCCTGCTCTGCAGAGGATAAGGAATATCCAAAGGGAGAAATCCCTGAACACTCTGCTGATGGAGCAGAGACTGTTCCCTTCTGGAGGCTGACCTGGAACAGAGACCAGACAGAGCAAAAGGATAAAGTAGGGATTTAAAGGCCTCAATGATCATACCTGGGCCACACTCAAGATGGACCCAAAATGGTCACAAAATGGACACCCAGTCACAAGGTCTCACACTTTGATAAGTTCTGGTCCATTGGCATATTGGAGTTAATTGTCCAACCACAGCTTCAGGTTATGAAGCTCCATCCTCCTGTTTTTTCTTTCCACTTCACTGTTGGTTTTGTCCCTGGGCCTGAAAGTTGTCCTTGGTCCCAAGCTAGAGAAGGAATTGTTTTGTCTCCCTACTCTGTGAAGAGAACTTAGTAGCACTTAATATGAAACTTAAAACTACCCACCAAAACATCACAGAATCTAAAAAATATAAAAGCTAAAACTTAAGGCATCAAGACCGCCCTGGGGTAACCCCTCAGCATCCAGGTGGCTGCATGACTCACTTCTCTGCTCCCCTCAGTAGGAAACCAATAAATCACCAAAAGGAAACAGGCATTCTATAAAAGAAGAGTATTACACATGCTGTGTTCAAAACAAAGTTACTGCCCTGGGTTATGAATGCTGGAAACCTGGCAGGAAAAGTCACTGCCGTGTGCCCACCCCAAAACTGGGACAGTTTCTGCACCAGTCACTGTTGGCCTTGCCCACTGCCCTGCCCCAGAAGCCTTGCTTTGCACATCAGAAAGATCCCAGGAGCAAAGAATCATTTAGGTTGGAAAATCCCTCCAAGAACATCCAGTCCAACCGTGCCCCCAGCCCTGCCAAGGCCACCAGGAACCCATGTCCCCAAGTGCCACATCCACGTGTTGTTTGAATCCCTGCAGGGACGGTGACTCCACCACTGCCCTGGGAGGCTGTTCCAACCCCTGACCACCCTTTTCAATGAGATTTTTCTTAATATCCAATCTAAACCTTCTCTGGTTTCATCTTGAGGCAGTTTCTTCTTGCTCTGCTGAGCTCCCCTCTGCCCCCAGACCCAAGTGTCCACCTGCATTTGCAGTGATGGTTCCTGACCAGCGTCTCTGTTTCTGGTGGCTCTGACTTCCCTGCTGGCAAACAAAGCCACTCACATCACAGGGAGGATGAAATCCCCATCAGAAGTCCACACCTTTTTAGATCCTTCTATAGAACAGGCCAGAGGCCACAGTGTCTCATGCAGAGCAGTGCCTCTTCCACTGCTCAAACCCCCCTGACCTCCTGCCCACGGGGTCTGGGGCATTTACAAGGGCAGGTGGTGAAAGGATGAGGGGGGATGGTTTAAAACTATAAGAGGAGAGATTTGAAAGTTCTGCCCTGTGAGGGTGGAGAGGCCCTGGTCCTGCCCAGAGAAGCTGAGACTGCCCCTGGATCCCTGGAAATGTCCAAGGCCAGGTTGGACACTGGGGCTTGGAGCAGCCTGGGACAGTGGAAGATGTCCCTGCCCACAGAACAAGAGAAGCTTTAAGCCCTTCCCAACCCAAACCATGCAGTGATTCTATGAAATGGTCCATGTTCACCCTCCACTGTGCAGGGCAGAGCTTCCTGAGGCTTCGTAGCAGGTTGGCCCTGTCTGGCTGCCAGGTGCCCACTCCGTGGCTCTATCACTGCCTTTCCCACAGGGACAGGGGGAGGATAAGATGGAGCACACCCAGCAGGGTGAGACAAGGGGTTTTACTGCAGCACAGGACAGAAACAAGAGGAGATCACGCAGGAGCTAAAGAGGAGAAAAGATCAATCTCTGCTTGCCATCAGCAGCGAGGCTCAGACACTTCAGTGGCATTGGGTGCAATTCCAGGGTCTCTTGGGTGTGGGCAGAAATCCACTCTCTATCCTTCATCCTGCTCCCATTCCTCATCCCGTCATGGACCAGGACTGGGGGCAGAAACTGCCAGGGAAGGTCTTGTGGCACCATCCCTTGGCCTCTTGGGGCTTTTTCCTTCTGAAAAGTGTGGAGACAGCCCTGGCTGATGGAGTGGGAAGGCAGCTGGGGTCAGGCTCAGGCTCTCCAGGCTCCTCCGTGGGATGAAGGGAGGCAGCAGGAGCAGCCTGGCACAGAATCCACTCCTGTGCTACTGAGTCGTCTTGGGAGAAATTCACGGGTTGGTAACGGGCCCCAGGTGGGGAACAAGTGTCATTCCAGCTGTAATAAAAGTGCTTTAGTCCCCAAAAAAACAAACCCAGCTTTTAAAAGAAGCATGAGATGGATTCATTCCAGGATTACTCAAATACCTTGCTTTGGGGGAATATCCTTCACTTCACTTTTAACTTTAATATCACATTAGAGACTGCTTGCTGGGAGGGTGGAGACTGTATCCTGAATACTTTATTGCCAGGCTCTGAGAGCTGGTGGAGTGTTTTGGATAATAGAAATGAATAATGTATCATGCATTCATTACCTACCAGACTGATTTGTTTACTAATAATTTAGTTTAAAGTACATTATTGTTTTACTACTCACACACTGATTTACTTCCTAACATTGACTAAACAGATATCATTAAACAAGACTAATTTTTAACTCTAAAAATGTATTGTTTACAATTTGCTCCTTAGAAGGCAATTGGTCTCAGCTGCATAAATTTGTCTCCAGGATTATGTGTCCTAAGTGTTCTTTAAGGCATCTCTGGGATATTTCCAGACTTTCTTTGGTACCAGGGTTCATTCCAGCCCTTGTTGCTCAGCTCTTCAGCCGAGGAACTCAGTAGAAACAGGAGGAGCCCATCATTAGCAGAGCCCCCACAAGACACTCTCACAGGAGTGAAGCCTGAGGCTCCATGGGGAGCTTTTCCCTGGGGTGACTCTGGTTCCTGGGAAGAGCAGCACGTGCATCCTTCCAGATTCCTGCCCACAGCTCTGCGCTGCAGAACCACTCACACGTGGGGCCTTCAGCAGACTTTGCAACAATTGCTGTATTTAAGAAATGTAGAAGCAGAATCTCCAGCTTTTGAAGCCTTTCTCGCTAGCTCAGCCTATGGAACGAATCCAGAGGCTACAGCTGAAGGGAGGGAATGAGGTTTGGGATTTGCTGATAACCCTGACACCTACTTGCAGCCACTTCACTGAAGCTCAGCTGACTTTGTACTGATGCCATGGAGGAAAAGATCTGTTAGGCACAAGTTTCATTCCCTGCAGGACCAAGGCTGCTGAACACATCCCTGATCCTTGCAGTTGTTCCATATTTTAGCTCCCTGGACCTATGGAGGCACCAGCTGGGGCTTCTCAGCATAAACCAGAGGAGACAGAAGAAGGGAAGGATGCAGAAACACTCTTGAAAGATGCTGCAAAGAAAGAGTCTGAGTGTTTTCCACATGTGTGGATGGTAGGAAACCATTAATTTCAAATGCAGTATGAAATTCTCTTTACTCAGCAGGAACTTTAAAAAAATTGTTGCAGGCAGTAGAGGACTGCAGGAGCTTAGTGCAAGTGAATTCTTCATGGGAGGCTGCAAGAAGTGGCTGGGCCAGCATCTCTGGGGTGAGATGGGGCTGACTGGTGGAAACCTGGCTCAGCTCCAGACTTTCCCACAGCTTTTTCCCAAGCTCCTGCATTCCTGGCTGGGGAGCCCAGTTCTGGAACTCTGGGGTGTGGGAGTGTTCCTTCAGAACCTTCAGAAACCCGGCTTCCAAAAGAAACAAATGTACCTGGAATTATTTATACCTTCTGTACTTATATCTGAGTAATTAAAACAATGCTGGAAGAGGGTTCTGGATGGATTCACTGCTGGGGGTGCTCAGCCTCTATCTTGAGCTCTGAGAGGGGTTTGGAGAAGGGGAGGGGTTGAGAGGCTCCCTGGAACAGAGGCTGGACAGGGTTAAAGGAGTAAAGCAGGGATTTATTAAAAGCCCTTCAAAGGATCCACCTTGGGCAGTACAAGAGCCTGGCCTTGGCTTTACCCAAGATGGACCCTGGTCAAGAGTTTTCACACTTTTATAAATTTTGGTGCATTTCCATATTGGGGTTAATTGTTCAGTTACAGCTCCAGGTTATGAAGTCCCATCCTCCCAGATTGCTCCCCTCAGTTCTCTGCTGTTTGCACTTTTTGGGCCTGAAGCTGCAACAGTGTCCTTGGTTCTGGGGCTGGAAAAGGATTGTTCTGTGTGACTGAGCTGTGAGGAGAGCTTGCTCACCCTTTATGTGAAGTTCAGAGTCACACACTAATGGAGTACAGAGTCTGGAAAATATGGAAGCTAAAGCTTAAGGCATCAGGGTCTGTGCTGTGTGAACAGCCTTCACTAGAGGGAAATGGGGTCCAAGGATGTTTGCTGGAGGTGGGAATTACCTCTCAGCTGGTAATTTGTGACAAAGGGGAACTGAGGTGCCACAATTGGGTCCCCAGCCAGACTTTGCAAATCCTCCAGAGAGAAAATCAGCACAAGATGTTGGGCTACAGAGAGCCCAGAGCAGGCAACCTTCTTTTAAGTTTCCCCTTAGACTTGGAGGACTTAACAGTGTCAGAGCAGAGGGAAGCATCCCAACACTGCTCTCAGGGATAAGAGCTGGGAAGAGATTGCAGAGCTTACAGGATGAGAAAGAAATTAAACCGCAGCACACAAAACCCCAATATCCCTGCTGCAGGCTCATCCACTCAGTGAAACCAATCTAATTTGTTGGACTCTTTATTCCCAAAGCCTCCTGAGACCTTGGAGTAACAGAATGAAGTTCCCTGGGGAGAAAAGAAAGTTTGCAGCTCAGAGGAGCAAAAGGGATGTCACGTTTGTTTAAAAAGAGAGAGGGGACAGCGACACAGGAGGAAATCCTGGGTGCCTCCAAGCCCTGCCAAGCAGATGCCAGAGGACAGGTGTTGTCAGAAGTTGGATTTTACTGAAACAGCTCTGATACCACCAAAGGAGGAGCTCTGAGTGGTAGCAGCGGTGGGAAAGGTGTGGGTGCAAAGGTGAAACAAGAGCTGGAAGAGCCACTCCCAGCCTCTCCCTTACAGGCAGCACAGGTCCCGGTTGGAGAGATCATCCTGCTTTGCTCCAGGCAGCTGTGGGGGAGACAGAGCAAAGGGCTCTGCTGCTTCCTGAGCCGTGGGGATGGAGGAGGGACAGGCTGCAAGGTGGGAGTGAGAGGGGCAGGAAGTCCCCCAGCCAGCAGAAGTGTCCAGAAGTTTTCTTGTGGGCCAGCTGGTGTGGGAAATCAGAGAGAAAAACACTCCAGGCTATGGCACTGATTTCCTTAACCCGCGGAGCAAACAGGCTTGCCATGGATCCCAGAGGAAGGGGCTGGCTGGGCAGCAGCCACGGGCACATTTCCATGGGCACTCCTGGGACATCCCTTGGTGCACAGGAGGGAGTCACTGCCTGCCCTGCAGTCCTGTGATTGCACAGGGCCAGGTGCTGCAGCTTCCCGGGCATGGCCAGAGCCTCCAGGGGATTATTCCAGGATTTGTGACTGTCCTTTCTCAGAGCTCTGCACCCCCTCAGCTGGGCCTGAATCCAGCTCCATGTGTGCTGGAGATACACAGTCTCCTGTTCCAAGCCTTGCCCAGTTGAATTTTTGACATCTCACAGCCTCTCTTGCACCCTGGTTCTGTGTCTGATCACTCTCAGAGTGATCTCATGATTTTCTTTTCCCCTTCTGTCTAACGAGGATTTCCCCTGGTCACACCTGTGGACTCTGACCTCTCCCCCATGAACCTCTGGGAAGTGCCACCTCATCCCTCCTGTCAGCCCATTGCAGATTAGGAGATCTCAGCCTCCCCTTCTCTTCTGTAGGCTGAACAGACCCAGCCCTCTCAGCCTCTCCATCCCTGACCATTTTGTTCTCCATCCCTGACCATTTTGTTCTCCATCCCTGACCATTTTGATGGCTGGACCCACTGGCCTTGCACTGGGATCCAAGAAGTCAAGGATCCCTTTCCTTTCCCCACTGCCACCCTCACTAAAAGCTTTTGCAGGGGCTCAGTGTCCCTTTATCCCTGACTTCTCCACCAGCAGCCCCAGCACCTTTTCCTGCAAATCTTTCTGAGGATCCAGCAGTGTCAGCTCCTGGTGTTCCTCCCAGGATTTTGCTTTTGCTCTTATTGACCTTTCTGAGGCTCCCAGCAGCCCATTCCTGCAGCTGGCCAGGTCCCCATGGCCAGCAGCCCTGTCCTGAGGGTCCCCACCGACCCCCAAAATGTGGGGAAGCTCAGTCTGTGCTGCCAAGATGAGCAGTTTTATTCTGAAACAGCTACAAGAACATTGCTCTGTTTCCATACAATTTAAACCAGAAATTAATATGATTATTTTTATCTGACATGGAGTCGGCATTCTGTGCTCCAAACTCTGCACAAACCAAAATTTCTGATGCCTGATCTGCTCGTGTATCTAAATCTGCCTTCCCTCATTCAGACAGAGCTGCTCACATTAATACATTATTCAGTGGTTCAGTCCTTCTGTCCACGAGCCAAACCCATTTTTGCAAATGTATTCATTGCTCCCTCCTGTTTGTTGACTTGTCATGTGAAGGACATTCAGCCTGGGGGGAGGATTTAGGAACATTTTGCCTTGTTTGCCAAAGAGGGGATGCAGGGTTTTACTCAGGGCATGGCTGAGACACTGAGCTCAGTCCCACCCTGCCATGAACCTGTCCCATGTCACAGCAAGGGAGGATTGAGCCCTCAGAAATTCCTGAGCTTGGCCTCAGCCCTTGTTGTCCATGTGCTGGCAGGGCTAGGCTGGGGAAAATCTTGGATTGTGTTTCCATTATATTAGCATCAGATTCCTTCATTTAGCCATTGAAGCATTTTCCCCTCCTCTGGTTATCTTACGGTGATTTATTGGAAACTTTTGAAATGCTACTTTTAAAATTTCGGGTCAGGAAATGCCCAGGACTTGCCCTCTCACAGAAAGATAAACAGTAATGTGCAAGAAGAAAATAATCCCATTTCCTTTGAATGGAAATGTCCTTTCTGGGTCCTCTGGGACAGATCTAGTACCCCTGGGGGTACCAGGGCAGGCTCCCCTGCCACAGGCTGGAGCCTCTGTCCCAAAGAACATCTGGATTCCAACTCTGGCAGCAGGGAGCCCCCAGGGATGCCCCAGCCCCACCCTCCTCACACCCCCCCAGTCATGTCCCCACCAGAGAGCCGCTGAATTTGGCAGGACTTTGGCCGTGAGTTGTTGCTGGAGGTCTGCTCCCCTTCCTGCCCCGGGCTACAAAGGCTCTCAGGGTGAAAGATTTACAGTGTTTTGGAGAGACAGGGTTATCCTTCACGCCATGGGAACAGTGACAAGCTGGGTTGTTTCATCTTCATTCCCCTCCTGAAATCCCTCTTGATTCATTACACTTTGTCCTTCCCGTTGCTGTAATGAAATAAAAATGTTTATGTTGATATATAAAGATAGCAACATTGATTTTCCTTTCTGCAGTAGATTTGATTACTATGAAGCTTCCAAAGCCTTCCCGAGGTCTTTCTTTATTTTATTGCAACACCTTTTCAAACTCGCAGCTTTTCCCTAATTGTATTTTGTGCTGAGAGAAGCATGTGGAAGGACTGGAGAGGGAAGCAGGTGAGCTCTCAGAGGGGCCCTTTCTGTGCATTAAGATGTTGAGATGCTGATTTTACCAAGACGCTGCTCCGCAAATTCCATATTTGCAAAGACTGGAGATGAAATTATAAATATGAGGCTGCGAGCAAAGTTACTTCAGATTTATTATTGCTGCTTCTGGGTTTTCATTTCATCTCCAATCCCTGGGGGTTTTAGAGGTTTACCAATATTTTGACACTCTTTGTATTCCTGTCTCAGTGCAGGATACCTGCGATGTGCTCGTAGGAAGGGATGAGCAGCTGTGGGGAAAATGTTCAGGTGCCTTAAATACCATCAAAACCAGAGCCAGAATTAAAGTTTAGACAGCATGCTGGTGTCTCTGTGTTAAACCAGAAGTGGAAATTCCAGCCTGGAAATCTCTGGGAGGACAGAAGGATTTGATATTTGCAGCTGAATTTTACACCTCGATCTCTCAAGGTTCCTCCTCCACCCCCACTCTGCCCTGTGGCACGGGGAGAGCAGAGACTGAGGCTGTGCTGGTGCAATATTTCCAATCCTCGAGATGCAAAAGGCACTGGGAACTTTCACAGTGCCTGTGCTGTTCCAGGACAGGACACAGAAACCTCCCCGAGGCTGTGGGACAATCTCAAGCACAGCTGCTCTTGTCCCAGGGCTAAGCTGGTCCTAAAGCAAAGCCTGCCTTGTTAAGCTGCTTAGAGTTATTGATTACTGAGGCACAATGTTCATTATTCTGGAATCCACGGAAAGACTTCTTGTTTCCGTTTTTTCCTAACGACCAGTGTTCCCCAATTAATCTTGGCTTTGTTATGAATGCAGGAAAGATTCCTTGTAACCACTGAAGGAATTGATTTTTCGGGTTTCTGTTCAGCACACCTTCACCATTTCCTTGTTTGCCTCAAAAAAGAAAAAAGGGATGTACACGAAGCTGGAGCAGGCTCTTCCCTCCAGGTGTTCATTTAGTGGTTTAAAGATCAGCTTCCCAGCCATGCCAGGAAGCACAGGTTTGAATAAGGCTGGATTCAAAATGATGGTGGAATTCAGCTGCTTCCTCTGCAAACTTTCTGGGAAGATCCTTCCCAATCCACCAGCACAGAATGCTAAATGTGCATAGACATGGGACTGATGGCCACACATCTTTCTTAGGAATCCTGTAATTCTTCCATGGCCCTACAGTAGCAATTCCACAAGTTGCTCCTAAAGTCCTTTTGTTTTCCAGAAAATCACTCACTGGAAATGAAATCTCAGCGAGCCAGCAGAAGTTTCAGAATGTTTCCATCCAAAGGAAAGATGGTTATTTTCTTTTTGCACATTTTTGTTTACCTTTCTGTGAAAGAGCAAATCTTGGCCATTTCCTGCCTCAGAATTTTTAAAGAAGCATTTCAAAACTGCCTGAAATATTATTACGAGACATTTAGACAAGGGGAAAATGCCTTAATGGCTCAATGAAGGATTCTGATGCCAATAAAAGGGAAACACAATCCAAGATTTTCTGCTGAGAGTGGTTCAGTCTCTTTTCAGATGGTTGACTTGGGGATTTTCCTGCATCTTTTTTGACCTTTGATTTTTTTTTTCCCCCTTACTTCTAACTTAAAAGCTGTTAAAGAATGTCCAAAGGATGGAGGTGAGGATGGTGAAGGGCAGACCCATGAGGAGCAGCTGAGGGCACTTGGTCTGTTCAGCTGGAGCAGAGGACACTGAGGTCAGACCCCACTGCTCTGCAACAGAGACAGGACCCAGGGAATGGCTGGAGCTGTGCTAGGGAGGGTCAGGCTGGATTTAGGGAAAGATTCTTCCCCCATGTGGTGCGGGCACTGCCCAGGGAATGGTCCCAGCCCTGAGGCTGCCAGAACTCCAGGAGCCTTTGGGCAGCGCTGCCAGGTGAAATAATCAGGGCCAGGAGCCCAGGCTCCTTTTTATAGCCTTTATTAAGAAATCAGCTCTGGGGTGGGGGCTCGAGGGGTTGCGCACACCGCCACTGCTCCCTTCGGACGGCACAGAGGAGGAGGAGTGCAGGCAGCTTTGCCGA
>VYXF01006602.1:136053-150596 GCA_013397295.1 Polioptila caerulea | reverse complement strand
CTGGTCTGGCCCCGTTTATCTCGCTTTGCAAAGCTCCAGAGCCATCCGCAGGCAGGAGCTGCCCAGGGGAAGAGCAATGGCAGCAGCAGGAGCTTTAACGAGGCTGTCAGGGCTGGTGGTGGCCGTTCGTGCCCAGGGCAGCCTGGCCCTAGGGGAGATTTCATGGCTGAGGCACCCAAGTGAAACTGAAGCGTTTATGCCCCCTACAATAAATACCTCCTGCTCTGTAAGGAACATGTAATCATGGCTTTATTTCTTTTTCCTTTTGAGATGAGCTTCACTAAGTTTGCAGACCAGGAAAAGCAGCATCAACATAGACAGGCTTGTGCTGGAATAAATCCATTTCTTCATCTGGCACCCCCCTGAGATATTAATTGTGAGATAGTAAGAATTTTAGAAAAGTTAAGATTACAGTTCAGTAGATGCTGTGTTAGCTAAAAAGACCCAACAGAAGCCGGATATTGAGAATTTTAGAAAAGTCAAGATTAGAGTTCAGTAGATGCTGTGTTAGCTAAAAAGACCCAACAGAAGCTGGATCTAGATAACTCATTTCTTGTCAATTTTATAGACAATAGCCAACTTCCCCATGGTAAAAAACAGATTGAAGGCAGGAAGCTGCAAACTCTACCAAGGATTCGTTTGTCACGAATACCAGAAAAGGTAAAAAGGTCAGAGCAAGGAAGACTTAGTTTACTTCATCATTTTTAATTGAGTTATCATAAAAAGACCCCTGACTCATTTCAGGAGATAAACCACACATGCTCAATGGCCTCCTTGCCAATTAGCATACGAAGCAGAGAAGGGGAGGTGACAAGGGGAGGAATGTGCATTTGTGTTTTGTATATCCAACATTTTTGTACATAAAAGCTTTTGTAATCTCCCATGAAACTTCCCAGTGTACATTAGGGAGATATCCCACGTACTGCCTGGCCGAATAAACACACACTTTGTAACTCCAAACTGTTCGAGAGTCTTTGTCCATTAATAGATGGACATTGATATTACATCAATGTTCATATTTCTTTAATTCACCCCCGCCCCCCATTTATTTGGCCTCCTGGTCTAGCCATTTTTAGTTGTTATTTTTAAGAGTTGCAGTGGACATGAAATAAACTTGACCCTTTTTAATTTGGATTCATCTCAGTTGATACCATTTGAAGAAGAGTTTTCACTTTCCAAGCAGACCAGATAATAATAGACAGGATAATTGCACCATCAGGCCTGCTGTTTTGCATTAATGGGGATATGTTACTTTAATATTTTAAAACTTCCCAGATTGTTTCAGACATATGGGGATTTTAGAATATTTACTGTGCCAGGCTGCTGAAGGACCAGGCTTAACTGAAGTTATTGTAATCGTGCCATTGTTTTCGAAAAACCCTGCATAAAATAGACATTGTAAAGAAATATTGACAGCTGAAACAGATTCCAGGATGGGAACTGGGAAATTGCTCCATTAGAGCACGTGTGTATTACAACATTAGGCAATTATTAAATTAACAGATGGCAGAGGCTGCTCAGAGCCCTGCAAGCAGAGCCCAGCAGCAAGCGAGGAAGGGAAAGTCAGATGCTAATGCAGGCAGGAGCCTGAATACCCCCTCTGGTATTGGGGAATCCCAGGGACTAAAGGGATGCCTTGGCCTCCCAGCAGCAATAAAGTGATTAATGACTCACTAATGGAAATCTGTGCATTCCCCCACTCCCCAGTTTATGGCAAATTGGTCCCCAAGAGGTGATCTCCCCGGTTCCTCCAGCAGCAGAGGAAAAATAGTGAGGAAAGGGAGGGGAAGCAAAGAAGGTGAAGTCACAAAATGGGATCACGGGGATCTTTGCCCAGGTGTGAGTCAGGGAATGCTCACCTGGGACACAGACAAGTCCAGGTCACCCCAACTCCTCTCCTGGAGGGATCCCAGCCACATCCTGCAGCTCCCCAACAAACTGCTGCAAAGCACAGCCTGCAGGGACCCTGCTATTCCTGGTAACATCCTCTTGTTCAGGGCTGAAAATTCTGTGAGGCTGTCCTGAAATCTGCCAAATCCTGGGGGGCAGGAGGGGCCTCAAAACCTCCTGGGAAAGGGGACTGGGAGAGCCCCGTGGACACAATTCCTGTCCCTGCTCTGGGCATGGAGGATTTGGGGCCCTGTCCCCTCCAGGAGAGGGACTCTGCTCCTGCCTTTCCGTTCTTCAGCTGGGAGGGGTTTTAATCCTTGGTAATTCCGAGAGCAAAAGCTTGAGAAAGGCTCACTAGGCTGGAGGAAGGAACGGGAGCTTGGGGAGTGGCTCTGCTCAGGGAACACTGAATTGTTTGTACAAAACTACACAGCTGGGAGAGTGGGATTAACCATGGAGCCATCCAGGGCTTCTCCTGGGACTGCCTGTGGCCAGAGCACTTTCCTGGGCACGTGGCTGAGCCCCTAAATCCCATCAAACAGCAAGAAAATTCAGATGACACCAACTTCTTGAGCAGTTTATAGCCCCAGGCCTCTATTTTCAACATAAGTTTTGCATTAAGTGGAAAAGTGTGTATTGAGCCACATGAAGTATTTGAGAGCTGGGTTTTGGGGAGATGGACAGTAAGGCTTTCAGCTCTCCAAAGCTCAACAGTTCCTTGAAAAAGTTTGTGTTTGGCTGTCACATGGAAAAAGAAATCAATAATTCACAGTATTTTAGCAATTATCCCTCTTTTTAGATATAATTTGTTGAAATTGGAACCCTGGAGTTCAATTCAAACCCAAGATAGCTGTTACATTGTTCTGGATTTCTTAGTATTTACTAATTTCAAACTCTATAAAATACAAGTAAAATTCCTCTTTTTTGCAAAATTTTTTTTTTCCCCACTGCTGGCAAGGTCTGGTCTGCACACAGAGCTCCCTGGATGGCAGCAGGGATTAAACACAACCTTTGCCTGCAGGAACCATTGGGTTTTAAGAATTAAACAGGCAATGGGTGGTTGGAGGGACTGTACCCACAGTCCAGCCTGATCCTTCCCTGCCACAGCCCCATGTCATTAATATCTTATATCTATAATTAACTTTTATCTTCTGATTTAAAGATGAGCCACATCTTGGCTTAAAACTCAGAACTCTTTCACGCTCCCAGACAGGGCCTGGGGATGAATTCTCTGTGAAGAACATGGAAAACAAAGACACTTTGGAGATTTAGGAGCCCAAAATCCACTGTTTCAGTGGTGCCATGAAAACTCAGGCATGCTGAGGGCCAGATTCCCAAAGGCATGTGGGTGTTTAGGGCTGCAGATGGATGGGGTGGGTCAGAGGCACAGCAGGCAGGGAATGGATAGTTTAAAATCCAGATACAACAGAAAGAGCTCAGATCCAGGTCAGCGATCTCAGGCTGTGACCTGAGAGCTGTGGGGAGGGGACAGGGGCAGAGGGCCCTGAGCCAGGTCAAAGGAGTCCACAAGGGACTTAAAAAACGACTTTCACCCACACAGTTGCACAAGCCACGATTCCCAAGCGTTTGCTGCTCCACCCAAAGCTGAAGCAGAACCCACAGCCAGGAGATGTTTGAAAATTCCTGGTCTGGCCTGTTTGGAAGACCCAGACTCCAGCAAGAAGGGCAAAGCAACCCTAATGATCCTTCTCCCCAAAGAAATCATTTATGCTTACAGAGAAAGTAGAAATTGAATAGGGCATTATGAAAAATTCTCTGTGTAGCTGCAACTACAACCCAGATAATTCATTTAGGCTAAATATACGGCTGTAATTGAAAAATCCAAATAAGGGATGCATATGCATTGATCCATATGATTTAAATCAAGCTATAAAACATCAACATTATCCAGCAAAAGCTGCTGAGGAAACAGCAGCCAAGCAGAATATGAAATTCCAGGGAGACCATTGCACTGGCTGGGAGGAGGACTTAATTGATTTTGACAAAGAAACCTATTTGCTGTTTAATTGATTCCTACTCTAAATTCCTAGCACTTTCAGACCTAGCAGAGAGAAGCAGCAGAATAGTGATTACCCAGAGCAAATTACAGCTGGCCAGGGCTAGAGTACTTCAGGTCTGGTAATTCTCTGTTTACCAAATTACTGCTGTGGATTTTCAGAGAAACATTAAAATGAGCTCATAGAAGCACACAAATCACCCTGAGGTACAGGAGGGTTGAAAGAGCTGTCCAGGCCCCAGAAGGACCTGGGGGAAGCAGTAACAGCCTCATTTTATCCCAAAAGTGTCCCTGCTCTTCTGCACCTCTTTAGGGCAGCAAGAGCTGTGTTTGCTGGGAAGGATGGGCTCACAAATTGTGCCAGTGCTGTAAAATCCTCTTGGAATCCTTTCTCAGCTTTGAGAGATGTCCATGCCACACTTCTCCAGGGGTTTCCACCACCTGACTGAGCTCCAGGGTGTCTTCCCTGCTCAGCAGCCCCAGGAGTGGCAGCACATCTGGGTACAGCTGTGTGACCCATGGGCTGCTGCCCCTCTCACATCTCCTGGGCCTTCCCAGGATCTTCATGGGCATCCCTGAGCCTTTGCCTTCACATCAGGGATGGGCAGAGAATTATTTACTTCCCATCTAAAAACAGAGAAGCAACCCCTGCAAGGCAGGCACTGCCAGGTTGCTTTAGACACTGAGAGTGTGAAGGTGCTCAGCAAAGTCATGGAAATGGGAAAAGGACCTCAGAAATGGCTCAGGACCTAAAAAATGGTAAAAGAGGCAGAAATGGGAAAAGGATCTCAGTTCTGCTCTCCACAGCCACCTGAAAGGAGACTGTGGCATGGTGAGGGTCACCCTCTCCACCCAAGCAGCTACAATAGGATGTGGGAGAAGGGCCTCAGGTTGTGCCCAGAGAGGTTCAGGCTGGAGATCTGGAAAAATTTCTGCATTGAAAGCCTTGGAACAGGTTCCTTGGGACAGTGAGGGAGTCATCGTCCATGGGAGGTTCAAAAAAAAAAAGCAGATTTCACACTGATTGATGAGGCAAGATGGTGTTTCATCAAAGGTTGGACTTGATGGTCCTGAAGGTCTTTTCCTTCAAAATCCCGGACGCTGTGATTTCCAGGATCACAGGGAATGCACAGCTGGACACTGATTGTGCAGAGCTGCCCAGCACAGCTCTGTGGGCCCTTTCCTCATCCCAGCTGTGACCACCAAGGATACCCAGTTCCTCCTCCTGCTGCCAGCCCTGGAATCCCAAACCCAAGGCATCACCTCGCTGTTCCTAAGCCCCCATTTCCCCAGCACCTCCCTAACAGTGACCAATGCACTCAGGACACACATTCCTCCCCTTAAGAAATCCCTCCCCATTTCAGAAGCCCTCCCCCTCCCAGCTCACCCATTTGTCACACGGTGCCAGGCAGAGCTGGGGCTGGCACACTCCTCTGCCACAGGGAAGCAAAGATCCTTGGAAAGCCAGGACAGAAATGTGACAATTACAGCCAGGACAGAGAGAAGAAATCACTGGCTTTGGTTCAAAATTATTAAAGAAAGGCTGTTTGGAAGTGTTAAGAGGCAGGTTGGACCTAGGAAAATATTATTATTACCTGGCAGGAGGGTGCAAGAAGTGGGGGGTCAGACAGGGAACAAGGGAGGACACAGCCTAAAACTGCATCAGGGGAGGTTCAGATTGGATATTGGGGAAAATGCCTTCCCTGAAAGGGTTGGAAGTGTGGGAGCAGGTTGTGCAGGGAAGCACTGGAGCCACTGTACCCAGAACATTCTAAAAACATGTGGATGTGGCACTTGAGGGTGTGGGTTAGTGGTGAATGTGGCTGATGGTTGGGTTTGATGACCTCAAAGGCCTTTTCCAAACTCAACAATTCCATGAGTCTGTGATTACTGTCATCAATATTTTCGGTCAGGTCTGATTCTTTCAGGACTTAGACACTTCTCCCACCTCTCCTGCTGGAAGCAACAGAGCACAACCACCTGGAGACCTCACCTCAAACCTCTGTCCAGAGCTGGGACTCGTCTGCAAGCCACTAAAGCTTCCTGTAACCTCCAGAAAATGCTGCAACCTCCTACAGCTCCACCAGTTTGGGAATGTAGATGACAAATGACAAGTCTGCAGCTTGACCTTTTGCAAGCTCTCCCCTCATTAAAAGCAGAAGCCCTGGAAATCTCTCATCCTCACCAGAGCCCTGGCCTGAGGGGCTGCATTAGGGACTGAATTCCTGGGTGCATCCTTTCAGAAAGATCTGGCAGACCTGGAGGCCCCCCTGGATATTTTTCCCCCCACACAGATTCCCCACTGTTAATGGGTACCTGACTAGAAATGGAGCCTCTGATCTGATTCAGGAGAGGAGCAGCCTGAAAATTTCCTTCCTGCTTCCAACAGAGCAACTTCCCAAACCACACAGTCTCCAGTCAAAGGAGAAGGAGCAAAGAGAAGCGGGGCTTTGCTGTTGAGATTCACTGAGCTGCACTTGCAGCTGAATTCTTCACAAATTCCAGAGAAAAGCAGAATGGAAACTATGGCTTGGATGGAAAGGGACTTCAAAGCTGAGCTCATCCCACCCCTGGCCATGGTCAAGGACACCTTCCACCATCCCAGGTTGCTCCCAGCCCCATCCAACCCAGCCTTGGATGCTTCCAGGGATGGAAAATCAAGGGAAAAAATCAAATGTGTTCAGGTAGGTTTTCAGTAGTGACACACAGACCTAATTGATAAAAACTAAATCAAGCTAAATTAAGTATATTTATCTGACATAGACATTTATTTACGTATCATGTATGTTATCTGTTAAATAAAATAAGTGTATTCTCTGTTTCTCCAGGTGAAGGAAGAAATGTGCAAGAAGGTTATGAGCAAGTCCAGTTCACCCTCAGGAGTGTCTCCCACCACCTCTCTGAGCACTCCTGCTCTGCCAGGACCATCCCTGCCCCTTTCCCACCCCACAGCCCCTCTGATGCCTTCTGGAGACTGACCTGAAACAGAGACCAGACTGAGCAAAAGGATAAAGCAGGGATTTATTAAAAGGCCTCAATGGGTACACCCTGGGCTGCACAAGAGCCCGGCTGGGCCACACCCAAGATGGACCCAAAATGGACAAAATAAGTGACTGACAAGGTCTCACACTTTTATAAGTTCTGGTCCATTTGCATTTTAGAATCAATTGTCCAACCACAGCTTCAGGTTATGAAGCTCCATCCTCCTGGGGTTTTTTTCTCACTTCACCACAGTTTTTGTTCTTGGGCCTGAAAGTTGTCCTTGGTATTGAGCTGGAGAAGGAATTGTTTTCTCTCCCTACTCTGTGAACTCAGTAGCACTGAATATGAAACCTAAAGCTACCCACTAAAACAGCACAGGATCTAAAAAATATAAAAGCTAAAACTTAAGGCATCCCTCCATCAATTGTCCTTGAAGGGAAACTCCAGCTCTGTGTGAAGCTGGGTAAAGGGGATGAGCAGGGCTCAGAGAGGCGAAGCCATTCCCTGCTCCTGCAAGGTTCCCTCTGCCCCAGGCACAGGGACACAGCCCTGAGTGACAGCAGCAGGGAGCTGGGGGACCCAGACACACAAAAGTGTCACCTCTTGGTCCTGCCCTCTCTTCCAAATCCCCGTTTATTGACGAGTCTGTGCCCCAGCTCTTTGTCTCGAGCACTGTGCCTGATCCCTCTGGGAGAGGGAAGGTTGGCCCACAGCACTCATCCTTCCAAGCCTCCTGATCCCATGGGCAAGCAGCACTTCAGGGCTTGTCCTGCTGTGCTCAGACACTGCACTGGGGATTAGCCAGCAGCAGGTTTGCTCTGGGACTTTTTCAGTAGGAGCAGGAAAGAAAAAGAAACATTAAAAAATAGAATTAAAAACCAAAACTCAAGCAGAGCCTTCACCTGAGTGTGGCCCTGGAGCTGGGTGTCCATCAAAATCCAGCATGGGCACAAAGGGAGGGGGCAATAACTGAGCTCTCAGTCCTTTTAGGAAAGCACAATGGGATCATTCACCTGGGGAGTGTGTCCAGGGCAGGGAATGGAGCTGGGGAAGGGAATGGAGCTCCAGGAGGGGCTGAGGGAGCTGGAAAGGGGCTCAGCTGGAGCAAAGGAGGCTCAGGGGGACCCTTCTGTCTCTGAACAGCTCCTGACAGGAGGGGACAGCCCCAGGTTGGGCTCTGCTCCCAGGGAACAGGGACAGGAGGAGAGGGAACGGCCCCAGGCTGGGCCAGGGGAGGCTCAGGGTGGACATCAGGGAAATTTCTTCATGCAAAGGCTGGTTTAACTTTGGAAGGGGCTAGGAAAGCCCTCCAAGACTATCAAGTCCAATCCTTACCCAGCACCAACAAGCTGGCAGAGAATAAAACTGGGTCCAAAACCTGGAATTAATACAGAACCAAATTCCAACAATGGCTGTCTCCAGTGGGATATCTGGGCTTCCAGCCAGTCCTGTGTGCTCCACAGGCAGCACCAACCCTCATCCAGCCTGGCCTTGGACACTGCCAGGGATCCAGGGGCAGCCCCAGCTTCTCTGGGCACCCTGTGCCAGGGCCTGCCCACCCTCACAGGGAAGGATTCCTTCCCAGTTTCCCACCTATACGTCCACTCTGTCAGTTCAAAGCCATCCCCCTTGTCCTGTCACCGTGCATGCACTCAGGACCAGCCCAGGTCTGATCCTTCCCTGCTTTCCAGTGCCCAAACCATCAGTGAAGCACAAAACCCTTCGTGCCCTCTGCACCTGGGGCTCACCTGCCCTCCTTGGGGCCATGGTTCAGCCTCCCCAGGAGGATGAAGGGCCCCAAAACAGCCACAACACCACACAAACTGAGTGTCACACCCTGATCTGCTGGGCATCAGTGGCAGAGGACACAAGACACAGCCAGCAGGAGACATCACAGGCAAAAAAACACTTCAGCCCCCTAAAACTGCTTTTTTCTAGCCCACAAACTGGCAGAGGTGTTCCCAATCAGTCTCTCACAAGGTAAACACTGCATTTGGGATGTAATTTGTTTAGCAAACCTTGTACTTCCAGCTGTAATTACCCCATCGAGGCAGCTAAATGAAGTTGGCATTTCAAGTGACCTTCAGCTCCCAGCTGCAATCCCCATCCCATGGGAGAGATGGGGCAGGGAGGGGAGGCAGCACAGGGTTCCCCAGGTGAGAGGTGCCTGGATCTGCCAGCCAGGCGTTCCTCCAAAATCCTCTAGCTCAAGGTGGAGTGGGGTTTTTGGGAGGACAGCAGGCATAGACCCAAAGTGTTGGATTTCTCTGCCAGGAAAAAGGCACTGAAGTTGATATTTCCTCAAGTGGGAGAGCTCAGGATGTGTCTCCTCATAGAAACATCCTGCAAAGCCCAGGTGTATGAGGACACCACCCTGCAGGATGATCCATGCAGGGTAAATATTTTGGGGTTCCTCGTGCAGAGGAGTCGGGTTTTCTCCAACATTCCCTTGCCAAAGGGCAGAGATGGCTTTTTGCCTTGCACTGAGATACTCAGGGAGTCAACTTTATAAAATACACACACAATACCCTTAAAATAACTATAAAAAAGGAATTTCCAGTTCCCTTCCATCTGCTTCCTCTGCTGCTGTCCAGTCTTCTGCACCTTGCCCCAGTCCTGCCCCAGGTGAGCCCATCCCAGTCCAGCATTCCCTGCTCCCAGACACTCAGTTCAGTATCTGAACCTTCTCCCCCAGACTGTCTGAATTCTCACCTTTAATCCCAATCCATCCTGGAGCATTTTCCACAGTTTTCCATCCAGCCTCTCACCTGCTCTCTGGCTGTCCCCAGCCCTCCTGGTGTCTCCTCCTCCAGGTCTCTCTGTTTTCCCACTCCACCTCACCCCAGCCTTAGCCTCAAACCTCTCCCCACCCTTCCCAGCTGTTTCTTCCCCAGATAATCTCCTTTACCAGCCCCCATGCCACCCTGCCTTCCAGGGCACCTGGGGAGAGCCAGGCAGGAATCTGTGCCTCCTGCACTCAACTCCTGTCACTTTATGAAGCAAGCTTGACAAAAACATGAATTAAAAAGTGAAATCCATACAGAGAATGGCACAAATCCCAGCCACATCAGCATCCAGCAGGTCAGTCACCCTCTGGATCACCTCCCCTCCAACTCCACTGCTGGAGAAGCCAAAGCCATTGCTGGGTCTAAATAAACACAGGAATCAAAGGGAGTCCAAGAAGTCAATGCTGCAAATGAACTGTTCCTGCAAATGGATTTGCCTTCCCACAGGGGCAGCTGCAGTGGCCAGAAGCAGCACAGCAGGGCAGTGACTCCCTGGCTGTGCTCTGGACCCACAGGAGGAGCTGGGCCCTGTTTCTGCAACACTGTCAGTTCAAGCATGGCTCAGGGCAGCAGCCTGTCAGTGCTGGAGGCATCAGGAGCTCCAACAAGCCCTGCAAAGATGGTTTGGAGCTCTCACAAGCTCACACTCGGTTTGTAAGGCAGTCTGAAGCTGATTTATTGACCCCCACACCATCCACAGGGCACAGAGGGAAGGAAAGCAAAGGAATGCTCCAAGTCCAGCTCCAAGTCCTGCCACAAGCATCTGAGTGGGGGAAGAGCTGAATGCTGCCAGCAGAAAAGATTTTGGCTGGAAAAACATTGGAATGTTCAGCAGGGAGTGCAGGGCACTGCAAAGTGGTGGCACCTGAGTCCTGTTACACAAACCTGTGCTCTCTGCAGCTCCCAAACCCACACTGGTCTCACCTGGCCACTGCAGGCTGCCAGAATCCAGCTCAGAGCAGGGAAATCCCTCCAGGGCTCTCTCCCGTGCCCTGGAACTCTTGGCTTCCTCTAACACAAGAGAAGGTGCAGTAGGAGAGGGAGGGGAGGGGAAAGCACAGAGCCAAGTGAGAACCAGCAGAACTGAGCTCCACCAGAGCAGGGCCCACAATCAGATTTTGCTCCCACACCGACCAGGCACAGCAACTTCAACCCATCCCATTCCAAATGAACTCCTATGAGCTCTGAACATACTGAATTTTTCCGATTGCAAGAACTTCAGGTGACACAGAAATTGGAACCAGACAGCTCCTGGCTGTGCAGGGCCTCAGCTCCCTGAGCAGCCCTTCAGGGGGCCTCAAACCCTTTATATACTCAGTGGATTTTGCAGCAAGTAATAACATAGCTCTGGAGAAGGGATGACAGTATCCAAGAGTGATAGGAAACATGGAAGGGAGAAGGGGAAATTAAACTCCTTGCAAGCAACTACAGAGATTTTGCCTTCCAGCTCTTGCTGAGAGCTTCACTGTCCCAATCTATTGCCTTCACTAAGCTGCTTGGGAAACTCTCCTTAAGCCATTCTCTCTGCTGGGCAGGAAAACATGGAAACAGGCTGGTTAATACCTCTGAACTTCACTCATAAAAAGTGTCAACCTGCTGGAGAGATGCCAAGGAGGCCCCCACCCAACACCAGCACATTCAGTCCCTGACCTGCAGGTCAGGTATTTGCCCAGGGACTGAGGGAAGAACAGCAGCAGTACAGGAATGTGAGAATGAAATAATTGAAGAGTTAAAACTGGCAGAGGGATGTGGTGGCATCCACCAAAAGTGGAACAAGAAGCAAATGCCCCTCTGAGTGCATTTAAAGTTTAAATCAGCCCTGAGCTGGCACAAGGGCACAGCAGCAGCAGGGGAGAGTGAGACACAATCATTGTATATTTAAGTTAATAAATATATAATTGCCAGAATCAAGGAACCCTGCATCATTCCCCAAGGCAGCTGAGAGCCAGAGGAGCGGCCTCAAGGCACATCTTCCCTGCCAGAGTGTTTGCTCAGGGTTGTCACATTACCAACACATTTCTCATTTCTGTCCAAAACTACTCAAAATGAGCATGGATAATCAGACGAGCTTGGGGACAATGAAGAACAACCTGGATACTTTCCCAGAGCTCAGGGGAGCTTCAACCTTAAACACTGCAGGAAGCCAGCCCATTCATCTCCTTCCCACCTTTCTCTTTATCTCCCATCTCTTTCCCACCTTTATCCCCTCCTGTTTCTGCAGCATGGATGAGAGCAGACCAAATAAAAAAGGCAAACTATTCCCATGGGCAGCTGCTCAGAGTTTTCCTTTCTAGTTTGGTGTAAGAAGTCTCCGTGGCCCCCTGAATCTTTGGATGTCAAAAAGTAAAACAGGGAGAGGCTTCCACCCTCAAACTCTGCTTGAGGAGCCTCTTCTTTCCAAGCAGAGCTTTGGGAGCTGCCACAGGAATGTCATTTCAGCCTGTGGTAGCTCTTCTGCTACAGTCTCTGTAGCCTTTTTTGAGGCTTTTTTAGCTTTACAGGTGCTGGGCTGCTCATCACCAGCTCCAGCACAGGGAGATTCTGGCCATACACAGCACTGGAGCTCCCAGAGGATCCCACAAATTGTGGCCTCAGGGCACAGGCAGCCAGGAATGTTCACAGTAAATGGATTTAATGACCATGCAAGAACACATCCCACTGATCCATGGGCAGGAGCAGCAGGATTTGCTGGGCTAAGCACTACTGTAGCTCAGATGTGCTGCACTGACAAATCTATACCAAGTGCAGGAATGCCCAGCTATTCCTTAAAATTCACCTTTATAATCAGGCAAGTTTAAATTTCAGGCATTCCTAGGTGGTAAGGTATAACTTTGCTATTAAGAAGACAACACAGAGTTTATTTCCCACCAAGCAGCAGGACTGGCTCCAATATCCCAAATTCCCAGTCCCCAAGTTCAGCAGGAGTTACAGGAGACAGAACTGCTGAGCTTTTTTTCCAGAGAGAATTCCCTCTGAAGCTAAGAGCACACAGTGCTGTTTCTGCAATTTCTCTCTCACATCTCAGCAACATCTTGGCCTGGCAACTTAATCTGCCTGGTTTTACCTCCAGCACAAGCTGGTTGCTACAGGAGGAAGACCCTTGTGTGGTGTTATAGATGGTGATTCAATCAGGCCAAATCAATAAATTTGCGAAGGCCAAATTAGGAAAAAAAAATGGACAGGATTTATTTAGCGAATTGAATCACAAAGTTGCACCCACAATAAGGTAAAACAATGCTCGAGCATTGGGTGAACCAAGACCTCTGCCCCTGTCACAGCAGTCCAGTGGGGTTCACAATCTCCTGGTCTCAGTGTCCAGGTTTTATACAGTTTATTTAGCCCAGGGCCAGAGTTCCTTTGTCTCTTTCTCTCTCCTGGAATATTCAGATGTCATCCTCTGCTGTCTGGTGTTAAGACAATGCCCACTTCGGAGTTAGTTTGAATTTCTGTACCTTCTCAATATCTTGTTTAATTCCTCACGGATCTCCTCCGTCCTGCATTCTCCTTCTCTGGGAAGTCCTTTACATTTGAGCTGGGTCCATGCCTGATTCTATCAATTCCCTCTGGACAGTCCTTTGTGTTTGAGTTTGGTGATGAATTTTCTCTGGTCCCACTCCCAGGTAGAGATCAATCTCCCTTCAAGGAATCCTCTTCTAGGTGGGCCCCGGGTTTTCTCCTGCCTGGCAGAATGGCTCCTTTTGCTCGGGCAGTTTTGGTATTTAGGGGTGATTATAGGGGAGGGGTAGCTCGGCTGTGACAAGGTTACAACATACAATGTTTGATACATTTTACTTACATCAAAGGTTACAACATACTAAACTATTTTTATTAAATGAACGGATTTGATACACTTCATCCATAACATGTGGTACAAGCTGAGCTCAGGGAATCAGGACCCAAACCTCTCCTCCATGAGGGGGTTGTGTTGCGTGAAGCAATAATTGCTGTCCAAACTCAGACCCACACGTTGCTGCCTCAGCACAAGGCCTTTACACACAGGGGTGGAAGATGAGGAATGCTGGTGGAAAAGTGGTCACTTTTTTGTGAGAGAGGAGGAAGTTCCACCTCTTCAAGCCTGCATTTACCATCCACAAAAAAAGCCCCGTCCCCAGTCCCTGTCTCTGACCCTCACAAAACAATTTTAATTATCTTTAAATAAAAAAGTAACTGGAAGAATAGTGTGGTACTCACACTAGAGCAGATTCCACTTCTGGTCTTGAAGACAGAAGGATGAGAAGCCAGGAGCAGAGGTTTTCCTCTCAAAGTCCCACAGGCACCCAACCCATCAGCCCAGCCCCCAGCTTTGCCTGGCCAGTCTGAAGGCATTGGGCTCCCCAGCCTCCTCCAGAAGGAGCTGGACATGGCACGGGAAGAGCTCTGAGCTCCCCAGAAGCCCCGCTCAGGAGAGGGCAGTGCTGGCAGTGTCTGTCACACACAGCCTGGTCCCACCCAGCTCCCCGGGCAGTGCTCTCACCTCTTATGAATAAAAACCCCAGAATTTCCTCATGTTAATGTTATCTGTTTTAAGGGTAAAAGTTGAAGTTCACAGTTTCTGTAATGTGTTGTATTATGTTACCCAAAAAGCTGTAAAACCCCCTGTTACATCCCTGGTTTATCAATCCTGTTACCCCCTACCCCCCCAATGTTTCTGTAATCCCCTTTTTACCCCTTCATTCCACCGGGTAAAAAACTGCCACTGCCCTCACGGACCAGAAACAAAGGCCGGCCCGGAGCGGAGCAGAGCCAGGCAGGGAGGGCGGCGATGAAAAGAACAATGGCGAGGAGAGACGATGGGAAAGAGAAACAAAAAATGCAAATTACCACCAAAAAGGCTCAATTTAAAAGAAAATACCCCTAAAACAACGAGC
>VYXF01006602.1:124555-135962 GCA_013397295.1 Polioptila caerulea | reverse complement strand
GCAACCCCTCGAGCCCCCACCCCAGAGCTGATTTCTTAATAAAGGCTATAAAAAGGAGCCTGGGCTCCTGGCCCTGATTATTTCACCACCCCACCAAGCCAAGCTGCTCCAGGCAGCAGCTGACAAACCCAGCAGGAGAACCTGGCCTTGGAGGAGCAATGCCAAGGACTGCCAGGGCTCTCACAGCTCCCCCAAGCACAGGACAGTGCCAGCAGGGCACACATTTGCCTCCAGGCTTGGGAGAGAGAAGGAATTACAACTTCCCAGAAGAGCATCGGTGCTTCCCAGCTGTGATCCTTCCTGCATCCCTGGCTGCCCTTCCTGCATCCCTGAGTGCACAGGGGAATGCCATCAAGGAAGGGCTGGGAGGAGCACAGCTCCCACCCACTGAGCAATACTCCCAATCTTTGTCCCAGAGAGACCAGAGACAGGGTTTTTGTATGCAGCACTTTTATTTTAAGCAGTTATGAGCCAGTCCAAGCAGCTTTTCGGAAGACAATTCTTTACACTTCACACTTACTGAGGGTTTAATGCCAACAGTAATTATTGTTTTATCCTTTACATGGAGGTTTCCAGGTGCCCAGCTCCTGCTGCCTCCTCCTCCTGGGAGGATTGCTCCTCCTCCTCCCTGGGGGAGAAGGGTCCCACGAGCCAGGACAGAGGAGTGTTGTTCTTCAGGTAATCCAGCAGCTCCTCCATGTACTCCTGGATCACAGCCAGCTCCCTCTGGCTCTGGGTCAGGACACTGCTGGACAAATCCTGGAAGGAGTTTGCCACTGAGAGAGCAGCGTGCAGCTCCTTGATGGCAGCCAGAGCCTGTCCCAGCTTGTCCTGCAGGCTGCAGGGGAGCCCCCGGATGGCAGCCACGACCCCACGGCAGCTGAGGTGCAGCTGCTGGGTGATCCTGCGTGCCAGGAGCAGGGCCAGGCACTCCATCTCCTGGGAGGAGGCAGGAGGGACACGATCAGGAATGAGTCCCTTGAAAGTTAAAGATCAAGGGGATGCCCAGAGCCCTTGACCTCCCTCCCCAGGAAGGTACCTCTGGCTCTGCAGGGCTTTCATCTCCACTCTCTTTGAGATACTTCCTACTCCAGTCCAGCCACATCTGGTGTAACTTAACCTGCCCCTCCTGAAGCTTTTGATTAAATCCTTGCTTAAACGCCTCGATCTGTGGCAGGGGAAGATCAGAGTGCCAGGACAGAGAGATCAGCTGGGCAATTACAAAGCTCCTCAGCACAGCAATGATGCCGAGACAAGATCAGGGCTTTGGCCCCTCCTTGCAGGGGCTGGGCTCTACCTACCAGCTCGAGGATGCAGTGGAGCTGTGCCAGGGCCCCCTGCATGCCCTGCCAGACCTGCTTGATCCTGGCTGTGGAGTGCAGGTGGGCAAAGAGGCGAAGTTCCTCCGAGAGAGAGCCCAGACGCACAAAGTACCTCCTCTGCTCCCGCTGCTGCTCCAGGGGCATCACGTCTGTGCCCTCCTCACACACTGCCAGCTGGGCTGGGCACAGAGCAGTGCCCGAGTCAGAAATGTCACAGCAACACCTCAGGAGATCCCACTCTAGCAGCCAGGCACCCTCCAGTGAGGCACTGCCACAGGGTGCCCAGAGCAGCCGTGGCTGCCCTTGGATCCCTGGAAGTGCTCCAGGCCAAAATGGACAGGGCTTGGAGCACCCTGGGATGATGGAAGGTGTCCCTGCCCGTGGTGAGAAGCCCAAAATGAGCTTTAAGGTGCCTTCCAATCCCAACCATCCCGGGATTCTCTCCTTCCCATTAGCCCCATTCCAGAGTAGTGGGGTGAGGAATGGGGGCTGACCACCCCCAGTCCAATAGTTCCCACTCCCATAGCCACATCCACCTTTTCCTTACCTAGCTCCTCATTTCCAAGAGGGAGAGAGTCACCTCCTGCTCTGCCCAGCACAGCCTCTGCTCTGCTCTGTTCCAGAACCAGCCCAGGAGCTCTGGCAGCCCCCTCACTGCTCTGCAGAGTCTCCCTGGTGACATCCAGCACCTCCAGCACTTTGCTGCTCAGGGCCTCCTTCACTCCAGCCACTCTGGATGACAGCAGCTCCTTTGTGTCAGAGAGAATCTGGGGAACAGGAGGAATGGCAGATAATGGAGTGGGTTGTGTCCCACACTGAAATTCTGAACTGCACCAAGAGGACAAATGGCACAGTGTCAGTTAACCCTGGTAGGAACTCACATCACACACTCAGGTGTGTGAGCCTACATCACTTTTTAGCTTAGAAATCCCACAAGAACCAGGCCCCTCTGCCTGCCAGGGACAGCACAGCCTTTAATTTTTACCTGTTCCACTGGCTTTGGAAGGATTGGCAGCTTCTCCCCCAGTTTATCCAGACCCTTGGAAGCATACTCACTCGCAGCAGCAACTGAAGAGAGAAACCCAAAAAAGGGTCAAAATGTGATTGTCTGCAACTTCACCTCAAGTTCCACCTTGCAAAAATCAGTTTTAGGAAAGTCAGCATCAGAGTCAGTCCCTGACTGACCCTCACACTGCTGGGATTAGGGCCCAGCTTTAGCCTTATTTAGAAGCCAGGAGTTGTCCTTTCACTACGGCAGTGAGAGGTGCATTCCCTCGCCCCAGGACTCCTCCCAGGGGTGGAAGGAGGTGGGGAGTCCCTCCCAGGCAGGACCTGCCCCAGCCCAGGGATTTACCGTGGGGCTCCAGGGTGGCCAGCACTGGCTGCACACAGCTGGCCGTGGCCTCGGTCACACTCTGCACTCCCTTCTCTGCAGCAGCACACACACACCTCAGGCAGGGGTGGCTCTGCTTGGTGGAGGCATAAGCTGCAGAAACCACGTCACAGGCAGAGCCCACCAGGCTCAGATTGGCCACCTCCTTCACTGCAGCCTGGAAGAGCAAAGCAAAGTGCAGCTGTGAGGCTCCAAACATGGCCCTGAGCTGTTCTGCCCTGAAATTCCCTGTTTGGGAGGAATTGTCACCAAATCACCTGGCCTGCCTGAGGGAGAAACTCTTGCCTTGCTCACACACTTAATTAGATCCATAACTCAGTTGTGACATGAGCTGGGGAGCTTTGGCATTAATGGTGGTCCAGCCTAGGAAAATTTTCCTCTAGCACAAGGAGCAACCAAGTTTGGGGGCAGCCTCAATTCTTCTGACATGTACCCATCTCCAGTTCACCTGGAGTAGTTTTCTGACAAGCCAATATCCCAAGGAAAGCTCCACCAGGCAGGACTGAGCTGGTTTTAAGCTGACAGACTTCACCCTTGCCTGCAAGGATGCTGCTGGCCACAGGAGCAGAGCAAGAGCAGCAGGTCTCAGGGAGGCTGAAACATTGGAGCATTCCCACAGGAGCACTGCTTGCCAGGAGCCAGGATCTTGAGTTAGAGAAATGTCTGTCCTAGCCAAGAACCAGGTCATTTTGCTGAGCCTCAGAGGTTTTGGGGACTTCAGGTCCACATCTTTGTCTGTGTTGTCACCCAGAAGCTGCAGGGCACAGCCTGAGCAGAGGAAATTCCCATTTTGGGGGGCTCAGCTCCCCTCAGCCACAGCACGGCCATCCCCTCACCCTGCACTCAGGAGCTGCCACTCCTCACATCCCACAGGGAGCACTGACCTCCTGCTCCTCCTCTGGGGAGCTCTGGGCAACCTCCTCCTTGTCAGGCACAGCAGAGGCCATGGCAGCTGGAAGGCAAGGCACACCAAGGCTTTAGGGAAAGATCCCCCTTCCAAAGGGACACTTCCCTCCAGGGTCATAAAAGAGAGAAATTCCTTTACTGCCTGTTCAGAGCAAACCCCAAAATGGCCTCATAGGAGGGGACTGTGCCACTTGCAAATCTTTCTGGTTTCAAGTTTGAGTTGCAGGTAGTTTGTGATAACCAAAGGAACAAGGAGAACATTCTTCCTGGCCCTAGAGACCCAATATTATAAATATATTTAGGAGAGGCACAAGGTACATGCTTCCTCTGATGCCTTAGGATTTTAGCTTTTCTATTTCTGATGCCTTAGGATTTTAGCTTTTCTATTTTCCATGTATTTGTAACCTTGTAATTCTTTAGTGTGTAACTCTAAACTCCATATTCAGTTTTAGCTGCTGCTTTCCCATTTTGGTCAGACACAACAATTGTCTGGGAATCAAGGACACCTCACTGCCTCAGGCCCTGAGAGGTGTAAACAAAAGTGAGTTGGGGGAGAGCAAACTCAGAGTAAACAATTTCATTACCTGAAGCTGTAATTGGAAGATTAACCCCCAGTGTGCAAATGGACCAAACTTAGAAAAATGTGAAAACCTCGTGGTCCATTTTGGGTACAGCCCCTGAGGGGGCTTCATCTACCCAAATGTACCTGGAGGCCCTTCAATAAATAGAACTGCTTTTTATTCCCTTAATTCCATCTGGCTTCTGTTTTTAGGTAGCCCTGGAAAAGGCATCACCTCCCCACGAAGGCTTCAAGAAATTCTTGACTAAAAGAAACAACCCAAAATGAACTGGGGGAAAACATAGCTCAAGGGTCTGCCCTGCTACTAGCACACCCCAACACCTGAATATTCCTCCTGGAAATTCCAGAACAGCACCTTTTTTACCTGTTGGAGGTGAGCAGACCACCAGCAAGGCAGAACCAGACACCCAGGATGCTCCATCTCCCCCTCCTGCCTTTTTATAGTGGCTGGGATGGGGCCAGGTGGGATGCTCAGGGACTGACAGCTCTGGGAAGCAGCAGGAAGGAGCCAGGCCCTGTCCTGGCCAATTAGAGGGGAACAGAGGGCTGACATGGGCCCTGCTGTCATTAATTACTCTAATTGCATTAATCACTCTGTAGTTAGGCAGGCACACCTTGCCCTGTGTAAAGCAGCTTCACTTGGAGGCCTCCATTTCCCCAGCAGTGACCATGGGAATGTGTGAAAGCAGTTTCCCCTTCCTGAATGGTATTTGATGATTAACTGTGCTCCTAGATCAGGGACGAGCAATAAGATTTTGGGTTAAGGGGAACTTAATTTCTAAGTTTGTCAGAGGTGCCACAATCCTTTGCCAAGCACGTTCAGTGCTCTCTGACCAGTTGTCTACAGTTCTCCTTTTGGATTCTGAACCTCCCTGGATTATGAACACTGCAAGTAGCTGAGTTTATTTATTTACTTATTTATTAAATGGTTTTTCTGATGGCAGACACTTAAGTGCCAAAGATCATCATTTTTACACGAAGTATATGGCACTATCTGAGCTTTGCCAGGCACACCTAATGGTAAACCCAGTGTTAGAAAAAGGAAAAAAACACTCTGGAATGGCCCTGGCTGCACAAAGATCAGCGTCTCATGCAGTTTTCTGTGTGATGAGCCTGGCTGATTGTGAGGCTGCCAAACAAACCCGTTTTAATGGCCAAGGAGCTGCTGCAAGCTCGCTGCTGGAGGCTCACCAGGAAATCTGGGGGTTCTGACACACTGTCTGTTATCAGAGCTCACTATCCCCATAACAGAGGCCAGGAGAGTAATCAGTGAAATGTCTCTGTGTGTTCCCTGGGAGCTGTGCTGCAAGAGAGGAACAAACCCCTCCAGACCAGCCCTGGAGCAGTGCTGAAGTGCTGCAGGGGCATCCATCAGCCCAGAAGGCCTGGAGGGATGAGCAGTGCTTGTGCTTTGCCTCCAGATTTGTCTTTCTGGTTTGGGCTGTGACAGCAGCAACCCTGGAATGTGTCACCCTCCTGCACAGAGCTCCCAGGGCTCAGTCTCACTGCTCCTGTAAGGTTTGTATGACTGTGCTCGTAGTGGTTGTCACCTCACACAGGGACAAAAAGTCCTTGGTGGCCTGAGATGTCCAGGCTGTCCCCTCTGCCTGCAGCAGTGACAGTCTTGAGATTCACCAGGGGGGGTTTAGGAGGGATATTGGGAAAAATTTCCTCACCCAAAGTGTGGTCAGGCATTAGAACAGCTGCCCAGAGCACTGGTGGTATCACCATCCCTGGAAGTGCTCAAAAACCTGTGGGTGTGTGGCTCTGGATCTGGATCCTCGGGACAGGAGGTACCTGGAGCTCCTGGATATGATCCAGTGGAGGGATATGAGGATGTTGGTTTGTTGGTTTTCTCCAAGGTTTCCCAGAGCTTTTCATGGAAGGGGAAGTTGGGTTGTGTCACACAGGACATTCAGCTTGTGGTCAGGAGCCTGGAGGTTGGGAAGATGTGGATTTTGGAGTGGGGAGATCATTTCTAGCTAGGATGACAGGAATGGGGGAGGTTTCTGGGATCTCAACTCTTAATGGGCTTCCCACCTCAAAGACCAGGTGGTTCTGAGTTTGTGGAGATTTCATCCTTGGGGATCCTGTGTCCAGCTCTGGGATCACCAGGACAGCAGGGACAGGGAGCTCCTGGATCTGGTCCGGAGGAGAGAGGTGAGGATGAGGAAGGCCTGGAGCATATCCATGCCCAGGGGAGGCTGAGGGAGCTGGGGCTGCTCAGCCTGGAGAGGAGCCCTCAGCCCTGGGTGTCCCTGGGCTTGGAGACATGGTTTGGTGGCAGAGTTGGCAGTGCTGGGAGAATGGCTGGACTCAATGATCTCAAGTGCCTTTTCCAACCATAATAATTCCATAATCCCATCCTTCTGATTCCATCTTCTGAGGATGTTTATGTGGGAAATTGGATTTTGAACCTGTTGAGATGGGAGCTACCATATTCCAGAGGATGAACTTCCAACCATATTCCAAAGGATGAGCTGCATCTGGCTCATCAGCACTGCACAAGCCACAGCCCCGAGGCTGCCAGAGCTCCAGGAGTGTTTGGACAATGCTCTCAGGGATGCACAGGGTGGGGTTCTTGGGGTCTCTGTGCATGAGCTGGACTCCATGGTCCTTGTGGGTCCCTTCCAGCTGAGGATATTCCACGATGCCATGAAAGAAAAAGGGCATGGGAAGAGGCCAAAATGAGCATAGGCTGCACCTTTTCCCCATAATCCCCACAGTTTCAGCCAAGTTTTCAGCGTTACAGGTTGGTTGTCACCTCTCTGCAGCTACCACGTCCTCAGGGGATGCCCTTGTGTGTGTGTGGCTGGGGTGTCTCTCTCCACTGCTGGGACCGCCTGTTTGGAGCAAAGACACCACCCAAGGCAGGGGCAGGGAGGGAGAGGTGCTGTGGTGCTGGGAAGGGCTGGAGCCGTGTGTAAATCCTGGGCAGAATCGATGGGAGGTGACTCCAGCAGGTCCTGGCAGCTGTTGGTGCTGGAGATGTGGGTGGCTCCCCCAGCCCGGTCAGTCCCGGAGGTGCCAGCTCAGTCTGTGCTGTAAATGAATCCCCCTGCCTGTGCTGCTGGCTGCACTGGGGCCTGCAGCCCACAGAGCTCCTGTGCAGGAGCAGGAGCAGGAGCACAGCCTGTGGATGCTGTGTCCATGACAACAGCTCCTTGCAGCCACCCTCAGCCAGCGCACAGCAATTAAAAGTGGCCATCCCAGTGCTGCTGCTGAGAGCTGGAGCACTGGGCTGGGCTTGAGGACTGTGGGACTGAGTCCTCAGCCCTGCCAGCTGCCCCTGCGGTGGCTTTGTTGGAGACTGTTGGGTTTTGTGTCTCTGCTTTAAAATGGTGTCCATGATTTTGACTTTTTTCCACAAGAGGCTTTGGGATCCGCTGGTGCACAATGCCAGGTGAGAGCTGGGGTTGCTGATAATAAGCTCCACACTCACCACGAGGAAAGTATGTCTCCTCAAGTCACAGCCCCCTCAGCCAGGGAAATAAGAGTTTCCCAGAGCAGGTCTGGCCAGCACAAGTTGCCAGATGCTTGGATTTGCTCCCCTCCGGGGAGGTCTCTGATGTGGCAGAGCTTTTGTGCAGGAGCTCCACTCGAGGTGAGAGCAGAGCTGCCAGGAGATCAGGCTGGGCTCTGCTCTCCAGCCCATCCAGCTCCTCCTCCAGATACCTGGAGGAAACACATCCAGCAAGGGCATGGAACCTTCTGGAGTGGCTCCAGAGCAGGCACCAAGGTGATCAGAGGGATGGAGCAGCTCTGCAGGGAGGAAAGGCTGAGACAGTTGGGATTGTTCAGCCTGGAAAAGAGAAGACTCTGGGCTGATCTAATTCCAGCCTTCCAGTGTCTGAAGGAGCCAAAAGGAAACCTGGAGAGAAACTATTGACAAGGGCCTGGAGTAACAGACAAGGGAGAAAGGCTTCAAACTGAGAGGTTGGGATTGGCTATTGGGAAGAAATTCTTCCCTTGGTGGGGGGGCAGGCCCTGGCACAGGGTGCCCAGAGCAGCTCTGGCTGCCCCTGGATCTCTGGAAATGTCCAAGGCCAGGCTGGACAGGGCTTGGAGCCGCCTGGGACAGTGGAAGGTGTCCCTGCCCATGGCAGGGCGGCACTAGATGGGCTTTAAGATCCTTCCAACCCATTCTGTGATGATTCTGTGATGAAATAGGTGCCTGACCCCCAGCAGGTGCCTTCCACCAGCACCCCTGGGGCAGGACTTCCAAGCAGGCTGGACCACTGGACAGGTTCTGGCTGCAGCAGGCAGAGTGGGATACCCACAGGAGACCATCCACATGCCCCTCCAAGAGCATCCTTAGAGACTGATACCGGGCTCAGTGCTTGGATTTGGAGGGTTTGCATGGTGCATGTGCACAGAGGGAGTCACAAAGCAGAAGAGGAGCTCTGGGTGCCCCTCTGCCCCACAACACTCTTGCTTAGAGTGTCCTGGCCTCTTTCAGTCATCTCCACATCATGCCATCAGCAGGTGGCATATATTTCAAGAGGGTGACCAGCAAACTGTCATAAACAACCCTCAGAAATATTATTTGAAGTCCTTTCCATAAAAAGAAACTGGAGCTTGATATATGTGCAGAGCACAAAGAATGGGCTCCAGCAGCACATTTTGAAAATCACTGCTTTAGGCAATCTCCTTAGCAGCTTGTTAGATGTTTTATAAGTGTCCTTCCCAGCTCCAAGAGAAATAATACCACTAATGATTGTGTCAGATACAAAATAATTTCACAGCCTTTTTTGTCTGCAAGCCTTCCAATTTCAATAAATCACGTGCCCTTCTGTGCAGCTGAAGGAATCCAAATCCCAGGGAGCAGGCAGCTTGGCTGGGAAAGAAAATAAAAATAGGAAGGACACCGGGGCCATTTTTTTCCTGTATTAATTTCAGCAATACTTGGTTTGCCTTAGCAAGCCAGGCCTTGCTGAGCTGCGATTCCTGCTCTGATTGGCACAGCTGGGATCCCATGGGAGAGGCTGGGATTAAGCATGGAGAGGGATAACGAGGGAATCTGCACAGCCCTGCACATCTCAGCAGTTTGCAGAGGGGACTGGTGCTCCTGAGGGCTGGGGGACATCCCGGCTGCCAGGGAGGCGTGGGAGCTGTGCTGTGACAGACCTGGCACAGCCCAGGGAAGGGATCTGAGGAGCTTTGCCCAGGGAACTGTGGGGACCTGAAAGCTCCCTGCAAATCCCCCAGCACCCTGGAGATTGGACACAGCCACACCTGAGTGACAGCATCAATCCAGCAAGAAAAGCCCTCCTGCCAGTGACATCCCTGGGGACAGCAGGGATGAGGCAGGGCAGGAAGTGCCTTTGTGCTTTGCCTCTTGGGTTTAAAGATGGAATATTGTATAGGGGAAGCAGAAAACTCCATTTCACACCTCCCTTGAATCATAACATCACAGAATGTTTTGGGCTGGAAGGAAACCTTAAAGCTCATCTTACTCCAGCTTTGCTAAAGGGACACCTTCCACTGGACCAGGTTGCTCCAAGCCCCATCCAACCTGGCCTTGGACACTTCCAGGGATGGGACAGTGCTGAGTTTCTTTCTCACAGAATAATTGCAACCCAGGCCAGAGTTATTTTAGATATCCAGAAACAATCAGTAAAAATTCATATTTCTGGGAAATGTGCATTTCCTGTTTTTTGAGACTCCCTGTTGAATTTTCACTGGGAGTTATGGGGGAAAGGGCCCAGAAACAAGTGTTTGCAAATGTAAATAAACAAGATGCATTGAAAAGAGCAGAGGATGGCAACTCTCCAGGGCTCAATGCAGCTCCAGACCATGAATAAATAACATGCACTGCTAGACCACCCTTCCTGTGGTGATTGCAGGCACCCACTCCTGTTCTGAAAAACAGCCAAGATCTCTCCAGGCTCCTGCAGAAAGTGGGATAAGGCCAGAAGTTCTCTGGTGCTCCAGAGGCCTGTGGAGCACCTGAGGAGAAGCACAGACCTGTGTGTCCCTTGGCCCCACGCTGTCCCCACAGCTGGGGCCTGGTTTAGTCTCACGAATAATTCCAGTCCTGGCTGAGCTTCCCCTGGGATTTGCACCCTCTCCACCCCATCCTCCAGTGGCTGCTCCCAGCTCACACAGTGATGTCTCCATCACTTAGGATGCTTCCCCTGCCTGTCTCTTAGCCAGCTGCCTATTTTTTTAACATTTTGTAAGAATTTAATTACCTTTGAAACCTTTTCTGTGCTCTGTAAGACCTGATTGAAATTTAGTAATGGATGCAGAAAGCACAATTTAAACACCCAAAGGAGACACTTACTCTGCAATGTGAACTAACATCTGATCCAGCTGAGTTTCATTTACCCACAGAAATTACAGTTTTTCCTTATTTGCTGACTGATGGAATTTGGAGAATTTTATTCCAGTCCTGCATAGCCCCTCATTTTCCATTGAAATTCCTGGAGTACCTGACACCACCAGGGAGATGATCCCACTCAAGACCTGCCAGGGATCCCTCTCTGGGCAGAGCAGCAGCCTCAGCTCATCATCTACAAAATAAAAAATCTAACACAAATAAGAAGGGAAAGCTCAGAAAGCACATGGTTAACTAATTTTGGGTGTATATGCACGGATATTTACATTTCTAATTGAAAAAGCTGTCCCCAAACTCCTGGGCTTTGCCCCAGGGGTGAGTGGGTAACTCAGGTGTGATGATCTTCATCTCCCACCTGTGGTGTTTCCACTGCCCTGCTCTGGGTTGGGGTCTTCTCTTGTTTATTCCCCTGGCACAAGTTGTGCTAAACCCCCAAAAAATCCCTGTGCCCTTCATCCACAGTCACTGTCTCAGGCCACTCACTCTGATCCCTCCCAGGCCATGGATAGTGTGGCATGCTTCTTCCAGGCAGGAGAGAGCCCCTGTAACTGCAGGAGATGGGTAAGGATGGTTGGGGCATTTGGGTGGTTTGAATCCTTCCATTTATTGTCCTTTCTTTTTGAAAATTACCTGATACTTACTGTCCTTCAAATTGTACCTTTGGCTGACCCCCCATGGCTTGAGGCTCTCATGGGAGAATGAAATGTAGAGCCCTGGAAGGCTGGAAACATCATTTCATAGGGGACAACCTGTGCTGTGCCCCTTGGCAGGGAGACTGCCTTGGTTTGAAGGACAGGTGTCTGCTAAGGAAGGCAGGAGATTCTCTTGGAATGGAGAATGCAAATCCCCTCCCTCTGAATTATTAT
>VYXF01006602.1:102707-124343 GCA_013397295.1 Polioptila caerulea | reverse complement strand
TGGGATGATGGAATTTTATCAGTGAGACTCAGTGGGCCATGAGCAGAAGATCTGTGCCTGGAGGGAGGATGGGTCATGGAAGAGATAAAGAAACTGCCCCAGCTGGTTTTTAACAGCTGGGCCATGCACAGAGGGTCACCCTACCCCTACCCCTGTCCCATTTCCAACAGATGGTGACAGAATCCACACAGCTGGGGACAGCTGGCACTGCAACCCAAGACAGAGACACAGGATGGGAGTCATTAATTGTGTGGGTCCAAATGAATTCCAGTGGAATTCCAGCTGCCCACCCCAAACTCTGAGGCTCTGAACATCCTCAGAACACTCAGAATGTGCTGCCACCGTTTAGGTGCAGTTGGGTGGTTCAATTTGCTGTTTAATGCCACCAGGGTCAGGAGGGATCACGCCCATTCCCTCAGCCCTCAGGCTGCAACTCCACTGCCAGGGCTCCTGGCTGAACTCCAGGGAGAGTTTGGGAATCTCACGGGTAAGGAAGCAGCAGCCTGTGCACCAGCCCAGCTATTCTGCATTTGAATTGCAGACCCGGCGGCCTGAGGGTGAAAACAGTTTTAATGCTTGGTTCTGCAAATAAACATCCAATCTTACACCATGCCAGGCAGCCAAGATAACTTACAAATGTAGGAATATTATGGGATAACCCCGATGCAATCAGAGGTAGCTTGCCTGTAACACTCACATATTGCTTTCCCATGTCCCAGCAGCTTTTTCATTGCTTTTCTTAATGGTTTGGATTTTTGAAGGCAGAAGTTAAAGATGTTACAGCTGACTTTAGAGCGGTGCCTTCAGCTCCTAAGAGGGATTTTCCAGCAGCTCCATTTCCAAGCCAATGCTGCCCTGGCATCCTGCAGGATGCTCTGGGAGGAGAAGGTCCATTTTCCTTGCTGTAAATCTCCTCCCTCAGTCCCTGGAGGCTCAGAGGTGCTGGCAGTGGCGAGCCGTGGCCAGGAGCTCCTCTCCCTCCCTGTTCAATGGGATTGCAGACTTTTCCAGAAATCCCTGTGTTCCAGGGAGCTGTTCTGGAGCTCTGCTCACAGCCTACCAGGTGCTGGGGTTTTATCCCAGTGGTGCTCTCAAGGAACCTTTGTTTGCATTATTATCCCGAGCAGTGGGATAGGACTGCCCTACTTTGCCTCCCATAAAAATAGCCCTGAAATAAGGTTTGATCTCTTTCCAGCCACAGAAATAATTGTGAGCTGTTTGCTTCCATGCTCTTCCCAGTCAGTTGTTGGAGCTATTCTAAAATTATTTCTTCAGTGCCTTTTTTTTTCTGATGGGGTCACTGGTAAATCTCAATACACCTGTCAAAATACCTTTTTTTCCCCACTAACAAAACATTTAGTATTCAATGTTGCAGCATTAGTGTATTTTAATATGGATCCCTTTCTTTTGCCATTCTCTAAAGTAGTTGGAAGATGCAATTTTCAAATCTTTTATTGTACAGCCTTTTATCAAACTGTCTCTATAGCTGCTGGTTTTTTTTTTGAAATCAGATTTCTCTCTGATAGGATCAAATCTGAAATCATTTGTTACATTCCTTGCATTTCTCATTTCTAAAGCCAGGCATTGCTTTTTTACACAGTTTCTGTGCAGCTTTTTGAGCCTTTTGTACTTCTTTTCACCCCTTTTAATATCGATTTTAATGTTTGTCAGACTATTTTATTTCTGCCTTCTTTGTTCTCTGCTTTTTTTGATCTTTCCTGTTGGTTCTTCCCTATGAGTTTTATAACTAAATTCCTTTAATTTCCACTTGATGTCCTTTCTTTAAGGATTGTTGATATGGAAGAAAAGCAGAAGAAACGTGATAGATTTTCTGCTGGTTTGAGAGTCTAATAGGAAATGGAACAAACCACACAGTCCAGCTGCTCATAAATCCTACAGGTTCCTTGTTATAGGAAGAGAATGTGTCTGAAAAATACGAGTGACATCCAGGGAACATCATCAAGGTGTGGATCCAGCCAGACTGGGAACATAAATAAATTGCTTTAGAAAGTGGATCTCTGCTTCAGGGATCATAGAATCATGGAATACCCTGAGCTGGAAGGAACCCACAAAAAACATCCAGTCCAAACTCTGGCCCTGCACAGACACTCCAACAATCCCATCCTGTGCATCCCTGGTCCAAAAGGAGGCGAACTGGAGGGACTTCCAGCAGATTCTGATCGATGGTGTAGAGATGGATCTCTTCACTCCCTTCCCAGAAGAATTCAGGAAGGGGGATTTGTCACACAGTAGGCTGAAATTCCAGCTCCAACAATAGAATCGCTGAAGGGTGATGTGCAGAATTAATGAGCAGTTTAGAAAAACTCCGTATCCAGCTGCTGAGGGAGGCTGGGTTGTTGGCTCATGCTCAGCTGCTGCTGTTTCCACTCCTCACGCTCTGCTCGGTCCTTCCCTTCCTCACCACCCTCTTTGTCTCGGATCTTTTCTGTGCATCCCCACAGAGCCCAGCTGGGCTGGGGTGGGGAGAGCAGCCCAGCACCGTGGAGGGGCACTCCTGACACATTCCTCCCTCACTGTCAAATCCATGGAATCTGTGTGCAGCACTGTGGGACTGAGAGTCTGGGCCGAGCTGTGCTCACACACAACAGGGGATGATGCACAAACCCCAGGGCAGGGCAGGCAGCAAGCAGAGAAATGTCAGGAAACCCTGAGCTGTTGCTGATAAACCCAGTCAGGAGTGGCAGTGCGTGGCAGGGAGCTTGGACAGTGCCAGCCACGCCGAGGTGTCAGGCTGGGGACATCAGAGGTGTGGGGAGAGCTGACAGAGGAGGTGGCAGCCTGGGAATGCCCTGGAAGGGCAGGGATGGCATGTGCTCACTCTCAAACAGCAAAGCAAAAAGAGCTGCTCTCCTTGCAGTAATTCCAGCCAGGAAAGGCATGGAATGTTTTGGGTTTTTTCTTCCAAAATGCTGAGCTTCCCCATCCCTCAGCAGTGTCTCCCCAGAGCCCCCTTGGCTCAAGAGCTGCTCATTTTAAACCATCCTCTCTTCCGTGTTAAGGGGAAAGTCCCAGAGCTCCCAAAGGTAAACTGAGTAGCACTACAACCTTTTACAAAGGCTGTTTTCTGTGTGAGGAAACCAAGCCAGCCACAGAGAAATTGTTCCCAGAGGACCAGGAACATCCCGAGTCCTTCCCTCCGTGTTTCCAAGAATCAACCTTTGCTGCTGATCAGGCACAGCCTCCATCCATTCCCAGCTTTCTCATTCAAGAGCCTCTTTTAAGAAAGTTATAACTCAGCTGCTGGGGCTGGAACAAAGGAGGAAGTGACAGGAATGTGTCACACTTGGGAATTCTGCTGGAAGATGCCACTTGCAAACAGGCTCTTCTCCCACCCCTTAGCAAGCCTGGCCTGGCCCTCCCTGAGGACTCCCCTAAAAGCAAGAATAAACCCTGCATTCTACAAGCCCAAGGGAGGAGAGGTTTCCACCAGCTTCTCCTGCAACCTCCCTATTCTCTTTAGATGGAGGAAAAAGAATAAAAAGAAAAAAAAAGGATTTTATAAAATCATAAGATGATGTGACTTCTTTGCTTAGGAGATAATTTTAGATTTGGGTTCTTTTGCACATCTGCTGCTTTTGTTAAATTGCAAATAACAAAATGGGGTTTCCTTTAGGAATCCTGGAGGTGGCAACATGCCCCAGCTGTGCCAAACATCCATAAAATCTGGGTTTTCCCAGAGGTCCCAGTGCCCAAACTGATGGGCAGTGACACACACCCAGAGTCCTGCTATGTCCTCACCCCCACAGGAGCCTTTTCATCATCCAGGAGTGCAGGATTTCAGCTTCAATCATTTTAATGGTTTGGGTTCAGCTCAGAGCCAAACCTGCCCATGTTCTGCTCGTCCCAGCCCTGCTGCACGGTGCTCAGAGTGATGATTTACTGAAGGGCAGCTGGCACGGGGCCCCAGCAGTGCCCAGAAAAACAAATCCTGGCTGAGAATTTATTTCCTTGCAGGCAGAAGAAGCTGGCCCAGAAGTTTCCAAGCCCGAGCTGCTCTGCAGGTCAGGAGGCACGGAGATATCCAGCTTGAGGAATTAATGCAGGAGGGGGTGTAGTTGTTCAGAGAAGGTTTGGTGAAGATCAAACTGAGGTAAAACAGAGATTTGCTGCTTCTTTGTACCAAACTTCCAGTGGCTGGTGTGTTTGCAAAGCCCCTGCTCTGGAGGAGTGGCACATGGTCATTTTTCCTCTCTCAAGGGAGGGAGCACAGGGGAAAGAGGGCTCTGTGTGGCAAATCTTGACATTTCCTGCAAAGCAGGGGATTGCCTGGGTGTCATAATGAAAATGAAAATGAAAATGAAAATGAAAATGAAAATGAAAATGAAAATGAAAATAAAATGAAAATAAAATGAAAATTAAAATGAAAAATAATAATAAGAATTAAAATTAAAATAGCAGCAGGGTGGAGGCAAGGGCTCTCTGCTTCTGTAGCAATGGGAGAATAGCTGCCCAAAACCTGGCTGGCCACAAGCTTCCCTGAACTTGGAGAACTGGTGAGGACTCTGAAAAGTCCCTCCACTCCAGACCCTTGAGGCCAAAAACATCTTTAAGCAAGCGAGACAAAAAAATTCCCTTTGAAAAGATCAAAGGGCAAAACCTCACTTAAGAATGCTCAAAGTATTTTAGGGCATTTTTCTTTTAAATCTTTTTTCTCTCTCAAAACCTTTCACTGAACCTCCCCCCGGGCTGTTTCACACCCTCAGAAACTTGGTTTTAGGGCAAACTCCCTATTCATGACAATGCTTCACCCAGCTCTTGTTTTATAGCCAACTGAGCACCACATTTACAGATGCAGGAGGCACAAATGTGCCTTATCCCAGTGCCAGGAGCTTGGAGCAGGAGCCCTGGGCTCTGCAGTCACTGCTGTGAGCAGTTCTGAAATTGGTGCAGATTTCCAAGAACAGGTTGGCAGATGACAGCCCCCAAATGGCAGATCTGTGCCTGTCCATGCACAATCCCATTTTCTGAATCTCCAGCCCTGAATCTCATCGCTC
Organism: Polioptila caerulea; assembly: GCA_013397295.1. NCBI lineage: Eukaryota > Metazoa > Chordata > Aves > Passeriformes > Certhiidae > Polioptila > Polioptila caerulea. The sequence continues at coordinate 119,328 of VYXF01006602.1, read as the reverse complement.
CAGGAGGGTTCATTACCCACATCTTGCCCTGACTCTGAAGATCTCAAGGAGATAAGGGCTCAGATGCTGCTGGTATTGGACACCAGCACCATCTGCTCCCCATCCTTATTCACTCTACATTAAAGACTAAAACGTTCTCGTGAAGTCAGAAGAAAGAAAAAATCATGGATATGTCATCTGGGATTCCTGCTGTTTGCTGGTAATTAAGTTTGTCACAATCTTGACAGAGCTGGGAACAATGGAGGGAATCAGAAAGAAAAGGCAGAGGGAGGGAAAATATAAAAGAGCAACTCTGGAGATTTTTCCTTCTGATTCTGTTGCCAAAGAAAATGATTAAAGGAAATGATGATATCTCCATGGTGTTTGCTCTCCAGTTCCACTGAAGATAGAAATTCAGCCTAACAATTTGTCAATTTTTTCTCAAGCTCAGGTAATGTCATTCCAATATTTACTGGGCTGCACACTGGTTCCTGCAGTTTCTATCAATTCAAATCTAGGCTCTCCCTCTGTGTCACTCCCTCTTTGTTATTTTGTTCCAGTTTTAGCCTATCTTTTACTTTGGGAGAGCAAATAAAGCTGAGCCCAGCTCAGCAGCAGCATCCCAGTGCTGGGCTGAAGGGCACCTCAGCAGAAGGACTTGCCCATCCTCATCTTCCTGCAGGAAAAAGGGATCACTGGAGTTCATTTTCATCTCTTGCTGTGCTCACTGCAGCTCATTTGGGTTGTGGAAAGCTCTTAGATCATCAGACAGTGTGCAAGGATGCAGGAGAAGCAGGAGGTGTTGGCAGAGCTTCTTCTGGGTGGTGAGAGCTGCAGGAACCCAAAGCAAGGGGCCACAGGCTTTGCTCTGCAGCATCCACAGAGTGCAAGAAGGGCACTGCTGCTGGGGCTTCTCCAGTAGAGAGGAGTTCCAGGGCTGGACAGACACATTTCCAGGGAAAACAGCAGCTTTGGTACCAGGAGTAGGATACAGGAATGTGGGGGGGTCATGGCAAACGATCACCCCAAGGAGTTCTGGAGTTGGCCTCATCCCTGCTCTGTCACAGCCCAGCCCTGGGGCTGCTGCTGGCACCTCCCTGTCCATGGGATCACGGGTGGGCCTGGAAAGGCTGGGTTCATGGTTGGATTGGATCTTAGAAGTCTTCTCCAACCTAAAAACTTCTGTGATTCCTGCTTATTTTCCTTTAGTTTCCTGGACTGAATAATAATAATTTGCTCCTTAGTTGAAAATACAGACCCAACCAAAAGAACTGCAGGAAGTGGAGGAGAAATTGAGTCCATCTCATCCGTGTCCTCAGAGCAAAACTTTGGAGACATTTCCTGTGCATTCCCAACTTCATGGCCAGAGTTGAGGCTGGGTTTGAAAAATGTGGCCACCCCAGAGCTGCTGCTGTGGTGTGCACCTCGTGCTGCCCCACCTCCCCCCAAACTGCTACCTCTGCAGAGGGCTCCCAGAGTGGACTTTGCAGAGCCCATGACAACAGATTTATTTTGGAATGTTTTCACTTGCCATTACAATTAATCACCAGAACCCAAGGAAAAGGAGTGCAGTTTATGAAAACATCAAGCAGGGAATGTGCCTGCAGGAACCTGACAAATGGGACAGCCACACAGAGAGATGGTTTAGAATAATCCATTTTCATGCCTGTTCCAGTAAAGAGAGCAGGGAAAGACTGAGCAGCATCCTTCCCTCTGACAACCTCCAGAGCATAATCGTGGCCCTCATCTGAAACCTTGCAGTGGCTCCTCAGAACACTTTTGAGAGACAAGGCACTATATTTTTCAAACTCTGTCTCAAGCAGGAGACTCAAAAGAGTTCCCTCTGCTGTGAAAAAATAAATGTTCCTACATAAAAGAAGTAAATCCACATTTTTCAAACCCAGCCTCAACTGTGGCCATGAAGTTGGGAATACACAGGATAATGCCATTTAAAGTTTTGCTCTGAGGCACTGGTGAGATGGACTCAGTTTCTCCCTCTTTTCCTTGGGAATGCTTCCACTTCTTTCCACCACCTGCCAGGAAGCGACAGGCTCCTCTGGGATGATCTTTGTAGGCTGGCCATCATTAGATGTAAGAGAAGTGGGGAGTGGCCTTTTCTAGCTCAGCCTGGGCATCCTTGCCCCAGTGAAGTATCCCAACCTCCAAGTTAGCTGGGAGGATGATGAAGAGAATGAGGAGGAAGAGCAGATCTCCTTCTAGTGATCCCCACCTTTGGCTCTGTGCAGTGCCAGGCAGGAGGGCAGATGGGTCAGGCTGACAGGAATTCCTTCACACTTGCACTGCACACACAAGAAATGTATTTTGTGCCCATCCAAACCAATTACTTTTTTTGCATCCTGGCAGCTGAGCTGTAAAGGCAAAGCAAACAAATGGCCAAAATGCAGCCCTGCCTTGGGAAATCAGCTCCTAAATGCCCTGAAGGCAGGGGTCTGGGGAAGGCTGGGGGGGTTCTCGAGTTTGCCTCCCTGTGGGCCAGAGGGATGAGTCCCATATCTGGGCAGTCCAGGGGAGGATGATCCAGAGCCTCATGGCTCTCCTGTGAGAAGCAGGAGAAAAATCAGGCAGATTTCCTCCAAGACCTCCCTCCAGGCTCCCAGGAAGAAGCTAGTTTTGTTTTCTCCTACTCTGCTTCCCCAAACCTATGTGTCTGTCCATCTGCTCCACCATCTGAGTGCACTCACAGCTAGGCCCAAAATAATGAAAAGTGTTTTGTGGCTGTTAATTCAAAAACTATGAAAGCTGACAGATGTATTCTGTGGGGACGGGGTTGGTTGGAAAAACAGAGCGAGTTTTGGAGGGTTTTTGTTCTCTTTGCTCTTCATCTGCCTCTGGTGGCCAACCTGGACAAGCCTTCAGACAGCAACACCCCCATCTGCCATTACAGAGCTCCTGCTGGGGGAGGGAGAATCTCCATGACCATGAAGGGGAGCATCCCTTTCATCTCAGCAGCAGCTCATTGACCAGGAACTCTACAGCTCACCATAAGGGAGTTCACAGCCAAATTTCACCATGAGTGGTTCATAACCAGAAAAAGGCACCCCTGGGACCCCTGAAATGAGTTGTGCCCCTTGAATAGTTCATTATCCAAGGCACGATGCCTTCTGAACATAGTCCTAGCAGAGAGGCTCCCATGGGACATGCATTTTAAGTGGATACACCAAAATCCTCTTCAGCATTCCCCAGCAAGGAATTCCTCAGCTGGCGTCTGCAGAGGGAGAGAGCTCATTGCTCCAATAGCTGGAATTCAATTTGACCTTAATAATTAAACCTCCAAATAACAGCTTTCACATGCCAGCTGAACCATTAAATTCCAGGAGTGGATGCAAGCCTTTTTGCACGGAGTGAAGTTTACTCATGTGGAAATTTCCTGGTGCTCTACTGGACTTGTTATTGATGTAAATTTTGTGGCACTGATTAAAAATGTTTCTCTTCCCTTTCAGACTACGATAGAATCTGTGAGTTGTTTGCTTGGGTTGGTTGGGGTATTTTTAATCCACTTGGCACAAAGAAATTCCTCATTTTTTGAGCTGTGCCTCAGTGCTGAGGCACAGGACCTTTTCCAGAAGTGCTGTTAAAACTGGAGTCACTTCACAGCAGCCTCAGCTGGAGTCTGTGGGGCTGGTAAAATTCAACAGTGCTGCCTCCAGAACCCCTCTGAGAGTCTTCTCCAGGGCCTTGTCCTGAGCCTCAGCCTCCAGGATGCACCAGCCAAGAAATGCAGTGGCACCAACATGGCACCAGCAGTCCCTGATAGACTCAACCACAGGAAATTAAACCAGAAGCTCTGAAATACCAGATTTTCTCCTGTTCCTTGCTCATTCTCCTGTTCCAATACTCATTTTCTCCTGGTCCTTGCTCTACTCCTTGCTTGTACCCTGAGCCAAACACCTGTCCCTGAGTTTGGCTCAGGAATCTTGGCAGCTTTGGGAAAAACCGCTTTGCCATCACATGTGTAAGGCCAGCAGAAAGGCTTTCCTCAGGCAGCTCCTCCTGGATTCCAACCACAGACCTCTTTTTAAATCTAAATAATTTAAAAGGCACAAGCAAGACCTCTCTAGCTGCTCCCACACCCAAATCTGAGTATCTTTAGTCACCGAAAAAGTGCACTAATGAAATTGTAATGTACATGTTAATTAATGTACATATTTTCTCAGTAAATTTTGCACAGCTGTAAGTGGCCAAATAAATAATGAATGCTGTGGAATAATTTATGTGAGCTCTGTTTCTTACTGTACATGTTTTAATTACCGATATGGACACATCTCAATGAATTACTGAAAGTCAAAGAATAAATAATATTAAAATTAAAAAGTACATGGGAAGCAAAGTTCAAATAGATATTTAATTCTACTAACACTCTGCAGTGTAATCCTTCCCAATAATTGACAGCAGGAGAGGAAATGTTCCTCCTGGCCAGCTTGAGCTCCATTTCTTCTGGGGTTTTTTGTGCCTTTTAGTGTTGAAATCCATCAGCTAAAGCTACAGAGATGCTTTTCATCATTGGACCTTCAGAAATAACTATGTTAATTACATTAATTATGTCAATGCTCCCCTGTGAGGGTGCTGAGGCCCTGGCACAGGTTTCCTGTGGCTGCCCCATCCCTGAAAGTGTCCAAGGCTGAATGGAGCTTGGAGCAGCCTGGGATGAGGGAAGGTGTCCAGGCTCCTTTGTGATGCCCCTACACCAACTTAGAGCATTATCAGCAGCTTTTCACACTCACCCAGATCCTTCAGCAGAGAATTCCACAGCACTCAGAGGTTAATTAGTGAAGCTTTAAAATTCCCCCGTGGAGCTACAAATTGTCATTTTACACAATCAGCCAAAGGACAGGGATGTTCTGGGCCTTGAAACGCAGTTGTTGCACAATGTGAACTGGTTTTGCAGCTGGGACCAGAGGTTAGGAACAACTGGGGGAAATGGCCAGTAATTAATGCTGCTGGTCATTAGCACGCCTGATTGCTTGCTGCTTATGCACTGCAGAGTAATCGTGTGCCATTTGCTGTGGGTTCCTCAAGGGTGCTGGGATTTCCCACACACTGGGAACGTTTCCTGAGTGGGTGGGTGCAGCCACTGCCCTCAGCCCAGCAGGAATCCTCCTGCCAAAACTGCTTCTGCCCTGTTCATCCTCCCTCACTCAGTGCACCATGAGGGGAACTCTTCATTCCAACCCACTGCCTTTCCATCCCCCAGCAAACCCATGGACTGTGGGTGCTGGTTTCACCCCAGCCCCTCTTGGCTGCTCAGTCACTCCCCCACCAGCAGGATCAGGGAGAGAACTGGAAGGGTAAAAGCTGGAAAACTCCTCTTTATCCTGAGATAAAGACAGTTTAATGGGGGAAGCAAAAGCCACACACACAAGGAAAGCAAAATAAGGAATAAGTTCACTGCTTCCCATGGTTGGGCAAGTGTTCAGCACCTCCAGAAGAGCAGGGGTCCCATCTCACTGTGACTTGGGAGGACAAAAACCATCAACCATCACTCCAAATGTCCTTCACCTGCACTTCTTTTCCCCACTTTATAAACCAAAAGCGATGCCCTAAGGTCTGGAATATCCCTGGGGTCAGCTGTGGTCAGCAATAACAAAAACACCTGTATTATCAACCCTGTTCAGCACAAATCCAGAACACAGCCCCAAATCAGCCACTGGGAAAGGAATTAACTCTACCCCAGCCCAAAGGAGCACTCTGTGGAGCCCTAAATGATGGATTAATCCACAAGGATGGATTAATCCCATCCGAGGTGGGATGCTCATGGCTTTCTCCAGATCTCAGCAGTGCAGATCCGAGGTTCTGATGCCAAACACAGGCATTCTCCAGATGGGGAGAGAAGGAGCTCCCCAAAAGCAGTGTCACACCCCAGGGGTGAATCAGGGACCATGTCAGCTTCCACCAAAGTAAAATCCTGTGATCCCCCTGTCACACCAGCAACAGAAACAGATTCTGCCCCAACATGTCTCGGGGGGATTCATGTGCACTGCGCACCAGTGTCGATCATGGCCTCATATTTTTGTGGCTCTGATGTGCCAGGCCAACAAATCCCCACAGTCCAAAAGACCCAGTTTTCCCATGCCTCTACCTGGCTAGANCTGAGGGACTGAGGGACTGAGCCGAGCTGGAGCCACGGGAGAGAAAGAGACTCTGGGAATTTGTCATCTCTGGGAGAGGAGAGAGGGTTTGGTGTTCCGTGTTGTTCATTTGTTGTGCTGGGGAGTGCTTTGCCTGTTAAAGAAACAATTTTTTCTATTTTCTCCAAGGAAATATTTTCCAGAATCAGTTGGGGCAGGGGTCATTTAGATTTGCTTTCTAGAGGGGCCCCATTCAGAGGTTTCTTCCCAAATTTGCCCTAAATCGGGACAAATTAATCAAGTGTCCTTCCCCATGGTCCAGCCAGGAAATGTCCCACTGGACAGTGCAGCCAAGGCTCATTTCCCCACGAAGAGCTGCAGTGCCACATCCCTCTCCTGTCCCTGCTCCAGTGCCACATCCCACTCCTGTCCCTGCTCCATGAGGATCTCCAGTGCCACATCCCTCTCCTGTCCCTGCTCCAGTGCCACATCCCACTCCTGTCCCTGCTCCAAGCCCAGCACCCAGGCTGAGCCTGGGCTGGCCCAGGGGCCGAGCTGGCCCAGCTCAGCTCTGCAGAGCAGCTTTTCCTGTCAGCAGCTGATTGGTGATTGAATCATTTATTGAATTATTAGCATGTGTGAAAAACCGATCAATGAGCAGATCCTGGCTTGGAAATCCCCAAATCTGCACTGGTGGGTGTATCCATGGGGATCAGGAGCTGCTTGCCCAGAAGGAGCTGGGGCAGCAAGCCCAGCCTCCAAGGAGGGACAGAATTCCCTCTGCCTGCTCACTGGGAGATCCCACCCCAGCACAGGATGGCCCAACAGACAAATACCAGGGGAATGAGACAGACTGGAAGTGACATTCTTAAACAGTGTCATTTCCAATTAGTCTTTGTGCCTGCAGAATAAGAAGAACTATTTTTAAGTTATGTTGGAGATTCGTTTTCAAGCTTTTCCAAGGTATATCAAGCATTTTCCTTTATGAGATGTCACAGCTTGTGCTTTTGATCCCTTTTTATGACTTGCCTTTGCTTTTTTCCTTTTTTCTTTCTCCTGTCATATCCCAAACATTCACCAATTTTCCCCACAAAGACAGTATCCACTTGTGAGTTTTTATAAAAGGGTTTTCTACAGAAATTCTCAGTGAACAATTAATTCTTTGACCAGCTCTACACATGGAAAATTTTTGGTCAAAGAGCAGCAATATGTGGATAACTCCAACACAGACACACAAAATATCCTTAAGACAAATTAGTTTTCAAACAAAGATGCAAAAAATAAATTGCAATTTGCAAATACGCTGAAGGTAAAATTCACCCACAGAATGGGCTGGGTTGGAAGGGATCTTGAACCTCATTTCATTCCACCCCTGCCATGGGCAGGGCCTCCTTCCACTATCCCAGGCTGCTCCAAGCCTTGTCCAACCTGGCCCTGGACACTGCCAGGGATCCAGGGGCAGCCACAGCTTCTCTGGGCACCCAGTGCCAGGGCCTGCCCACCCTCACAGGGAACAATTTCTTGCATTTCTCTAACCTAAATTTCCCCTCTTTCAGTTTGATCCCATTCCCCCTTGTCCTTTCACTGCAGTTCCTGAGGAAGAGTTGTTCTCCTGCTTCCCTGCAGCCCCTTCACACCCTGGGAAGGTGCTGGGAGGTCTCCTCACAACCTTCTCTTCTCCAGGTTCAGCTTTGCCAGCCTGTCCCAACAGAGAAGGTGCTCCAGTCCCCTTGCCAACCTCTCCCCCTGGTTCCTCACAGGATATTGTCCATGGAATTGCTCAAGCTCAGCTCATGGATGAGATCCCGGCAGCCCCAACCAGGACAACCCCAGACACTGCAATTTAGACCCAAAATGCTCGGGATGGTGAGGCTGGACACGAGCCAGCACAGCCCACATCTCAGTCAATATCCATCATTTTATTCTGGGATGGATTCTCCACTGCTGACGTCTCCTTTTCCGTGTGTCCACCTGCAGGATTGAGCAAATCTCCCCTCCTGGCTGCACACCGAGGTTTCCTTTGCTTTCCCAGAGGGGAAGGAGATGGAAAACCAAAGCCCTGGAGAAGAGGGAGGTGGGAAACCATCCCCTCTTCACCGCCTGCAAGCAACACAAAATTCTGCTGTTCCAAACAACATCTGGGGCTCTTTGCTAAAAAGGAGAGGCAGAACTCAGGGCCTGTTCAGCTCCAGACCAAAAATAAAGTCAAAAAAGCAAGTTAGAGTCCTTGGCAGGCTGTCCCCTGCCCCCTGGCCAGCCAGGTGACTGTCACTGAATACTGAACTAGTACATCTCACAGGAACTTTGCCTCAGAAATGATAAATCAAGCAGGTTTTTTTAAAGCTCCACCTTATCACAGTCTCTCCTTCAGCACTTCCATGGGAAGGAATAATTATTTTGTGCTCACTGCATGTATAATGAATTTCCAGGCATACTTGTTTGATCTATAGCCTCGAAAATAAAAATCTCATTAGTCTAACAAGCTCACCAATTATTTCCTGGGATCACTGAGCCTATTCCAGCGGAGAAAGTTGCATAAAATTGGAAGTGAACAGGCAACAGTGCAATATGTTGTTTTACAGGGTAAAACATCCTAAAACAGTGTTTCACATCATGTTTGGGGGCAGAGGAAAGAGAACTGGAAAGAGCCACGAGCTTGGGTCTGCCTTAGGTGGGTGGATATACCTGGGCAGAAAGAAACAATTTAAATTTGCCTGAATTTAGATATTAACTACTCACGTGTCTCTGTCCAAGCTAGGTTTTGGAGGTTCCATGTTAAAAAAAAAAAAGGCTTTTCCAGGACACACTTTCTCACTCATTTCAGGTACGTAAATCCAGGGTGGTGAATGGCACTCCAGAAAAATTATTTTCTCCCTCTGAGCTCCAAGGGAAGCCTCAGACACTGGAGATGTCTGCACTGGAGATGCACAAAGTTGGATGATGCAGATTTGCCCTCTCCACCCAACCTCCCTCAGTCCTCATGAGCCTCTGGGAGCTGCAGAGACACCCAGAGCCACCCAGCTCAGCTCTCTCCAGACACCAACCTCCAAACTGGTCCTGCTGCCCTCTGGGGGGACCACATCTCCACTTGGTCAAATTAAATAAAAACTCAAATTGCTCTCAGGAGCTGCCTCAGCTGGGTTCCCTTTGTGTGAACCCAGCACACAAAGGGATTCATTCACTGAAGGCAGCAAGGGGGCCAAATCCAAGGCAAAGATCCCCAAGTGAGTCTGGAGCTTGGAACAAGCTGGGGGTGGGCATGGACAGCACACAGCTTCAGTGTGAGCATCTGTGTCAAAGCAGCAGTAAAAGCCTCAAGAAGTGATTTGTTGCTGGGGTTTAAATCAGGATTACACACAAATCTTGCTCCTACATTGAGTAGCTCATGGATCAACACATTGAGGAAGGCACCAGCACAGAGGCTCAGTGTGGCTGTTCCTGCGTTTCCACAGGAGGCCCCAGGGCTTTCATCAGCCCTTTCCCTGCCACTCTGAGTGCTGGAAGGAGGAGAACACATTGGAATTCAAAGCACAACCTAATTCTTGTTTGCTCTTGAGGGATGTTGGGAGATGTTCTTTCTGTGGTTCTGGAGGGCCAGAGGAGTCTTGCAGCAACAGCAACAGCAGGCAGTGATTAGAGAAATGCCTAAAACAGACATGTGTAACACTGGCATTCCTGACTTCCAGCACTCCACTCTGCACCCAGAAAGGTGGAAATGACTGCTCAAACACCTATGAAAATTGCAAATTAGACAGACCATGAAAACAGAACCACTTTGTCTTGGGGGATGGGGTCAGCAGCAAAAATGGGCCTTCATGGACAGAAGGGATGATGTGACCTAACAGGATAACTGCAGCCCTGAAGAGCGTGGGGATTGAGCATGAAGAGTTTTGAGGGTTCCATGGCACCAAACCGAGCCCAGGGCTGTCCCCCAGTACCAGTCCAGCCCTGGAAGGAGCCAGGGCCAGAGGCTGCACAATCCTGTCCAGGCTCACCCAATTCTGCTTTTACCCCCAGCACATCCCCTGTTCCTGTACCTTGGAGTGTCCATCCGTGTTCCTGCCCCTCTCCCTGTGCCACCCTGCAGTCACAGCTGCTCTGCTGCTCTTTGCAGCCTCTGCCTCCTCACAGCCCTGACATGGAGGCCCAACAGGAGAGGGGTCCCCACCAGCCCAGGGGGAACAGGACGTGCTGAACTGCTCTGGCTGAACAGAACCCACCAGGAATCAGGTGGGTGCAGAGCAACACCAGCACAAATGGGCTCTCGGGGGGCTGGTGCCATCCCTGCTCTCATTTACCCAGGTAAATGACCCTTCTGTTGATAGATGCAAATGACCATGTGAAGAGTCAGACAAGCCTAATTCTATTACAAAAGGATAAAAAACTCACCACCACCAAAAACCCCACACCTTTTCTCCCTGTTCCTGACTCTGGAAAAAGATCCACAACTCGAAATAGAACATGGGAATATTAAAAACAACCAGGAATGATGAAAGAAAGGCACAAGTGGAGTAATTGAGGCATGAAAATGGAGTTTTAGCTTGTCACATTCAGTAGTGCCTAGGGGACTCTGGAAATACTCTGCTCACCAAATCCCCTGTCTCTATCTAAACATTAGAGACCTGTCCCAACAGGGCCACGAGCCACTGCTGGTTGAGCTGAGGGTTGTTGAGCACTCCTCAGGCACACAGCAGGAGATCAGTCATGGGTTTGGACAGCTGGGCACCTGCAGATCACATCTGATGAGGTGCAGTGTCCCCCACTCTTCCCAGCTGATTCCCACCCTCCAGCAGCTCATCACAACCTCCCAACCCTGAGCCAAGGTGGGAGGGTTTGGAGACCCCAGCCCCCCGGCCATGAGTGAAGTGCTTTCCCTGCAGGAGCAGTGCAGTTTGATTCTCCCTCCAGCTTCCTTGGCTGTCTCTTACTGACCCCTTCAGCTGGAGGGCTCTTCCTGGAGCACGTTCAGTGCAGCAGAATTGTCTCCCCACACCTCCTGGCTGGCACTCCTCAAAGCCTGGGACCCAGCAGCTCTCCTGTCCTGCAGGACTCAGCCTGCTGGGAACCTTCCCTGGTGTTGGGGACACTGGCAGCCTCACCTGCTCACATGGGATGATCCAAATGGAACTTGTCCTGGACACAAATCAGCCCAGGACTTTGCCCATATGGAAGCTGCAACTCACTCCTTTCCAAAATAGAAGCACACCCTGATAGTGCTGATAAATTTTTGGCAGCCAACCCAGCTTCCACCAGAAAGTGGCACTGGAAGACTCCCCCAGTGAGGATGGACACCTCCTTCACCCAGGGTCTTCAGAGCAGGGCTCACAGTGTCCAGAGGTCACACAGGGACAAAACACTGAAGTGGAAGCAGAAATCCTGGGCACAGCCCTTCCCTGGGGAACCTGGGGGACGCTGGCTCAATAAAGCAGAAGGATTTTGGAAAAGTCTTCTTCTGCCCCTGAAACTGGGATGACTCGTAAGGCTGGGAGCAGAGCAGGGTCACCAAGAAAGGGAGGCTGGAATGCTCTGGGGCAGGAAACTCCCCAGTGCCCAGAGAAGCTGGGACAAGGGGGTGGGACACAACCCAGCCCAGCCACGCAGCTCCTCTGCTCCAGCCATGGCTACACAGGAATTTGGGAATTGCACACCGTGTGCTCCTCAGCCTGGACTCCTCAGGAAAACTGCTGCTCCTCAGGAGCTCTTCAGGGACACTCAGCCCCAGCCCCCCGAGGCCCAGAGAACAGATGGCAGCTGAGAGGCAGGGCCAGGGCTGAGGCTGGTGACACACCTCTGTGGTGTGTCCCCAGAAAAAAGGGAGACAAGATCTCTCAGAGCTCAGAACAACTGGGAGCCTCCAAGGCATCACTTTTTAGGGACATCACACCACAGAGAAGGAAAGGGACAGAGCTCAGGAAATTGGTCCACTTGGTCTCCACTTAAAAAAAACACCAACACTGACAATAACTGGGGCTGAAGAGGAAAAATTATCACAGAAAGGTTTGTGTTGGAAGGGACCTCGAAGTTTATATGGTTCCACTCCCTGCCATGAGCAGGGACACCTTCCACCATCCCAGGCTGCTCCAAGCCCCAGTGTCCAACCTGGTCGTGGACACTGCCAGGGATCCAGGGGCAGCCCCAGCTTCTCTGGGCACCCTGTGCCAGGGTCTGCCCACCCTCGCAGCCAGGAATTCCCTCCCAATATCCCATCTCTCCTGCCCTCTGGCAGGGGCAGCCATTCCCTGTGTCCTGTCCCTTCATCCCCTGTCCCCAGTCCTTCTCCAGTTCTCCTGGAGCCCCTTTAGGCACTGGAAGGGGCCCTGGAGCCTTCTCTTAATTTCTGCTGGCCCAACAAGTTGCTCTGCCCACAGAAACTCCCAGTGTTCCTGCTTGGTCTCCAAAAAATGCAGCTTTTCATCTTTCTTTCCCCTTTAAAAGGCTTTTTATCATTTACTCTCTATTAGGTTGTCTTCCACCATCCAGCTTTATTCCTACCTGTGAGTCCAGCTGCAAGTCTCCACATTTACTCTTGCCCACCCAAGACCAGAAGCCCACAAAAACCAGAGAGCCCAGCAGTAGACTTGGTTTAAATGCCAAGTCTGCTGCTGAATTCTGCCTCAGTTTCAGATATATTATCCCAAACTCAAAAGGTTTCTTGAATAAAACATGAAAATCCAGAATGCCATCTGTGTAATATCATTGGGCTAATTAAGTTGATATTAAATACAATTTGTTTTACCCAACTCTTACATTTTTAATTTTAAGTGAGTTACAGAATATTCTGGGTGAAATAAGTGTTAGTAAAACTGTTACTGGAAGCTGCAGCAGCTGAGCTGGAAACACCTGGGCTGCACGTGATGGGAGAGTCTCAGCAGAAACCTCCCGGAGCTCAAAGGAAAATGACAAAGCATCCCTGGTAAAAGTGACCCTGTCCCCATGGGGCTCTGTGTGGGAAGAGCCCTTTGTAGCCAAAAGAAAACGATGTTTTTCCAGGAGCATCCCCGAGCTCTGCCTGAGGAAAGGCTGCCTCTCAGCATCCCCACGAGCCTGTCCAGACTCTGCCACTTTCTTGGGTGCAAAAAAAAGTCGAAAGCTCCTGTAATCCACTCCAGAGACAGAGCAGGCAGCCCCTGGGCAGGTGACCCCAGCAGCTCTGCCCTGTGCCTTGCAAGGCTCCATGAGAAAATCTCCATGGCTGCCCAGCCACCCCTCAGCTCCAGCCCCTCAGCATGCTGCCCCCAAATCCATGCTGACCAGGGGGAATTCCCTGCCAGGAGGGCACCAAGGGATGGGGGAGAGCAGCTGAGAGGGGATAGGACTGGGGGAACAACAATCTGTTGATTTAAGGACCTCCACACACACCCAGAGCCATGCCAAGGCAATTCCTACAGTCTGGCCCAGCAGCAGGAGGAGCCCCCAGGTCACCTTTCCAAGGCCATCCAGACACCAGCTGCCCTTTCAGGACAGGGAATATATCAATAGTCCCCTTTATTCTGACACGGGGAGGTGACATTCCTGCAAAGCACTCGCAGGTGAAAGGACTCTGGAAGCAACAGGCTGGAAAATCCTGCTTTTCCAGAGGTACCAGCCCCAATGTGAGGGTGAGTGAGGGACATTCCTGCCCCTCTCACAGCTCTCTGCCCCTCTCCATCAGCAGGGACATGTGGAACAGCTGCCCTACCAGGCTTCCTCCTCCCTCTTCCCAGCCTGCATCCATGGGAGTGATTTCAACACTTGCAGGAGATGCAGCAGCGAAGCACAGAGCAGTGCAACTGCTGCTGCTTTACCAGAGCTGACCAATGGGATTTTCACCAAAATACATCCCAGTGAACTCCTGGAATGGGATAACACTGCAGGCAACCTTGAGTGGATGGTGATTTTCCCAGTCCAAAACTTTTCAGCGTCACCTCTGTACCCCAAGGGCCCAGCCAACCCAATGAACGTGCTCAGTGCAGGGAATGCCTGCAAGATGCAGTTCCCAGGCCAGGGACAACCTCCTGCTAAAACCCAGGACAGCTCTAGGGAATTCTGGACAAGCCAGAGGAGTGCTGTGCTCTCACAGCTTCATGGGAAAATTGAATTTTCCATGGTTTTGGACAAATACTAGAAATGCTGAGGACTCAATATTCTCTGTCTCAGCAAAACAAAACACAAACAAACAAACAAACAAATACAAACAAAAACCAAAACCCAAAATCACCACCACAAACCAAATTCAGCTCTGCAGAACAAGATGATTTGTTATATCAATGGCAATTATTGGCACACATTCCTTTGCACAGGCAGGTTCTGACCAGGCTGAGTTTATCCTGCAGTGCTGCAGGACCTGCAGGAAAAGCCTCTGTGGTTGTGCAGGTCTGGGAGACGTCTCCTCATCTTTTCCTCGTGCCATTGATTTAACAGGATTCGGGCTCACAGCTGGGTCTGTGTGCTGAGCCCAGCCTGGGGATCCAGCCAGATGTGATGGAAGCCAGCAGAGCCAGCAGAACCTCTGGAGCCAGTGCCAGCTGTGCTGCCCTGCACGTGTCCCCAGGCTCTGCACGCTGCACAGCTCCAGGGCACCCAGCAGAGCACATGAAGCCACCACAGGTGTGTGGGCACTGGTGTCACACTGTCCCTGTGACAGGCCTGGCTCTGTCACACGGGATTGCTGCTGACAGGGCACAAAGGACAGCAGGAAGGCTCCCTGCTCTTCTGTCACCCCCCTGCAGTGCTGCAGGCTGTGGCAGAATGGCTGGGAAGGGACCTGGGCTGCTGGTGACAGCAGCTGGACATGAGCCCAGGTGGGCAAGGAGAGCAATCCCAGCTGGCATCTCAAACAGAGTGGCCAGGAGCACTAGGACAGTGATTGTCCCCTGTGCTGGCACTGCTGGGGCACCCGAGTGCAGTGCCCATTTCTGGGCCCCTCAGCAGAGAGGCATTGAGGGGCATGGGTGTCCAGGGCAGGGAACAGAGCTGGGGAAGGGAATGGAGCCCCAGGAGGGGCTGAGGGAGCTGGAAAGGGGCTCAGGCTGGAGCAAAGGAGGCTCAGGGGGGCCCTTCTGGCTCTGCACAGCTCCTGCCAAGAGGGGACAGACACGGGGGTCAGGCTCTGCTCCCAGGGAACAGGGACAGGAGGAGAGGGAACAGCCTCAGGCTGGGCCAGGGGAGGGTCAGGGTGGATATCCAGAAGGATTTCTTTCTGGAAAGGGTGGTCAGGCACTGGAAGGGGCTCCCCAGGGAGATTTGGAGTGCCCATCCCTGGAGGTGTCCAAGGAAGGGCTGGATGTGGCACTCAGTGCTCTGAGCTGGGGACAGTGAGGACCAGGCACAGGTTGGACTCAGTGACCTTGGAGATCTTTTCCAACCCAAATGATCCTGGGATCCTGTGAAGGAGTGCTCACATCAGGTACCCCAAACATAACCACTGTTGGTTTCATCTGTGCTTTTCTCTCCCTCCCAACACACCTCTGCTCCCTGTGGCCTCTGGGAAGAGCAGGGATGTGCCTCAGCTTTAGCAGATCCCAGCTGTGAAATGGATCTGAGGCACCAGAGAGGCAGCACAAAGAGAATCCCAAGTCCAGCCACTCACAGCCAGGACTGCCATGACTCCAGCTGGTGAGATGGGCACTCCTGGACACAGAAGCCAGTGGGACACTCCTCACCTCCTCCATCTCACTCAGAACTCCAAGTTCTTGGTGTCAAACAGCTTTCTTTGCCATAGATAGAGGGGGAAAAAGTAGGAGAAAAAGAAAGAAAAAAAAGCCAACCTAAGGAAGTCCAAGCAAGAGTTGAGCTCCCTGACTGAGGCTCAGGACACTCTTGTCCCCCATGATTCCTCCCAAAACCTGCTGAGCTTTAAAGAGGACACTGAAATAGCCTTAATTTTGTGCAAAATTCTCTCACAGCCTCTCCAGCACCAAGCCTTAATGGAGCAGCTATCAGGATTCCCATCAGGCTGAGTGAGAGCTCCTGCATTCCCTGGCACCCTGAATTCCAAAGCCAAAGCCAAATAAAACAAGCAGGGCAAACCCTGCTCCTTCCCCTTCCCACTCCCACCCAGGTGGGCAAGGCAAACCATTCCTGCTGAAATACAATTCTGATTTGGAAAGGGCTCAAAGATTGATGTGTCTCCTGGATGAGAAAGCTGGCAAGAGGGGGAAAATATTATTAAAAATAAAATATATCAATCACTCCACAAATTATACTCCAATAGGTCATTCAGGAGGGAAGGTCCCCTGCTTGGTGCCATATTCTCTTTCTTTGGGATTCTCCTTCTTTAGGGAACACACGGATTGCAGCAGCTGAATGGATCATTTAAGTGGATCCTGCATGTGACAGACACAAAACCTGTGTGGGGCATTGCTGTGCAATATTCTGGGAGGGATGGGAGCCATAGGATCATCCCAGAGCATCTCTGGGCACATCACACTGACAAGACCAGCATGGCCTCGTGATGGGCTGGTGTCCTGGTTTAGGGCAAATTTGGGAAGAAACCCCTGAATGGGGTCCCTCTAGAAAGCAATTCCAAACGGCCCCTCCTCCCAACTGCTTTGGGAAAAAAGATTTCCTTGGAGAAA
>VYXF01006602.1:91255-102495 GCA_013397295.1 Polioptila caerulea | reverse complement strand
ATCTTTATGTTTTAAAAACAATTGCCTCAGACATTCCACCGCTTCTCCTTCACTCTCAGATCCAGTTTTAAAGGTGCAAAACCTATTTCTGAGCTAAACAGACGAATGGGGATCCAATTCAGCATCAACCCAGGACAGCTGGGAAGCACTGGGAGAAACCCCTGAGCCACGGTCCTTCCTCCTCCCTCCCTGCAGAGGATGTGCTTCCCTCACCCCCTCAGTCCCAGGGCTTTTCCCTCCACTGTCATTCCTTCTCTTCAGCTGCATCCCAGTGCTTGTGTCTGTATTTGATGCTGGGAATGAAAAATCAAAGCTTTCCTGGTGTGCCAGGGCTGGCTGCAAACCCCTCACAGGGGTCAGCCAGGTCTGACACAGCACCCTGGAGTGAAGGATACAAACAAGGTCTGATATCACCTCTGCTTTTCACATCCAGGTAACTTCTGCAGCTCTTCATTATTTAAAGGTGAAACTTTCTGTATATTGTGTCTGCCTGAACTGTTTGAGAAGGAAAATTATTTGAAGAACATATTGTCTTTTTTGGTGTTTTGGAGAATTCAAAGATGCTTTCCCCAGTGGTTTAAAAAGAAAATAATGATTTTTCAGAACTGGAATAACACCAAAAAATAAAAAAAACAAAAGGCACAAAAGCTTCAGTTTCAAGGTTCAGGTTCAGTTTCAAGCAAAACACTTGAAAATCAGATGAATAAATCAGGTCACTTGTGAGCAGAAGCAGCTGATCTCTGTCCCTTCAGTCAGCTTCTGTGTGATGGTTTCCTTTGCTGCTTCTTGTAGAGGAGCCAAATTAATTCCTTTCCCCTCCATTGCTCCTCTGGCACCAGTGGAAAACCTTCCCCCATCCCTGCTGCTGGAGTGTTCTGCTGGTGTGGCTCTGTCAGGGGCAAAAGCAGCCTCAGGAAGCTGAAAAGTGGGAGCCTGGGAAAGGAAGGAAGGAAGGTCTGCAGCCTCTGTGCTGTGTCAAATACTGCAAAAACTGCCATAAAGACTGGTCATACCCCTCCTCTCCCCTGTTAAACACAGATTTTCAGGAGTGAGGGCTCTGCCCTCAGCTCAGCTCCTGGTNAAAACTGCCATAAAGACTGGTCATCCCCCTCCTCTCCCCTGTTAAATACAGATTTCTTTCAGAGCCCTCACTCAGCTCCTGGGGAGATCTTTCACCCATGGAGCCACTCAGAGCATGTAGAGGCACTGGGACTCCACGGAATGAGGTTTGTGTGGATACAGACCCCAATATCAACCAGAGCTCCCTTCTAGGGTTCCATAAAGCACATTTAGCTCCTAACCCATCTCTAGTATGTCTGCTCCTTGTAGCCAGATGAATAATGAACAAATATAAATCACAAGGAATTTATCTGATGATGGCAAGGAGAGAAAGGGATGAATAATTTATTTGATGGATATTATTCATCCATCCATGGAGCCAGCCAAGTAATGAAAACATTTATTCACAAATCACTCTGTTGACAATCAAAAACTTTATACAAGAAGTAATTCATATGTATGATTTGACTCCCTAAAAACCCAAAATAGAGAGCTGACCTTGCAGAGGAGCAAGGGCTAGAGCTGAGCTTATCTTAGACCACCTCATGCTTTCCATCTCTGGAACTATGCAAAACAGATTTCCAGCTCTGAACCATGGAAAACCTGACTTTCACCCACAGTCACCACCAAAAATCATTAAAACATGGCATGTGACTTTCCCATGAAGGCAGAGATGCTCTTCCTACAATCCAGCTCCATTCCAGAGTGCAGGACCTCCCTCCATAAATAAACCACTAGAAAGGCCTAAAAATAACTTTTTTTTCCTTCCAGAGGACATTCAGCTGCTTTCCAAACCTTGTACAATTTATTCCATTATCAGAACTCCTTCTTCCATCCCATCTTGGAGCTTCCAGACTGTTGAAATAACCCAAATGTGTCCATATTCCCTCCAAATAACACGAACAACAGTCAAGCAAAGTTAGAGCTGCCACAGATGAAAATATGCTATTTATGGCCCCCTGAATTCCAGTCACTATTTTATGGCCTCAGCTCCTCTAAAAATGATCACAAATCTACACAAAGTCCCCAAGTGCAGCTCTGTGCCTTTGGGTCCTCCAAGACATTTAAAATCACATGAAGATGGACTGCTCCCTATTGGCCATCCAAACACAGAGGCACAGAAACACACATTATTCCATCATGACTATGGAACAAATTGCCATCTGCTTCCAAGAAGGAGAAGGGAAAGAATTCCTACGGCCACAGCTCTGGAGCTGGTGAGCCAGAAAACTTGTCATGGTTCAATTAATCTCACAAAAAGAATCAAAATCATGGCTGCCTCTCTGAAATAGATGCAAATCTCCATTCCCCTCCAGTGAGTGAGGCAGGGCTGGCAATCGTGCCCGAGCAGGTTGCTTATGAGATTTTAGTGCTTGTGGGAAAGCACAAGGGCACAATCCTGGGCATATGGCATTTGCAAGGTACTGCCTGCTCCCAGCTGAGACTGTTCGTGCAGGAGACGTGGGAAGGAGAATGAACAGAAAAGTTCAGGCAGGCTGAGCAGATGCCTGGGGGCTCTTTGCAACAGAAGACCTAAGTCTGGGGGGAGAAAGGTGGGAGGGATTAGAGGAGCCCGAGGTGACTTAGGACACAGAGCTGGGCTTCACACCCAGCAAAAACAATAAAGGCAGATGTGTTCACAGGTAAGAAACTGCTCTTGGAACCCCAGACTGGTTTGGGTTGGAAGGGACCTTAAAGGTCACCCAGTCCCACCCTCTGCCATGGGCAGGGACACCTTCCACTATCCCAGGCTGCTCCAAGCCCCAGTGTCCAACCTGGCCTTGGACACTTCCAGGGATCCAGGGGCAGCTCCAGATTCTCTGGGCACCCTGTGCCAGGATCTCCCCACCCAGAGTAAAAAATGTCTTCTCAATATCCAATCCAAGCTTGTCCTGCTTCAGTTTAAAACCATTCCCCTTGTCCTGTCACTGTCTGCCTGTATGAAAAGCTCCTCTTTCTCTTTTTTATAAACCATTTCAGGCATAGGAAGGGGCTCTGAGGATTCCCCAGAACCTTCTCCAGACTGAACCTCCCCAGCTCTCCAGGTCTGTCTCTACAGATCAGAGGTGCTCCAGCCCTCCCCATCCCTATAACCACCTGCAGCAGGACAGGATCTGAGCAGCAGGACAGGATCTGAGCAGCAGGACAGGATCTGAGCAGCAGGACCTCAGCCAAACTCCCAGCCCAGGCATAGACACTCAGCTCTTGGTCCAAATTAAAAAACCCCTCTGGCTCCTACTTCCCAGCACCCAAAAGGGGATCACCCAGAGGGACCATCCCCAGCCCTGCTCAGACCCAGCTCCAGGGGTGATGAGCCCTCACCCCAAGGAGCAGCTCCCTCCTCCCCCCTCCTCAGCCTGAGCACAGTTCCCATGTTTCCATGAAAGTTTTCAGTGACTCACAGAAACAGCTGCCAAATTAACCAAGTTTCATCTAAAAAATACCCCAGAGCTGGGCTTGGAGCCTTCCCTGGAAGCAGAGCTTTGGCTGAGACACAATTCCCTGCTCCCCGCAGGAATATCTGCTCTCTTAGAGAGAAAAACCTGCTTTATCCAGTACTACTTTCCTGAGGGGCCATACTGAATACCAGACACCCCTAAAACCAGAGAGACACCCCATTCCAACAGCAGATCTCTGGGCAGCCTCTGTACAGCCCAATGCCTTCACTTAATACACAATACTTCAATTTCTAGAGCCCCTCAGTCACACTGTACTCAGAAGAGCTACAAAAATAATCACAGTCAATATTTTGGAGTCTTAACAGAGGCTTTAGCACCATTTATAAGTGGAATTTTTAGTAAAACCACTCCTGCCTGGAGAGCAGGATCTCACTGAGAGCCCAAGAACTTCAGAAATATTGAAAAGCTCCACCACAACCATACACCTGCTGCATTTCCATTAATTTCCCCCTAATTACCCAACCCAACACTTCCTATTAGCTCCAATTAAACCCCCATAGGTGTCTACTAAGTCAGATTTAAGGGAAATTTGAACCACAAAAACCTGCCAGCAAGTTTCATTTAAAGAGGCAGAGAAATCTCTACCCTCAAGTAAATTCCTCCAGATTCAGCCAGCAGCAGGTGAGCTAAGGGCAAGATCTACCAGCACCTCCCTGTCCTGACCCCCAGGAGGATGGGATGCTCCTGCCTCCAGCACAGGGCTGACCAAAGGGATGGAAGAGGAAAGGAGGAGCTGGTATTTAACATTTTGGAGACTTTTTTTGGCTTTGCAGGCAGCTAAACCAGCCTGGAGGCACCAAACAACATCAACTGGCATCCTGGGAGCTTTGCTGGGATGGGCAGGGTGGGCACTGAAGTCACCTCCAGCAGCTCCTGTGTCCAGGCACCTTGCAGTGCTGGGCAGGAGCTGGGCCCTGAGGAGAGCCAGCTGTCCTGGAGCTCCATCTAGTGCGAGGCGCCCTGGCTTCATTCCTGTCTCCACATTTGGGGAAGCTCTGGCTCCTGGAGCCACAGGATTTCCAGAGACTTGCACTCCACGATTCCCCTATCAGCAAATGAGTCCATTTGCAGCTGTTGGTGCTGCAGATGACTCTATAAAACCACAGTTCAGGGGCATTTACAACCAGGAATGTAGTAAACAGACAGGGATTCTCTACTTTTTTAATTCCTCTGGTTAGTTTTCCGCTTGGAAGTACTTGGGGCTGCAGAAGGTCTTTGCTCACAAGCACTGCAACCTCTGAAAGAGCCGAGCAGCACCAGGGCTCGGGTGGCTGAAACCCAGCTCTGCTTTTTAGAAGGATCCAGACTTTTCTCGTCCTAACACCAGCTCCATTGTCTTTGAAAGCCTCCACCACACCAGAGCTCCAGAAAAAGGTGGTTTCCCCTGAAATTCTGCTGGAAGCTGTCAGCAACCAGGGAACTGCACCATGAGTGTGAGAGGGTGAGCTCCTGGTTTTGTTTTAAACACCAGTATCAAAAGGGGAGGAAAAAGAAAAATAAAGAAGCCTTTTTGGATAAAGGTCAATGTTAATTTTCAAAGGAATGAAGGAAAAAGTGGGATGAGATCCTTCTCACTGCTTTTTGCCCAGATACACTCAGCTGGACAGAGACCAAGGGTCTCTCTCCCAAGCACTCCCTGCAAATCCTTTTCCTAAAGCCCCTCTGCCATCCATGCCCTCCACAACAGCCCCAGATCCCGGTGTTTTCCCCTCCTCCTTGCTCCTGGGGGAAGCCAAGGCTTTGTGCAAGTCATTATATTTTTAACCACACACAATATTTAAGGAGTTTCAACTCCTGAGGGGGAGGGGGGGATTTAAACAAAGGGAGATGTGTAAATACCTGAATAAAGACATATAAATGTTAATAACTGTTAATTGTTTCCACGCCAATTGCCAAGATACATTAAAGAGGCTACAAGGGATTTCCAGCTATTAACAGGTGAGGAGGCAGTGGTGTTAAATGAAGGTCACAGAGTGATTTATACAACGTGCTACAACACTTCTGTTCATTTTTAAATTAAATATCTCTGCAGTGGTATCCCCTGGGAACTCGTGCTTTACACACCTTACAACTGCTCAGCTTTCCATGGAATCACGGGATCCTTAAGGTTGGAAAAGACCTCCAAGATCATCAAGTCCAACTTTTAATCAAACACCACCATTCCCACTAAACTGTATTGCCAAGTGCTACATCTGCTTGGTTTTTGAACACTCCCAGCAATGGTGACAGCAAAATCTGTGGCCACAATGTAGGGGTTTGCAGCAAACAGTGGGATATCCCCCAGTGCACAACTCCTGCTGGAGAAATACCAGGGAAACTCCATGCTGCCATGCTTGGGAGTTTGAAAACTCTCAAAACAAAAAAGAAATCAAAGCACAGATGTGTTCATTCCTTGGAATAAAACACCTGTGCTTTCCTGTGGTGGTTCCAGGGCTGGGGAGTGTCCAGCCAGACACAGCCCCCCATCCCAGGGGGATGCTCCATTTTGTGTGGGCCCATCAGCTGCTGGTTTAACTTGGCCTTGAGTTCCATATGTCCCACAAAACCCTCTTAAAACAACTTCCACAAATGCTTTTATTCCGAGGACGTTCTGACTTGAATGTGTCTGATTCATCCCCCCTCTAAATGACCCTTTTACAGCACAGCCTGAGCAGCCAAAGGGAAGCAGAGTTGTTTTCTCCCTGCTATCACAATCAAGTTGTTTGGTATAAAATGTGGCTGAGGAGTGAATCCATAATGTTCCTGGCCATGCAAGGAAACTGCTATTACCAGGAGGAAAATGCAGGTAGTAACTCTGTGGGTTTTTCTCCACTGGAACTGTAATTAATGTGGATGCTGTGCACTAAGTGCAGGGAGAAATACAGACTTCACAGCAGTGAAAATGCATCTCATTAACACCGGAACTACTGTATCGTCCAAATGCATTATGTTCAGCAAGGAAAAGCTGTGTAATTGAATTCCCACCAAAGCACAGTTCATCTGCATCAAACAGCACTGTGCTCATCCTGCAGCTCCTTCGGGCTGCTGCTGGGAATGAGGATTAATTAGGATACCTGCTCGTTACTCAGGGAGCAGGCACACACGCTGTGGGCAGGCTTGGGGCTGCAGTGAGAGGCTCTGCTCAAACCCCAGCCAGGCAGAGCAGGGTGACTCCAAAGATTTGGATCTCCTTGCACTCAGGATGCACCAAAGAGTCAAAATTCTTTTTTCCGTATAGAAAATGCTGTTAAAATCCCCGAACAATTCACAGGAAGGCACCTCTGCTGCATAAATACTTCAGTAATAATTAATAAGTGATTTATGGAATTGGTTTTGAATTATTGTAGGCTGAATTGGCTCGAGTGGCAGGGATGTGTATAAATCATTCCGTGCACAGCACCTCCCAATCCCAACATGCAGCTAATGAACCCTCTGGAGCCAAACACGCTCCTCCTTCAGGAAGAACCCACTGATCTGCAGCATTTTAATGGGTAAATGATTATTAATTTAAATAAATACATTAAAAACTCCCAAATACACCAGAGGGGAGAGTTTGGGAAGGGGTAGGAGGGATCCAGACAGAAAACAGCAGAGAGGATTTGGAGATTTGGAGTTGGAAATCTGAGCTTTCACTGAGTAGTCTTCCAGTCAGATCCGAGTGGGACTAATCCACTACAGAACCTCCCCCCATGAGCCCGGGCACTGGGGTGTGTAAGGGCAGCAGGAGCTCCCTAAATGCCTTTTAGCTCATCATCATCATCGTATATCTCCCTTTTCCTCCCCTGACACAGGCTCACCAGAGCCCCAGCACGTTCTCTCTGGCATCCCACCGGCACAACTTCCAGGCTGAGACACCCCTGCAAAGCCAAACCCCAGAGTTATTCTGGGAGAGGCACCTTGGGGCAAAGCAGCACACAGGGAGGAGCTCACCCCATCTCACCCTGGCGTCCTGCTATGATTTTCCTCCACGTTCACCCCAGACCTGACTCCCAAAGCCCCCCACAGTGAGATCAGCCCCCTCAGCATCTCCTTTGCGTGTCATTTTGGGCTGTAGGGGAGGCAGTGGGTGCAATCCATCAGCCTCAACCTTTGGAAAACCAGAGACTGCTGGGATGTCATTTTACTCTGCCACTTGAGTGAATTTTGCTCACTGGAGGTGCGAGGGATGCTGAGCTCTGGCTCATTCTGGCTCCTTAAACATGTGGGACATGATCCCACCACTCCCAGGACCTCTCTGTGCCACCAGTGCCTCGGCTCCCAGGCAGCCTGGCACACCCCATAGTCCGTGTTTCAAATGCCATTATTCAGCTCTAACGAGAAAATAATTTTAATGAAGGAAATTAAAAATGTATTTGCGTTGGAATTTTAAGCAGGTGTTTATTTGGAGGCATGAAAAAGAGCCCTCTGGCCTTTTGTCAGGAGCAGCAGGGGATGGGGATGGAGGAGGGGAAGGGCCCCCTGCATGCCCTGGGGACAGCAAAGGGGCCCTGGGGAGCAGGGGCAGGGCACAAAGGCAGGACAGCAAAAGGTGAGGGGACAAAAGGAGCAACAAAAGGAGTTGCACCAGGGGAGGTTTAGGTTGGATGTTAGGGAAAATTTCTTGATGGAAAGGGCTGTCAAACACTGGAACAGCTGCCCAGGGCAGTGGTGGATTCTCCATCCCCGGAGGAATTTAAAAACCGCTGGGCATGTGGCACTCGGGGACATGGTTTAGTGGTGGGCCTGGCAGTGCTGGGAGTGATCACAGAGGCCTTTTCCAACCTTAATGATTCTACAGGTCTATGAAAGGCAGCAAAAAAAGGTGTTGGAAAGTCCTTCAGAGAAGCTCTGCAACCATGAGGCCACAAGGAGGGATGAGAATATTCCCAAGCTGGCCCAGGTCCCCATGGGCTGCAGTGGCCTCTCGTGTCCCCCCACGGGCAGGCTGAGGTTCACCTGGAGGTGCCAGGTCCTGCTTCCATTCCCTCCTTCACTTGTTGCTGGTCTCCAATTCCACAGGACTCCATCAGCAGTGTCCCAGGCTTTCCACAGGTGCCACCAGCCCACTGGGAGCTCGGCTGAGTGACAGTGCCACGGGGAGGTGGCTTGTGGCCAGAAGGAAGGAGATGCTTCTCATTTTCTGTCCTTGCAGCAGAGACAGCCCAGAGAAGGCTGCAATGCAAGGCTCAGCTTAATGCAGCTGGGTAAGAGTCCTATCAAAAACAGCAGCTAATTAGTTAAGTAATACTCAGCGTTGTTAATGCTGCAGCTTTGCCTTCACCCATGTATTTATAATAATAGTGTTCCCACTGTAATAGCATTAATCATAATGGATTTACTACGAAATTAAGGGGGAAGGGATATTATCTCCCTCGGGAACAGCACTTGACAGCAGCCCTGCTTAGTGTGTGGATATAGATTGGTTTAATTCTCAATGTCTTGCTCATTAATCTGCTTTTCCAGCGGCCCCTCACAAACACCTCTCTGGGAGCACAAGCACAGGAGGATGGAGGCAGGACAAGCACAGCCAGGTGAGGGGGTTCAGGCAGAGCAGCCCCAGGGAATCCTGGCAGAGCCACCAGGGTTTTCTCATGGGGTGTGAGGGCATGGTCCTCTCCGGCCTTGGTGGGCAGTGTCCACGTCTGGGCATCATCCTCTTCTCCAGTGTTATGAATAAAAACCCAAAACTTCCTCATGTTAATGTTATCTGTTTTAAGGGTAAAAGTTAAAGTTCACAGTTTCTGTGATGTGTTGTATTATGTTACCCAAAAAGCTGTAAAACCCCCTGTTACATCCCTGGATTATCTGTCCTGTTCTGTAATCCCTTTTTACCCGCATTCCACTGGGTAAAAGCTGCCACTGCCCCCTCGGACCAAAGGCAGGCCC
The DNA here is from genome assembly GCA_013397295.1 of Polioptila caerulea. NCBI lineage: Eukaryota > Metazoa > Chordata > Aves > Passeriformes > Certhiidae > Polioptila > Polioptila caerulea. Next base: position 93,133 of record VYXF01006602.1, on the reverse strand, counting down.
GGAGCCAGGCGGGGAGGGCGGCGAAGAGAAGAACAATGGCGAGGAGAGGTGATGGGAAAGAGAAACCAAATATGCAAATTAACACCAAAAAGCCTCAATTTTAAAGAAAATACCCCTAAAACAATGAGCCCGAGCCAAAATCTGCAAAACCAACCACAGGACTGTGCCAGGGAAAGGCAGAGCAGTCTCTCCATTGAACTTTTAAACTCGCCCTGACCAGAGTAGACCTGGAAAGCCGTGACCCCCCTGGACTTCGAGCTGATCCAGTGTCTTCCTGAGCACTCCCGTGAGGATGGAAGCCCTGGCTTTGCCTGAGGGCAAAGCTGCCTGCACTCCTCCTCCTCCTCTGTGCCATCCGAAGGGAGCAGTGGCGGTGTGCGCGACCCCTCGAGCCCCCACCCCAGAGCTGATTTCTTAATAAAGGCTATAAAAAGGAGCCTGGGCTCCTGGCCCTGATTATTTCATCCAGCCAATCTGCAGTTGTCAGCTCCATGCTTAAAACACTCTTCTAGCTTTACCTGGGGAGCAAGGAATATTCAGGACCTCTTCCCAACATTTATAATGAGCACTTGAAGTATTATTGAATCTTGTTTTCCCATAAACCTTTCTCCTCATCAGGCTTCTGGTGCAGGACACTTGGAGCAAGGGCAGTTTGTCCGAGCCAGGGAAGGCAGTGAGACACCCACAAGGCTCATGCCCACCACCCTCACCAGAACCCATCCATGATCAGTGCATTGAGCTTTCACCGTCAGCTCCTGTGCGATAAAAATGAAAGTTTGATGTATCTCCCAAAAGTCAGATGTACTGAATAAAATTAAATCTTGGTGAAAATCAAAGCTGGGTAAAAATTAAAGCCTGAAGTCCAAAATGATCCAATGATTTTTACCAGGAGTTCAGCTTTCTTTGATTAGTTTATATGGGTAAAGACAGACATTTTATCACATCTTGCATTAAACCCCTCTGATGCCTTCCCTGGAAGCTGTTCACCTGCCAGCAGGAAAACAAACTGGAGGAAAATTGCTAAAAAAGCTGGGAAAGCCCTGGAGCTCTTGGGGCTGATGTCCCCAACACAAGCATCTGGCTGTCCTCAGCACTGGCCTCCAAGGAAACACAGGGATTCCACAGCTAATGATTTATTCCACATCTGGATTTACTGTGCCATTCCTTTGCATCACACAAAGGACCTGGTTCATTTTTTCACCCCAAGTTCTTGACACACAAATAAACACATTTCCCCCTTTTCTTTGCCCATTTAATATGTTTTACTTCTATTTTCTACTTAAGGCTTGGGCTGGGCCGAGATTCCTGCGTGCCCGGGGCCACCCCCATGCCCAGCCCCAGGCAGGGAGGCTGCGGTGAGGCCTCCCTGGGGCCTTCTCTCCTCCCAGCTCAGCAACCCCAACTCTCTCAGCCTTTCCCCAGAGCAGAGGGGCGCCAGCCCCTGCAGCATCTCCGGGGCCCCCTCTGCACTCCCTCCAACAGCTCCAGGTCCTTCCTGTGCTCAGCACCCAGAGCTGGGGCAGGGGTGAGCCCGGGAGGGGCTGCAGCTTCTTGGGCACCAGCGGGGAATTTTGTGTTAGCCCTGGAGAGGAACTCAGCGCGCTGGGGTGCTGAGGGATAAAATGGAAGGAATGAAGCCTGTGCTGGGCAGTCCTGCTGCCAGCAGCGGTTCCTTGTGGAGTCTGAAGGGATCTGTCAGGAGCCGATGCCAGGGCTCCCCGCGCCCCAGCCCCTGCCAGGGGCGGCAGGGCCGGGCCGTGGGTCCATGTCCAGCTCAGCTCGGGGCTCCCCCTGCCCAGCCCGGCTCGGGGCTCCCCCTGCCCAGCCCAGCTCGGAGCTCCCCGTGCCCAGCCCGGCTCGGGGCTCCCCGTGCCCAGC
>VYXF01006602.1:59632-85855 GCA_013397295.1 Polioptila caerulea | reverse complement strand
TCCTCCCTCCCCGCACGGACAGGGGGGCTCCTCCCTCCCCGCACGGACAGGGGGGCTCCTGCCCGCACGGACAGAGGGGCTCCTTCCTCCCCGCACGGACAGAGGGGCTCCCCCCCGCCGGGGCTGAGCCACTTTGGGCACTTTGGGGGGCTGCGATCCCAGCGCCGGTCGCCTTCCCCCTCCCACGCTGGGGCTGGTTGAACACCCGGAGCTGCGCAGGGAGGGAAACCCATCCCGGCATTGCCCTCTGCTGGCAAATCCCTCCCGGAGAAGCCTTCGCTCGGCTGTGCTCTCCCAGAATATCCTGGGGAGCAGCTGCGCTGCCTCTGGATGTGCCCCTGGGCACCCACAGCATCCCCGGACTCCGGCGGCACCAGCAGACTCAGCCGCGGGGACTGGGCGAGGAGAACCTTCCCTGAGGCCCTGAGTGCCCAGGAAAGCAGCTGAGACTGAAAACAGAGACTGGAGCCGTTCAAGGATTGGGCTTTCCATTGGGAAAAAGGGAGCTGAAAATTAAAGTGGGGGAAAACGTTTTTATTAAAAGCCATCAGCCAGTGACCCTGTCAGAGCAGGGTAATGCTGGTCTCGAATTCGAAGAAGTTTAATGGTGCCCAGGACAGAGACACAGAGAGTGGTTTGTTGGGAGATGGTTTATCAGAGAAGGGGGTCCTGGGTGATGAGCCACTCTTATTCAGGGTGTGGGTAACTTGTCAGGGTGGCCTCAGCAGCGTCACCTGTGCCCCATCACCTTCGGCCCCCAGGTGAAGGTCGGGGGCTGGCAGAGCACCCCAGGTCAGGCCCTGCATTCAGGACAAGTGACTTCTGCCCAGGAGCTGGGGTTAGTGGCCCCCGAATCCCAGGGGAAGAGCCAGGAAGGGCTGATACCAAATTCTGCTGTGCCACCAGCTGTGCCAGCACCCCCCAGCAGGGAGGCATCCCGGTGTCCCACGTCTGTCTGTCCAGAAAGGCAGTTTTGGCTCTTAAGCGTTCAAGTGGGAAATTGCAGGGACCTCTGGCAGGGCTTGGAGAGGTGTTTGTGTCACTGCAGCAGCTGGGCTGGCACAGGGAGGGTGCACTGGGCAGGAATCCTTCCTGGGAGGGTGGGCAGGCCCTGGCACAGGGTGCCCAGAGCAGCTGGGGCTGCCCCTGGATCCCTGGCAGTGCCCAAGGCCAGGTTGGACACTGGGGCTTGGAGCAGCCTGGGACAGTGGAAAGTGTCCCTGCCACAGCAGGGGTGGGATGGGATTTAAGGCCCCTTCCCAAACAAATGTGAAGTTTCTGCAGGCACAGCAGAGATGATGGGCCAAGGCAGGGCAGCAGGCCAAGCTTCTGGGTTGTGTCTCTGCTGGACAGCCCAGTCCAAACCCCTCTGGTGCCTGGGACGTTTGGGATCCTGAAGCCAAGGTGCTGCCAACCCAGCACCACAGAAAGCCCTAGAAGCCTCAGTTCTACCTCATGCCAAAGCCATCTCCTCCCTAATGCCCACAGGGGAGTCCCAGGAGCTGCAAAGGTTTTGGAGAACTCACTGTGGATGGGGAAGGTTTGCCCAAGCCCTGCACCTTGTGTCCCTGTCTCCTGCTGACCAAATCCCTCTGAAACCTCCTCCCATCACACACGGGGAGCTGGTTACGGAGCAGGATGGGGCCAAGAGCAGGTGAACAGTTCAGCAAAGGGCAGGGGAACCCCAAGGACAGCAGGAGGGGGACATGAGCCAGCCCCTGCCCCAGCTGGATCCACCTCTCCTCCAGTCCCAAGGGACAGCCAGCGAGGGAAGCTCTCGGCCACAGCTCTGTGACTCAGAGGAGGTCACCAGGTTCCCTTAGTGCAGACGAGGAAAGGGAAACCTCTGATAATGCCCTCCCTAAAACGGGGCCTCAAAATCCTGCCAGCTGAGCAGACTGGGAGATGTCCAGCTGAGCTGAAGGCCTGGAGCCAGGGGAGGGAGGGATGGAGGGAAGGAAGGAGGGAGGGAACGGATGGGGCTGGGCCGCTGAGAGCCACAAGATTTGGGAAGCCTCACTTTGATTTAATGGACCTTGATGTTTGAAAATTAGGTTGAGAGCTCTTTTCTTTGCCACAGGGCTGAGCAGAGAGCAGGATTTAGAAGGGCAAGAGCTTTCCAGATGAGCAGTGCAATTGTGTCATAAGAACCAAAATAATGACAAAAATAACGAGCAGGGGAGGGAGGGAGCACTGGGCTCACATACAAACGTTAACCTGAGGGTCCTCTCAGCAGTGCCCTAATAAAGGGAGTAATCTGTTCTATCAATTAGTGGTGTTACACCTCTTGAGTGGGAATAAACTCATCCTTACAGACTAATTCCATAAACACGCTGTATTCAGGGCCTTCAGGGAGCTGAGTGCTTTTAATGAAAGGAATGAGATTTAAACACACATCTACAAAGGGATTAGAGAGAGTGGCCACTGGTGTTGGAATCTGTGGGGCTGGAGCCACGTTGCCATAATAACCCAACAGGTTGGGATATCCTTGGGGCACCCCAGAGTGGGAAGGGCATCCCAGGGGAGCTGTGGAGGGATGGAACCATCCTGGAGAACCCTCAACCAGGCAGCCCCAGTGCAGCCAAGAGGGTCCCCAGCCCTCTCTGCTGTTTGGATGCCCTGAGCTGTCAAACCCTGAGCTGGCAGCAGCAACACAGAGGGACAGAGGTGTCCCCAGCACCCCGGGATGTGGCTCTGGGGTGGTGCCTGGGGATGGAGGGGCTGCAGCATCACGGGGGTGCCCAGGGGGATTCTGTGGTGGGGTTTAGCAGAGGTCTGAGGTAGGGAGAGCAGGGAGAGAGAAGCAAAGCAGTTTAGCCAAGGCTGTGACCTCCAGGCCACCAGTTCAGTTCTGTCCCTCAGGCTCCCTCCAGAGCAAGGCAGGGGCTCCCAGCTGCAGCTGGGGCACAGCACATCCCACAGCAGCACTGTGGCACCATCAGCCCTGCAGGACAGCCCAGCACTGGGACACTGCAGGGCTCCAGTTCGGGCTGGGAGAACTGGGAGCAGATGGACCCAGACAGTAACGGGTGAGACAGGGTGAGGCAGAGCTGGGCTGGGCTGGGCTGTGCTGCTGTGAGGGCTGCAGCAGGGCTGGGCTGGCAGTGAAACAAGGCCAGCTGGCCCCAGAGCAGGACCAGGTCCCAAGGGTGAGATGTCACAGGGATGGGGAATGTGGCACAGGGGGAAGGCCCCTCATTTATGGCACTGGCAGCCACGGCCTCTCCCTCCTGAGGAAATGCCATGTCCTGTGTGTGGCTCCGGGGGACACTTCCCTGCAGCCCGAGCAGATGGGGATCTGATGGCATTTTCTGGAGGAGCTGTGCTTGCCCTCAAATGCTTCAAGTACCAAACTGTAGACAGAGATTTTAGTGAGGATTCCCCTCCGTGCATCCTGAGGAGCTCCCTGGCATGCTCCTGTACCCACCTGCTTCTGTGTGAGGCCAAAGGCTCTCCAGAGAGCTCTCAGCACCAAGCACCTCCCCAGAACCCACTAGTAACCCTCTACTAACCCACTAGTAACCCTCTACTAACCCTCTACTAACCCACACACGCATTTACGACTCACCAGTGAAGAACTGAACAGCAATTTGCCTCCCCAGTGGCTGCTGGAGCCCCCCATTCCCTGCCCCTTTAACTTTGCACTGATGTTGAATGTCTGTCCTAGAACAGTCCCCCAAGAGCATCTCCTGGAGGGAAGAGCAGCACAGGCACACAGGAGAGCCATTTATCCACCTGGGAAGGTAAAGATCAGCTGGAGCTGATCCTTCTGACAGAGGGCAGTACTGGGCAGAGCTATGGATTCCCATTGTTCCTGGAGGGAACAGTCCCCCAGCTGCTGCACAACACCAGGGCTCTCCAGCCCCAGGGGTGATGTCTGCTCAGGTTTATTTATCTTTGGTTTATCCACACCTCAGCCTCTCTGGCCCAGCTTTTCCAAGCACTCTGTGAGTGTTCACCCTGTTCCAAAGGTACAAACACAGATCCTCGGTGTCAGTGGACTCTGAGCCTTGAGCAGCCACCAAGGAGGGATCTCCTTCCTGATTCCCCCAGACCCAAATGTGCAGCACAAATACAAAACACTTCCCTGTCCCTGCCAGGACTGTGCTTCCCCTGGATCCCAGTACAAATGCTGTGTCCTGGCTTCTCCACCTGCACAACAGTCACTCTGTACTGAAAGTATTCCAGGGGAAAAGCAGGATGAGACCCTTCAGCCCAGTCTGTATTTTCACAGAATCCCAGAATGGTTTGGGTTGGAAAGGACCTTGAAGCCCATCCAGTGCCACCCCTGGCACAACCAGGGACACCTTCCACTGTCCCAGGTTGCTCCAAGCCCATCCAACCTAACCTTGGACACTTCCAGGGATCCAGGGGCAGCCACAACTTCCCATCCTGCTTTAAATGAATCATTCTCATACACACACACAACAGTGACAGTGCTTTCCACCTTACCCAGAGGAAAAACCCAAGGATTTTCCAGAAACTGCAAACACCTGGATCCCAGATTTCTGCTTGCCTCCTTTAACAGCTCCCCAAGAAAACACTGGCACAGCTGCAACTTGAGTTGTTGAGGACAGGCTGACTGAGCTGAGTTTCCCAGCAGGAACTGGAGTGGCTTTCCCAGGAAAAGGGACTGAGTGGCTCTGAGGGGCAGCTACAGAAGCTGCTCCCTCCTCCACTGCCCTGTGATGCTCTGGACAGGGAAGTTCTGCCCTCAGAACCCCCTTGAGCAAGGCAGGAAGAAGTTCACTGAAAACATTCCAGCTGTTCACCAAGCAGTGGAGAGAGGGCTCGGTGACACCCACCCCAAAGGGTGCTCAGTCCTCACACACTGCTCAACTGTAGGGTCAAGGAACCACCCCCCAGTTATTAACAGGATGAAGAAAGAGGTTGTAGGGGCTGAGGCTACACACACACAAAGTAACCAGGGAGCCCAGCACACAGTCCCTGCAGCATTTCCCCTGCTGTGTCTGGGTAGGGCTGAGGGAACAGCAAAGCTCAGCTACCCCGGGCACAGCTGGGCTGCCAGGGGCTGCCTGTGCCTCTGCCAGCTCCTCAGGTGCCCTCAGCAGCCTGCACAGCACTAAGGGTGCCCATGGGGCTGGGCTTTCCCCTCCCAGCTCCACCTGAATGCTCCTGCTGGGACACTTCACTGCATCTGAGATGCTGCCCTGTGCTCTAGAACAAAACAGAGCTGCTTCAACATCATCTGCCAGCACAGTGCACAGCAGAGATCACTTCCATGGAAAAACAAGGCCAAGGGCCCCAGCTCTGTCCCTAAACCTCTTGCTTTGAACTTCATTCAGCTGATTTCTCCTTACTGTGGGGATTTCCACATAAAACAGAATCCCAGGATCACTGAGGTTGGAAGAGATCTCCAAGATCATCGAGTCCAACCTGTGACTGATCCCCACCTTGTCACCAGCCCACAGCACCGAGTGCCACATCCTGGAGTATCCCCAGGGATGAGGACTCCACCACTCTCCTGGGCAGCCCCTTCCAAAGCCTGACAACCCCTTCCAGGAAGAAATTCCTCCTGATGTCCAACCTGAACCTCCCCTGGCATAGCCTGAGGTACTCTCCTCTTGTCCTGTCCCTTGTTCCCTGGGAGCAGAGCCCAACCATAGCTCAGCAGGCTTTAGAGTGGATGTCCCTCAAACTACACCTAAGCCACAGCCAGATCACTTAACCAGGACACAGAACTGACCACAGCAGCCACAGGTGAAAATTAATCGAGATATTTAATACAGTGCAATCCATAGTAGTTTCTTAATTAAAATAATTGTGTGCATGTATCTGAATGGGTTATCAATTATCACAAAAAAGCAATAAACATTGTAGTGCTATGTAGAAAAATGTACAACTGAACTTGAAACCTTCCCTACTTCCAAGAGAGTGTGGATCAACTGCAGATCATTCTCACCAATTAAAATGGGCACAGTGACTACGTCGTTGCAGTGACAGACACAGGGCTGGCCACACAGCAGTCAAGGGATATAAATAGACCTGGCAAAGAACTAAAAACCTAAAAGCATTCTTGCACCTAAAACACAATAAAGAAGCCAATGGGGGCTTACGACTTTTCCTGGTTTTTAAATGCCTTACAAGACTCCTAGACACACTTAAACTGACTTAAAATTACATGGTGTTTTTCAGCTTATTTCAATTCAATATATGGCCCAAATTGAAGATGAAGATCCAGCAGTGGCAGGAGCACAGTCCCAAAGCTGAGTGTTTGATTTTGCAAATACCTTTTCTACAGAAATTCAACCGTATCGACAGCAGGCAATTCCCCTGCTCCCCCTTCTCTCCTCTGGGCAGACTTTTTTCCATGCTATGCAGAAAACAGCAATGCAGTTCCCACTGCTCTGGGTTAAAATTAAAGATAAAGACATTTTGCTTATGCTTTCTCCTCGACAAAACACATTTGCACCCAGAATAGGTAACCAAAGTCTTTTTTCCAGCCAGTGCTGCTGTGGTTACATGGTTCCTGCCCAAGCTTCCAGCTCTTTCATGTCATCATCCTCTTCTTCTTCTTTCTTCTTGGCTGTAAAATCACAAAAGAGAACAAGTGAGTGGGAATCCTGACAGAACCCAGTGGCCTCTGTGCCACTGACAAACCAGTAAATGAAGCACCAAAGGCCAGCTGTGGATAAAAAATACACAAAACCTTTTTGAACTGAAGTAAAAGGTGCTTTGCTGAAAGGGTCAGCATGGGCTGAACTTCCTGATAGTCCCAGCCTGAGTGGAAAAAGACAACAGCTCCCACAGGAAGAAGGCAGTGGGTATGAAAGTTCAAAGTGTGATATTCTTCCCGAATTTCCAAGCCTGCAAGTCCCTTTCAGAGTTATGCAGCTTCTTACAGAAACTCATCTGATGTCTCCAGTATTAATCTCTTCCCCATCAAAAATAAATTCCTTATTGCATCACTGAGTCCTGTGAATGCAGGAAATGAAGTGTTTGGGTCAGGTCCAGAATGTGGAGGGGCTGGAGAGCCCTGGCAATGTCCCACTCCCCTTCTCCTGTGCTCCCTGGCAGCTGGGTGGATGTGGATGTGCATGGGAGGGAGCAGCCTGCACGCTGCCCTCTCCTCATTCCTGGTTGTTCAGGGCACAAAATCCTGCTCTGTGTCATCACCTGACAAGTCCACTTTGCATTAACTCAGCAGATAAGGTCTGAACCCACAAATAGCTGCAATAATTTTGGAAAATGTAAAGAAAAATAAAAAAGATTGAAACAATTCCTGATCCAAGTGGTTTGTGTCATTCCAAAAGAAACGTTTAGGTCAGGGAAATGAGTCAGCTCCAAGCTCCAGACCCCTCATTTGTACAAGGCTGGAAGTTGGTTTTCTATATTAAGCTCCTCCAGCCTCCATTAAACAAAAACAGCTTCTGCCTGAACTTCTCCTGACACCACCACCACCGAAATTCCTCCTTCAGACTGATTAAAGCCAAAATCCAGACAGCTCTGAGAACTGGAAAAGCAGGAAAGCTCGTGGTCATCTTCCCTTCAGTGGACAAAACAGAGGTAGCAGAGTCAGCTCTGCCTCAAAAGGAACATTTTTACTCCCAAAAAGATAATTACACACAAACCTGATCCATTAGGGACAGTATTCCCTTTGGAAGTCTGACCATGGTAATCACAAGCAAACTTTTAATCCCAGTGCTAAGTCAGTTTTAAGTGAAAAACAATTGAGGTTCAAAAAACATAAACCCACACAAAATCCCACCCAACACCACCCCAGAATCCCAATTTTCCCAAGTGCCAGCCTTGGAGGCAGCTTTATCGAAGCAAAAAGTGCCACTTAAATACATTGATGGAATTCACAGAATTCTCATTTCCATCCAAAAGCAGCTTAGCATAAATGCTGTGAAACACTGAGCTTTATGCTTGCAGCTTTTCCTACCAAAATTGCACACAATTTATATTATTTTAGGGAGTTTCCCTAAGTTTTATGCTGTGTAGCTCCTTAAATATGTCCACAATTTCACCACCTCTTACTTGTGGGCAGTCACAAAATGCAAAGAGTAGATCTGGGTCCAAGACATTGTGTTTAAAGACTATTTAGAGAACAAACCTCATTAAACCAGCCAGGCAATAAAAAAGGCAATGCACTGGTTCATTTAATCTGTTTCTCCTGAATCTGATAAAGTCTCACATTTCAGATATTCTGAGAGAACTCCCTCCCCTCTCACCAACTCTGGTCAGCAGTTCTGCCTGGCGAAACACAACCAGGAACACACAAAATCAGTGGTGTCAGAGTAAAAGCAGAGCAACACACAGGAGCAGTGGCACAAAGCAGAACCTGCCCTGGCAGTGCTGCTGCTTCCCACTCCCATCCAAGCCTGGAAAGGCAGCAGCATAATTAGGGATACACTGACCAATTGGGATTATTCCATCCACTGCTTTTTCAGACTTTTTTCCTTTTCCAAGTAAGGACATGGAATAGAGCTGCAAAGTCTACAAGTTATTCATCACAGTCAGGCAGATTGAGCAGAATGGGCTTGTAAAGCTTCATATCCCATTAATGCTGCCAGAGGTGTCCCAGCTCAGCTGAATTCCATGGGGAATGCTCATACAAGAGGGACCAGTTCAGATTTAAGAGCAGTTTTGAACCATCTGTGTAAATACAAACATTTCTGGTCCATTCTCCAGGTAAAATCCTCACTGGATATGTGTGCTCCAGGACTGGCATGACCCTGACCCTGGCACTGCCTGGCTTGGGTACTGCAGGTACTTCCCAAAGAGGGGCCCCAAGGGAAGATCTTCCCAAAGGCCAGAAGAACAGGGATCAAATTAAACCCCAAAGCAGCAGCAAGGAAGATCCATCAGGAAATCTGAACCTGCCTGGGTTGACTGGATGACCCTGGAGGTTTTTTCCAACTTCAATGGTTTTCTGGGTTAATTTAGTCTTGTCAAGATTTCTTCCTTGTTGGCCCAGCAGCACCTGGAAAAAGGCTCCCTTCTCCCACACCTGAGCATCACCCAGCCTGCAGATAACCTGGATGAGCTGGAGCAGAAAACAACTGCTCCTGTGACAGGGAGTGATTTTTGTGCTTCTTCTGAAAGGCAGGTGCCCCTCACAGAGAAATGGCACTGGGTGTGATTTGGGATTCAGGAAGCAATGCCTGTGCTGCCTGCAGCCAGATCTCCCAAATCCAAGGAGCTGGCAGATTAAAAAGCACCCTTTTAATGACCCAGGATGTTTCAGTAAAGGCTGGTCCATACCTGGCTTGGAGGGTATTGATATTGAGGGCACATTTGGTAGTGGTACTGTCTCCGGGCCACTGATTTCCAGCAAGTTTTTGTCTAGTTCTTCTTGTTCTAGTTCCTCTAGTTCTGCCATGAGTTCATCCTAGGATTTCAAGGAGAAGAAAAAAAAAAGAAGTTCTTTAAGTCATATTTATTAACAATCAGCTATAGCTGATCACATTATTAAAGAAATAGCACAGATGCACAGGATCAGAGCAAAGTGAGGAGGTGAGGAGTCTGATTGTGATGAGATTCCTGCACTTGATCTCCTGCAGGGTGAGGAGGGTGGGGAAGGCAGAGGAGGGAAGGAGAAACCCAAGTCCAAATATCCTCAGGTCAGGCCATCCAGACCACTCTGAACATAAAGTCCAGGGCACAGCCACCAACAATTCCAGGAGAGATTTCACAGCCCAGTCCTGCACCCAGGCACACACAACGTGCAGACACCCAGAGAAAGATCTCCCAGGGCTCACAATGCCTGGAGGGATTTCAAAGCCATGCAGGTGGTGCTGAGGGTCAGTGATGGGGCTGCCAGTGCTGGGTCAGTGGCTGGACTCCCTGATGCCAAGGCTTCCCAGCCCAGAGGATTCCATGCCTCACTGGAACAAAGAGAAGCCAACTGAAAGCCATACCTCATCAAATTCCTCCCCAAATCCTACTGGCTTGGAGATGGCTGTAGAGATCTCATCTGCCAGCTCTTGCTGCTCTGCAATGTCCTGCATTAATTCATCTACTTTATCAATGTCCCTGGAAAAGAAAGGCAAGAACTCAGTATCAGCAGGCACCTTCCCAATCCAGACTGTATTTCCTGGGTTCTGGAGAAATCCCACTCCATGGTGACACTTCCAAGGCCCTTTGCCAAAATACACTTTGCATGCAAGTCTGGGTTTTATCCCCCTGGTCTCAACACAATTATAGATGTGTTTTTAACTTTTCCCTGCAAGCTTAGCTCCCAGCAGTTAGACAGACACCAGGGAGAGGTTTTGTTCTGCACCACTGATATTAATAATAATTTGCTCTCTTCCCTGATTCAGCATTATTACATCCACAATATTTGCTTGTGGAGCAAGCACAACATTCCCATAATGCAGTTTTACCTCTAATTATTGCTACATCCACCAACTCCACTGCAGAAAAACAAGTTTTAAGACCCCCCCTGAGGCTTCAAATTCTTGCTGCTACAAGTTGGATCTGTAACTGCTGCAGGCTCCCATTTTCTTTAGACCACATTGGTGCTACCCAGCTTTTGGATAAATGTAGAAAATAAAACAGTAGTAAACTGAAGAAGCATCAATATTTGTGTACTTTGTTCAATTTTAGTGTGAGAGCCTTTCAAAAGAAGGTTTTGCTGCTCCAGCTCCACCTTTGGTTTGACACACCTGGCATTCAGGAGATCTACCAAAAGCCAAACTACAGATCCCATGGAAAGATGCAGGAGGGAGTAACTCACATGTTGTCATGAGCAGCTTTCATAGCCTTGGCAGCAAACCCCATGTTCTTAAGCACTTCAGTGTTGGTGTTGGCATTCTCCAGGGCTTCCCTCTGGAATTCAATTGTTGATAATGTGCCATCTATCTGTGCCAGCTGCTTCTCATACCTCTTCTTGCGCTTCAGGGCCTGCAGGGCAGCTGCACAGCAAAGCACAAGGCAGGACTGATGAGATCTGTGCCCAGAATTGCCATTCTTTGCACCAATGCCACTCAGCACAGAGAAGTGTTCAGCAGGTTCTAGTGTTGTCCATTCTTCCCAGATAAACTATGCTGCCCAACCCTTGATTTGCCTCCTTGAACAGAGTTTTTAGAGGTGGCTGCTGCCTCGTGGCCATCCCCTGTCAGAGCAGGACAGACTCACTCCTGACACACCACAGACAGACACCATGCTCCATCAAACAGAAAGCTTCAATATCCGAGCTCATCCACCAAACCCAGCCTTGTTCACCCTCAGCCCCTCACAGGAAGGCAGCCATGCTGGTGCAGCTCCTGCCAGATGAGGTCTCTGCACTGCTGCAGGCCCCCAGCTCCTGCTGCACCCATGGGAGAAGCAGCTTGTTCAAATCCAAGCAGAAATGTTCCCTCAGCTTTGCACTCAAACGTGAAATACACATTCTAGAAATGCTGGTATTTATGTATGTTTTGGGTTACTCCTCCTAGACGGTGTCCACACAACAGCCTGAGCTGAGAGGAGCCCTCACTGGAGGTGGCTGCAGCTTGTGAGCACTGGTACAACGTGGGCTGTGCAGGAGGAGCTCCCAGCCCTGGGGATCCGTGTGGGAGGACTGGTCCAACCTGCTCCACCCACACAGGGAACACCCAGCAGGTGCCAACAGCCCACAGGCAGCTCTTCCCAAGACACCTGGACAGAAATCAGGGGCATGGCCATTCCTGAGAGTGTGACAGGGAACACGAGCTGCCTTTGCACGGAGCTGTGAGGGGGGGGTGCCACATCCCTGCAAGTGTGCAAGGCCAGGCTGCACCAGGGCTGGGAGCAACCAACACCTCGTGTCACCTGGAGTAAGACACAAGCACAGCTCACCTTCATGGCATTGCCACTTCCCCCCTGTTCTGGACTGACCTGTCCTGTCCAGGACAGCCCTGGCCATGCAATACCAAACCTCACCTTGGCCCCAGGCTGCTGCTCCAACAGCCTCCCTCAGTTCCTGCACACAGCCACACACACACTGCCTTTCTTCAGTGCTCTGATCTCAGTCTCACAGCAGAAACCACTTCATGTGACACAGGATCAGCTCTGCTAAAAATCAGCCTTGGCCCTCCCAAAAGCTCAGTCACACACACCAGGAATAGTGGTAAAAAAAAAAGCTTTAAATCTCCCAGAGATGTTATTTCCGAGCAGAATTTGTTGAGGAGAGCAGGAAACAAGGAGTAGGAAATCCTGACAAGAGACAGCTTCCCTTATCTCCCCCTCTGGAGGGCTGATAACTCAGGGATGTGATGAAGATGTTTCTGCAGCACACACAGAGTGGCTGCTCCCAAAAAGCTCACGGAGCCCACAGGCACCCCAGGGCTCTGGCAGATGCCATCTGAGGTGCTGACAGTCCTGCAAGATAAAGTCCTAAACAGAGCAGCTCAGCCACTGGGGAGGAGTGTGCTGTATTTGGGTAATTGCAAATCAACCAGTGCCTCAGAGAACAAAAGAAGCACTTTTTGCTGGGCAGGCCCAGCTAAGGATGTCGAGCACACGAAGCAGCTCAGGATGATTTAGGAGAAGCCAGTAAAAACACCTCAACTGTTCCAGGAGAAGCCAGGGACCCAAAGCAAGCCTCTGCTTTCTCTCCAGTGGCCAGTCACCCTCCCCAGTTCTGGGGCCAGTCCAACACCCCGGTGTTTGACAGCAGTGACAACAGGGGGGTTTCAAAGGACAATGTTTGCTCTGCACAATGAGGCACAGCACAAATATCCCCAACATTCCAGCTTTAGGCCAGATGAGCTGGAATATTTAGGCTGCTTCATTCAGCACTAGTGGTTTATTAAGGATACACCAAGTTTTCTTTCTCAGAAAGATAAAAACTGTTAACAGTTGTGTTTATATAGAGACAGATGCTGGGGAAATGCCCAGGAAAAGGGGATGTTCTTTATTGAGAATTTTGTGCCCCGTGGAGAATTACTGGCAAAACCAGAGATTCTATAGCATTATATAACATTATACAAAGCCAAATAAAGTTCTACAATTTATTCTACAAAGTATTATTATTATTTTATTATTATTATTTTATTAGTATTATTCTAAAAGTTCTACAATCTACAGCCCCCCACTCCAGCTTTCTCTGAGCACAGTTGGTTTGTCTGCATTTCGTGCTCGTGTTTAAAACAAGCTGCTCAGACCCCAGACATTGCCAAAGTCAGCAGGAGGATCACAAGTTCTTCCCAGGATTGTTGGGTAAAAATCCCTGTCCCTCCCACTGCCACCCCCAACTTGTGCACCAGAACTGCACTGCCCTTAAACTTAACATGGATTTGTGGTGTTTTCTGCTTCCCAGCCCTTCAGACCAAGGAAGATACTTATTTTCTCCTCTCCTTCCTAAGGCCAAAGATCAGGAACCTACTGAAATCTTATGAGCTGAGTAACACATTGTTTTTAAGTTTTTATTAAAGACAAAGCTATAAGAAATTAATCTGAAGGGAATTACACTGGCTCTTTTTCTCAAAAAAACCCCCAACTTTTTCCAAAATCAGGAATAAATAAGAACCAGAGACAGTGGGGTACAAATGTCCTGTAGCATCATGCACATGCAAGAATTGGGTGTGTTTGAAGTCAGAGTGGGTCAGGGCCTCTCTCTGCCCTTCTCCAAGGCTGCTATCACATCAAACAGCCATGGCAGAGGCTCTCCCCAGCACCCACAGCCCCAGTTATGCCTTTACTGCTTCCAAGACAGTAATTACAGAGGCAGAAATGCCATTTATAGGCAGCTTTAATTGCTGTGGAACTCTCCAGCAGGACCTGTGACTAAGTTAAAAGCATTTATCCCTGGCCTGGTTCACTCCCCCTGCCCTGTTGTTGAGATCACCCAGCACCTTTCTCTACAAACAGCTGAGCTCAGCTTTCCAGCAGTGGCACAAACTCCTTATCTTGGAGCCATGCAGGATTTCCAGAGGGCTGGGCCAGCCTCACAGCAGCTCCTGCACAGGGCCTGATATCCAGAGGCTCTGCTGGATCAGGGGCTCAACTCACTCTGCAACATCCCTGTGACATAAAAACCAGAACATCCCTGTGACATAAAAACCAGAACATCCCTGTGACATAAAAACCAGAACATCCCTGTGACATAAAAACCAGAATATACCTGTGACATAAAAACCAGAATATCCCTGTGACATAAAAACCCAGCAGTACCAGCCCACATCACCAGCTGCTCTAAGAGGGGATTTAACATTTAATACAACCCTCAGTGACAGCAAAAAGATCTGATCATTCCATGGGCAGATTTCACAAGACAACAGCAAAATCCTGCCAGGAAAGAGTGTTTTAGGCAACCTTTGCAACCCACTCCTTCTCCTTAGCAGGCACAGGGGGTGCTTGAACTTCCAAGTCCAATGTGCAGCATGAATTGCAAGCACTTAAAAGATCCTCTAAAACAAAACAAACAGCAGATAACAAACCTTAGCTGCACTTTATCTGAATTGTAATAAAGCTTTGAGAGAAAACATATGACTGGGGGAAAAGCAGTTAGTTATATTTAGATAAAATTATAATAATAATTAAATTAAAGGTAATACATTTAAAACTACCTGTGTGACTTCTGCCATTCCTCAGGCTCAAAATGCCCTTCTCCATGTGACATTTTGATACATTAATTGTCTTTATTATCACCTGTGACAGATGTTGGAGCCAGTTTTATTCATACAGACTGCCCCACAGAGCTCTGATCAGTTCAAATGGATAGCAATAGTTTATTGCCTCTTTTCCACTGGCAAAGGAGTGTAAAATCTGTGTTAATGAGCATCAGACTGTGATCTCTGCAGCTCCTTTTTACAGAGAAATTCTCACTAAGGAAACACCACATTCAAGGGATGAATAAAACTGCAGCTGAGTCCAGTGAGATCTGGGCTGCCTGCTTCCATTTCTTGAATGTAAAACATGCCTAAAACTATGTTCAAAGAATGTTTTTCAAACATAAACATTTTTAACATATAAAAAACTATTCCTTCTCTGCTTTTTGGTTCAGTTTGGGGTTTTGGGGGGGATGGTTTGCCATTCATTGTTGGTTGGTTGGGTTTTTTATTTCCAGTTTTCGATTGAACTGCAGAATTCCATTTTCATTTTCTAGCAATTTGAATTTCTGTGGTTATCTCCACTGCTAGAAATTCCAGGAGAAGTTCCACAGCTCCTGTTTGACCATGGTGATTCCCAAGAATCCAGGGTTTCTCTGGAATGTCACCATGACAGGACCCAGCCCTCCAACACAAGTGAGAGGCAGGAACTCGTGTCACATTTCTCAGTCACCACTCCTGACTAATGAACACCCAGAAATGAAAAGAGCAGAGTCATTCAGCCAGACTCTGCTCCTCTGTCAGCAGATCAGCCAGAAAAACATCACTGCTCACCCAGATAATGTCACTTTGTGCTCCAGAAATGCTGTCTGCAAGAATTTCATGTATTTTGAATTATTTTAACCTGTGTATAGGCAAATAATTATTATTAAATGAGCTGTTGTAAGTCGAATGATTTTCTTTGCAGTACTTACAACAGTTTGTTAGTCAAATGAGACCAATGTTTGCTGTGATAAGCAGCTTGCAGGATAATAAAAAAATAATTTTACTACCTGGTATTGCATTCAGAGAGGGAAAATTGACTATAACTGTCAGTGGTTTTGCTAAAAATCAACAGCCCTCCTGCAAATAAATATTCCTTACACACTGGCAGGACAGGCAGTGTTCCTGGGATATTTATGGACACAGCAATGCTGTGGAATTAATGCTTTTAAATATCATTAGCAGAAAAGAGTAGATCAGCAGATAAAAACTCAGAAGAACAAGGCTTTCTCTACATAATTGGAACTTCAGATTTTGCTGGCAAAAACATATTTCAGCTTGAGAGGAGCAAAGAGCACTGGGAATAGAACTCAGTGAATTCAGAAATACACCTGAGCAAGTGGAAGTGCTGATGGTGCTGCAGGATTTGTCCCCACACAGTGCAGGTGTCTCCTGCAAAACCCTCCCAAAACTCACCCTGACTCCTGGAATAGAGAGGCTTCTCCTCCAGGGGAAGACACTGCAGTTAACAGCTCTGATTACTCTGATTGAGGGGAAAATAACTTCATCTCACAGCTGATTCCTGCACTCTGTCTGGCACAAACAGCAGCAGCAGAGATGCCAGGGCACAGGGACAGCAGCAACATCAATATGGGGTGAGAAAGTTCCACAGCAGCCTCAGAAAATCATGTGCACCAAATGTCAGCCATGCCAAAATGATAAAGAGTGCAAGAGCTGCAGAGGAGCTGCCCCAACTGGGGTGCCCTGGCCCCTGGAGCTGCAAGCCCAGGCACTAAACAGGACTGAGATGATCACCCTCACAGTGGAAGGGCATTCTGCACGTTACCCTGTGCATCCAGCTGGGATCTGCACTGCAGAAAGAAGTGCCATTCTTCTTGCTGCTTCTGAAAATGCCAGTCCAGCTTCCTGGCACTCACCTCAGCAGCAAATTGAATCAGGAACAACATCCAGGCTGTCCTTGGACTGGGATAAACAAGGGGCACTGGGAGGTGGAAGCAGTAATTGCCTGCCTTGCCTGCAGAGAGGAGCCTTACCCTGGGCAGCAGCTGCTCCTCCCTCCCCACTGAGATCCAGCAAACTGCCCCCAAGATCTCCAAAAATCTTATAAACCAGGGAGTTTATACAGACACTGACAAATGATCCCCCAATGCTACGAGCAGATAAAAAGACTGGTCACAAACTGATCCAATGTTTAGTTTGGCCTTGAATAAGAGCAGAGGTTTGATGGCTCCAGGCACTGTTAAACCAGGACTGTCCCTGTTGGTTGGATGGCTCCAGGCACTGTTAAACCAGGATTATCTGTGCTGGTTTGATGGCTCCAGGCACTGTTAAACCAGGATTGTCCCTGTTGGTTTGATGGCTCCAGGCACTGTTAAACCAGGACTGTCTGTGTTGGTTTGATGGCTCCAGGCACTGTTAAACCAGGATTATCTGTGTTGGTTTGATGGCTCCATGCACTGTTAAACCAGGATTATCTGAGTTGGTTTGATGGCTCCAGGCACTGTTAAACCAGGATTATCTGTGCTGGTTCAATACAAAGGCATCCAGGCCATGCCAAGGCAGGCTCATCCCAGGGGAGTCTCAGAACACAAAATGTCAGAGGCCCATAAAGCCAGGGGTGATTTTAAGCACTGAGGTGTCCAAGTGGTTGGGACACAGAGGTACCAAAAGATGGTTATAAATAAATCCCCATTGATTCCAGCTCTGATCCTGTGCACAGCAGCAGGAGTTCCTTTCCAGGATCACCTCCTGAGAGCTCTGCTGTCTCAGGGATACATTCAGGTCTAAAACTCATCATCCACATTCCTCCCTGATGCCAGGGCCTGTCTGCAGCAGCCTCTGTGCCTTTCTCTTGGGAAATGTGCACTTTTAGCAGGGAATTGTGGGCAGAGTGAAGGCTTGGTCCTTCCCTTGTCCTTCTCTGCCTGTTTATTAAATCTCTAATAAAGTCTGCAAACCCTGCCCTCAAAGGAAGGCAGCTATTCCCAGCTCAGAGATTGTGACTGATGAACTATTTCAATAAAACACCCAAACCCAGGCAGAGAATACCAGAAGGTTTCTGCCTAATCTTCTGAAATACAAGATTACAACTTCCTCTTGAGCAAAGCAGTGCCAGAACATTTAGTCTATTGTGCAAGGGATGATGCAAAACAACACTCCTGCTCTAAAAATCTATGAATGTACAAAAGAAAAACACCAAAGAGATAAAGAAAAAAGTATCTGTGGAGCAGCAATCAGGGCTGTGATACAGCAACACCCAAACACAAGAGGAAGCAGCACCCTCACAGCCAGAGCATCAGCTCAGCCCCTGCCCCAGGGAATGCTGATGCTGTCCCACATCCACAGCTCAGAGGGGGCTCCTTCAGCCTTGGAAGGTGATTCCTGTGTCCCTTGAATGTCAAGGCAACTCTCCTCTGGCCAATAATCCTGTGTAAAGTAATCTCCAGGCAACTCTGGAACAGTTTTGTCCAAAAAAAAAAGGAAAAAAAAAATGTCACCTACAGTGAGCCTTGAAGTTCAAATGAGAAAACCAGGAGTGAGAAATCCCAGTTACAGAGACAGCTTTGTTCCACCCAGGAGCTGGAACAAGTCTGAGAAATGCTGGTTCAGCCAAAAACATCCAGGCCTGAAGCTCCAAACCATTCCTTGAAATCTGATCCACCCTCTGGAAGCAAAGCTTGCACTGCATTTCCCAGTTTTCAGTGTTTCACTCTGCAGGGTCCTGCATGTCTGTGGATGATGGCAGGGGATTGCAAGGCATCTGCAAAGCTCATCTACCCCAAACACACTTCTTCTTTCCAAATTAAATTACCTGTTTTCTAAGGCTGCCTGAGTCAATTTTCCTCTCTTACTCTTTCCAATTGCCACTAACTTTGCTGGTTAAAAACCTGCACCTTTTTTTATGCATACATAAAATCCTGATGTGAAATGAGATAATTATTCAGTATTCAATCAAAGTTGAAACTTTTAGGATGAGAAATGTGTGTTCCCTAAGGTGTCTCAAATTCTCACAGCCTGCAAATATTCTTTATGGGTTTTCTTCTTTATTTTGTGGTTGCTGAAGGTACCTTGTTAAAGAGAATTCCAGGGAAAACTCAGACTCTTCCTTGGAATCCCTGCCAGAAATGCACCACCTTTGCAGGAATAGCAGTAGCTCTTAAGTATCTCGAAGTTCTGTTTTCTCACAGGAAAAAAAAACCAAATAAACAACCTGGTTCCTTAAGCTGAAAGTGTTTTTGTAATTAATTCACAAAACTCAGAAGCTCCTACCCTGAAGTGGCACACTCAAGACCTCTTCTTGCTGGGGAATTAAAAGAGTGGCTGCCTGGGAATCCATCAGGCATTTTCCAGCCTTGGACCATTATTATTAGAGCACTGGCAAGTCTAAGAATTTTGTTGATGCTGTCATAATATTTAGCATTTCTCTTAACAGCCTAACTTCCCCAGATGAGATATTTTGGGATGTGAAAAAGTCCTTTTTAGTGAATGCCAAGATTCCAACAATGATGACTACGGGGGAATAGCTGAGAACACAAACCTTTAGAAAGCCAAAAGTTATAAAGTAAATAAGACAAACCATATTTGTACTTCTTGACTCAACCTTCAAACACACCAGTGGCAATACTGCAGTATTTTTTCAAGGCTGAATTGCAGTTTTTAATGGCAATTCCAAGCTCTGAGGCTGGGATCAGCTCCAGAGCCAGGTTAAGCAATAAACCCTGCTCCTGCTGATGGGAAGCACCCACAAAAAAGCCTTTCTGCCTCTCAGTGTCCTCCAAGGACAGGGCATGTGCTGAGCCCACCATGCAGACACTGCCAAGGCATTTTCAGGAGGCACCAGCTCCACTGGAGATGCAGGGACTGCTCACAGTTCCCAGGGAGCCCATGATGAAGTTTGCCTTTGATTTGTTTTATTTCACAACCAACCAAAATCACCTCCAAATGCTGATGTTCCTGTCACTCTGACATTTCTCTTTTCAGTCCTCCTACATCTGAGCAACCTCTGTGCACCACCTGAAGCAAACACAGAGTCCCTAAACCTGGATGAAATGGTGCCAAGCCACGAGGAGCACTCCCAATGTTGATGTTTGGTGACACTT
The DNA here is from genome assembly GCA_013397295.1 of Polioptila caerulea. NCBI lineage: Eukaryota > Metazoa > Chordata > Aves > Passeriformes > Certhiidae > Polioptila > Polioptila caerulea. Next base: position 66,276 of record VYXF01006602.1, on the reverse strand, counting down.
ACACCCCACGACAGGAGTGACACAGTCCTGGCTTGCTGCAGATCCCATCACATCCCAGTAAATGCAGGAGAGATGTGACACTGGTTATTTGGAAAACTCCACACTTCCATCATTCACTGCCACTAGCTGAGAGCTGCAAGACAACAGCTGCCCACATAATTATCCCAGAATTGTGTTAGCTCCTAGAAACTGCTCATGGGCAAGGCTTCATCTCAACAGTGAACCCAGGGGAAGCCATGGCAGAGCTTTTCCAACTGGGCCTCACACTGGCAGGACATCATGGACACAACTGTTACTGCCCTTGCCACAGCCTGGCACTGAGAACTGGGAGCTTGTGCTCCTCTGTGTCCCACCAGTGCTGGGTCACTGTGGCCACTCCATGGCCCTTGGTACTGGCCACAGGGAAGGTTCCATGGAATCACAGTGGTTTAGGCTGAGAGGGACCTTAAAGATCACCCAGTGCCACTCCCTGCCATGGGCAGGGACCCCTTCCACCATCCCAGGGTGCTCCAAACCCCATCCAGCCTGGCCTTGGACACTGCCAGGGATCCAGGGCCTGCCCACCCTCACAGGAACAATTCCTTCCCAGTATCCCACTCTGGCAGTGTGAAGCCATTCCCCTTATCCTGCCATCCAGGCCCTTGTCCCAAGCCACTCTCAGCTCTCCTGGAGCCCCTTTAGGCCCTGGAAGGGTCACCCCAGAGCCCTCACCTCTCCAGGTAACACCCCCAGCTCTCCCAGCCTGTCCCAGAGCAGAGGGGCTCCAGCCCTTCCTTCAGGAACTGGATCCCTGCTCCAAAACTCAGGGGGATGATTCAGAGCAGAACCAACCTCCTCATCACCAGCCCTGCTGCAGCCTTGGGCTGTCTCAGGGAAAGGCAAAAGTCTGACCACATCGATGCCTATTTAGGATTCTCCAGCTGCACCCTGTTTGTTTGAGGCACTTTGTGCCAGGAGATCACTTTGCTGGACACCTGGCTGCAAACTCGATGGAAAGTCAAGGATCAGAGCTGCTCCAGCTTTTTTTTTTTTACAAAAATCCTCCATTTTTAAGTGGTGTGAGTAAATGACAAGGTTTTGCTTTAAACTCCACTCACGTCCACACTTGGCTAGCTGCAAAAATCACACCACAGCCCAAAGTCTCTGGGACAAACATCACATACCCAAAAAACAGAAATGGCAATGTAATTTTGGTTTTTCAGGAGCAATATGGATTGACAGAGAGACCTGAATGGTACAAATGCAAAGCCCAACAGCATCCCAGTCCAGAGAAACTCTCCATAACTCAGTATCAGTAAAAGAAGGTTAAACCAAATTGAGGGTTTGTATCACCTGCAAATTATAGTTTTTGAAATAACCTAGGAGCCCTGGAGCAGGATTCAGTGATTAGGCCTGGAGTTTAATGAGATACTAGAATCCAACATCCAATACATTTTGAGAGAAAAAGTAATAAACACAAAGTTAGTAGCTGCAAATATGCCAGATTTCCCTTCTGTCAGAGTACAGGAACAGAGGAAGGATGCATTGCATCAAATACAGTTACCAAATCACATCTGGCAGCACCACAGGGTTTGGGGGTTTCTTTATGCCATTTTTAAAGCAGTTTTTAAAAAGGTGTTTGTGAATCCTGCGGCTGCTCCCAAACTGTTTTATACCAGAGAGTCTTGTCTCCATAAACTTCTGCTAAATGTAGGGTAGAATCCAAAGGAGAAGGCTCCTCTTGTTTTTTAAGATCTAATTAATAAGAGCAGTTAGGACTTTTCCCAAGCCAGGTGGTGAATGCCCAACTCATTAACCTCAGGGAAGCTGAAGGACTCAGCCCTGCACTGCCATCAATATTCCTGCACTGAAGCCCTGGTGATGGAGAAGCACCTTGAATTCAAACATCAATTTTGCATTAGACTGTGACTTAAAACACAGAGAGGGCAGGCTGAGGGCTTAAGGATGGGCTGGAAATGCTGCAGGACTCGTGCTACCCTACATCAGCACCTGATGATTCATGGAAACAGAGGCACACTATTACACTGTGGGAGGAGAATCACTTCTCTTGGCAAGCAGGAGCTTCAAAGCACGTTCACAAACCACATCTGAGCCCTCACACACACTCACAGGCCCTCAGAGCTCCCAGAGCTGAGGCTGCAGCTTTCCCCTCCCTCACTGCCAGGTGTGAAGCACCCAGTTCCCAACACAGCCCCCGGGCCATGCTGTGGGCACTGCTGCCAGGACTGCAGTAATGATCCATGTCCCTGGCTGGGAGATCCCAGGGCACCCTCAGATGGTGTCACAGGCAGTGCCCCTGAGCAGGGACTGCTGCCAGAACTGCCCTCCCTCCTCCTTCCCAGCCAGCTCCAGCATTTGCATGGTTAAATGTGGAAAACAACTTTTTTTTTGGTAAGAGTTGGGGTTTGTCTGGCTCAGAGCTAATCCAAGCCATGCCCTGCCCACACAAACAGCACCAGCAGCACAGAGGAACAGGCAGGGCTGCTCCTGGAGCAGCCTCACTCAGCCAGTCCCAGCTGGACATGCCAGGCAGCTTCCCTGACACCAGAACCCTCCAGCTGCAGGGAAACCAGATCAGCAGAGGATGGGACAGCTTACAAAAGGTAAAGGGATGGGAGCAGGTCATTTCCATCAGCTGAGGCAGCACTGAGAGCCCCAGGTGGGCCCAGCCTCCTGGTTGGTTTGGGTTTGGTGCTGGGTGGAGAAGAGGGGTGTTCTCTTTCCAGGAAAAGCCTGAATTATCAGCAGGGATCTAGCAGTGGGTTTGCATCTATTTTGTGTACCCAGTGCTGGGGAAAAAACCCAACACTATATTTATGTACAGTGAAAAGAGAAACTTTGACATCAGGAAAGAAAGACTTCTCACTAACAGAAACCTGAGCAGAGGGAAAATCCATGAAATGCCACTCTCCTGCTAAAGCCTGAATACATTGTGGCACAATATTGGCTTTTCACCCATTCCACTGTTTGTGGCCCTAGTGCTGACTAAGAAGGGTGAGATCAGTGGCAATCAAACACAAGACTGCATCCACTCACCCCAGATGTGAACCTGAGTGAGCTGCTTCAACACTGGCACTCTAAGGCAGCACAAGTTTCTCTCCTTGCTGTAATCTTCACACAGAGACATAACTTGACCTTTGGGCTCCAGGAGAAGCAGACTGTGGAATTGTTACACCCAAGGCAGTCAGAGTTAAGGAACTAAGCCCTTGTTCCTCTGTGTGTCTGTGCTGTTCCTCCAGCAGCTCGGCTTTGCGTGACCAGGCACAGCCACAGGAACAGAAACACCAGAGCAGCAGTGATTAGGATCACCCTAAACTCCCTGAAACTGAACACTGAACTGCAGAGCTGCAGAACCCCTGGAAGAGATGGAGCAGCTTAGTTTGTATCCCGAGGTTTGAGCCCTGAGGAGACATCCCAGATGAAACAACGCCGGACAAACTGGAGCGGAATAAAAGGAGGCAGCAGCAGCACGGGGCTCCCAGAGCATCAGGCTCACAGCTGCACTCTGCTTTTGTTAGAGCAAGGTTGGTTTTCAGGGCAGATTACAGTGCACTGAGATACTGGTCAGGGTTCCAATTAGTACTGCTGCTGCTGCTTCTAGAAATTCATTGAGAGGAATAAATCCACTACTCATGAGGCAGAGCTGAAGTGTGGGAAGGCTTCTTAGAGGGGTGGGGACAAAGCCCTGAACACTGTTTTCAAAAGATTGAATGTTTCCATGAGAACACACACAAAGCACAAGCATAACCCAAGTTCCTCCCAGGAAAGGGAAGAGTAACTTGCCTGTTTTCAAAAAACCCTTCTAATGATAATTAATCTTGACAGTTTTTCATCCCATGGACAAAACATGGCAAGCACATTAAAGTCATCACTGCTGCTCTCCCCAGCACACTCAGAACTTTACATACAAGTTGAAAGCCTCCCATGCCAAGAAACAGCACAGACAGGAAATTCATACTACAGAGTTCCTTATTATAACCTCAGAATTTCCTGAGCTGTCTGGTTACTCAGCCTGGATACCCTAAATGCGAATTACAAAAAATACACACGTAAAATAAATTCATAAATTAACAAAACCCTGCATGTGCTTGGGGCAGGCACAGGAACCAGAAGCCTCTAAGTTTCTCAGATTAAGGTTTCCTTAGACTCCAGAAGTGCTGCAGGAAGGAGTGAATGAGCCTTTGGAAAGCAGCTCACTTGGCACCTGAACAATCACCCAGTGTGCTGGGGAGCAGAGAATGTTTCCTTTTGTTTCCTCAAGTGTGCCAGACACCTGGCTTTCCTCTGGGACAACAAAAACGCCCTTCCAGGTTTTCCCAAGGTGGCTTCAAGCTTCCAGGTAAACTCCCTGCCCCACTGTATCACCTTCTTTTGGCTGTCTCACAGAAGCTTCCAGGACTATCAGCAGGACTGCCCAGCTGAGATCACAAATGTGCACCATCCATCCACAGGAGATCCTCCAGGAGCAGCAGGGATTCCAGAGTGAAGTGATTAAATCTTGGAGAATTAAGCCTAAGGATTCTTCAAAATTAATTTTTTAAAAGTTGATCCAACACTTAAAATCATCTCTAGCTAATTATCTTTTGTTCAGTTTTACTCAAAAGCATTTTAACTGTATCAAAGTATTTCCATTAAAATGACAGACCTTCACACATAAAATATATTTTTATTTTCAGTTAAAATATGGATTTAAGTGACTTTGCCTCAAAATAGCATAGATTATGGATTATAAACCAGCCTGAAGTCAAATAGGAAAAAATCCAATATCTGGATTTAAAAAAATGCAATTTGTAGGAGCTCAGCTGATGACTGACAACTTGAACTCAGAAAAACTTGGTGTGTCCTGAGGGGAATTCACTTCCCAGCCAGGCACAGACAATCGGCTGCCTTAACTCACAGCCCAGTAAGAACAGTCGGCCTCTCAGTTCCAAAATGGAAAAAGAGTGGTTTCGTTTTCCAGCAGAAACCCATCCCTACCCGTCTCCTATTCACAGCTCCTTAATTACCCCTCAGGCTCCGGTGCTGCTGCAAACCCTCAATCAGTCTGACCCAGAACCCGGCGAATGGGCAGGTTCTCCTGCTCCCTCCACCCCCAAGGAAATTTAATCCCTCCCCTGGCCCAGGTTCTGAAGGGCAGCAGGGAGAGAGGCGGCTTCAAGGCAGAGCGACACAAAGACTGAACAGAAAGTTTCGAAGTTCAAGAGGCCCAGAGTGACTCAGAAGAAGAACAAACTGCAGACAGAAACACATTTTAGTCCTCCTTTTGAGCTCGTTACCAAATTAGGCCAAAAAACACAGCACAGGCCCACTGATTAGAACTGCTGCGATGTACTTGATTTAGCACTGACTTGGTTAAGCCTGAAGTCGGGCTCTGCTGAGGTCCTGTGACACATCCCTGAGCCCAAGTGCGCCGGCTCCATCCACGTCACCCACACACAGGGAAGTTCTGAGTCCGGGAGGAGGCTCCAAGTGCCGACTGAAGGAGTGACATGAAACTCCTAAGGGGAATTACTGCCAATTAACCCTTGCCAGACCTGTGTGTGCAGCTCCCTGTGCCACAGGCAGAGCCACTCCTGCTCCTGCACAGAGAGGGCAACATCCACACGCAAATCAGGATGTGCTTTCCTGAAAACTTTTCATGACCAAGCTAAAACAGGCAAGAAGTTTGTTTTCCGAGCGCTGGAATATGTAACGTGACAAGTGCTCATCTGCAGACACACAGACACACCAAGCACAGCCAGACCTGCCCAGGGAAGCCAAGATCCACCTGGGAAACACCAATTCCATTTATAAGCTTTAGGAGTGAGTGTGGAAGAGCCTCTTGGAGAGGGCTGGGGAGTGGGAATAAACCCTGAACAAACACTGTTTCCAAAAGATTAAACATTTCCATGAGAACACAAAACAAAGCACGAGTGTAACCCAAGTTATTCCCAGAAGAGGGAATGTTAACCTGCCCGTTTTCCAGAAACCCTTCTAATGCTGGCCAGTTCTTCATCCACGGACAACAAACAACACGCACACACCAAAGCTGTAACTCCCGCGCTCCCCCAACACGCTCAGAACTTTTGCGAAGAGCTGACGAAAACAAACACAGATTTAACCAAAGCCTTAGGTTAAGCAGGGTTTTCCCGCGCTCTTTCGTTGGTTAGAGTTAAAAACAGGCAGGGCAAACCGAGGCCCGGCCGCTCGGTGCTGCCCTGCTCCCCCGGCCGCGGCCGGCGCTGGGGCTCTGCCCTGACCCCGCCTGGAGCGAGAGCGGCAGGGCTCGGGGCAGCCGAGCACTATCGCGACAGGGCAATCACGAGGCAGTGACGCGGCTCCCACCCGGGCTCTCCCCGCGGGAAGGGCAGGGCAGGGGAGGGGCCGTGTCCTCCCCTCAGAGTGAGGAAACGCGGCCGGGGCGTGATCCCCGCCGGGAAGGGCTGGACGGCCGGCGGAGAGGGCGCTGAGGGAGGGAGTAATGGCAGCGGGTACCCAGTAAAGGCACTACAGGATAAAAATGAAGGCTCCAGGTATAAATACAGACGCACAGACGCGTCTGCGCTGTCCAAGGGCCCTCCCGACCTGTTGCCCGCGTTCGGGGCGGCGCGGCCCGGCCCCCCCCGCTCACCGCGCTTGTTTTTGGTGCCGTGCTTGCGGGCGGC
>VYXF01006602.1:43228-59143 GCA_013397295.1 Polioptila caerulea | reverse complement strand
CGGGCAGAGCCCGGGCGGGCACGGCCCGGGGAGCCGCGGGTGAAGGAAGGGTCAGAGGGTCAGTGAAGTGGGAAAAGCCCGGCAAGGTCATTGAGGGGTTAACCTGTGCCCGATGCCCAGCGTGTCCCCAGCCCACAGCACCGAGCGCCACGCTCAGCCCTTCCNGGAGCTGTGCAGAGTCAGAAGGGCCCCCCTGAGCCTCCTTTGCTCCAGGCCGAGCTCCTTCCCAGCTGCTTCTGCTGCTCCAGCCCCTTCCCAGCTCCATTCCCTCCCCTGGACGCGCTTGAAGTGCCCAAGAAGTGACCACGGGAGCCTGCCCAGGACCAGAGAGGGAGCAGAGCCTCCTGTCAGTGCCAATCCCCTCCTCCTCCAGCACCCATCCCCGCTGCTGGGGAGACTCCCCTTTATAAACCCCTCAAGCCTGCTCCAGTGTTGAGATAATCTGCTGGAGAATTTGTTCTTTCAAACTTCCCTTTCTAATGTGCCAGCTGTACAAAAGGAAGTCTTTAAACCCACCAGCAGGGTTGTTTAATGGGTGGTGACTCGCTGTGGGCTCATTTCCTGGACACTTGAGTCACATGCTCTGAGCTGTGGGGGTAGCATGGACATGATTCCATGATGTAATCCATAATTTTACAGTACCTACGTACAAAATCCCATGAAGGAGTCGAATCTTGAGTATCTGAGCCTTGTGCCAACTGGATACTTTTGACTTCTCTTTCTTTGTGCTTGGCCTCGACCACCTGTAAAAGTAATAAAGCCCCATCTCCAGTCACAGCAGGGTTGTGACAACAATTAATTAAGAACAGACTTCGACAATAATAATGTCTGTCACTGGAAATCACCCAAGAAAATTAATCACTGCTTTGGAGCAGGGCTGGGATATCACACACCACATGGTAAAGAGGAAAAATGACCCAAACAAATACTTGCTGGCTAAGAGAGCTTGTTTGTGCCCTCAATAAGAGGGAAAAGCACTGCTCTGGGAAACACAAAGGACATCCTACATAGCAGGTGGGAGTTCAGCAACAAAGCCCCGTAATGGCTCCTGCCCTCTTCCATCTCCCTAATACTGCAGGGAGCTGGGAAAGGCAAATACTCAGGAAAAATCACTGAGGCTGATGGAAACGCTGCCAGGGCAGGAGAGCCCCAGCTGACAGCTCAGGAGGCTGAGAACAGGCGGAGGGAGGGCTTTTACCTGCCCTGTTCTTCCTCCCTCCCACACAAGTGCCGACTGTCACCGAGCACCACAGACCTTTGCTCTGATCCAGTCCTTCCGGGGCATGGCTCTGCTTCTGGGGTTCTCCTGGGAACTTCCACAAAATGCCAAGATGCTTCCGGAGCTGGGTTTGTAAAGAAAACAGCAGTGCCCAGGACACAGGATGGAACCAAAGAGAAAATCAGTGCCCTGAGCACCTCTCCGCCAGTGGGCAGGGCTCTGCCAGGGAAACAGAAACGGGGGGAATTCAGGCAGAAATCTTCCCTGCAGGAAATGGAAGAGCTTGTACACATCCGAGTTTGCTGGAGCTGAGGCAGCTGGACAAGAGCCGGGCAGAGAGGACAATCACTCCAAGGTTTACTCTAAGAGGACAATCATTTTGCTCAGGATAAAACTTGTCCGGGTTCAACATATGCAAAGCCCTACCAAGCATCCAGGGTGGCACTGTGAGCCCTCGTGTCCCACAGATATATTAGGGGAAGTCCCCAGCCTTGTCTCCCTCTACAGTCACACAAAGGGAAACAGAAACGGTGCTCCCGTTCCCTGAGTTACACCCAGTGCAGCCAGCTGGGTTCCAGCATCCCACTGAGCTGGGGGAAAGCAGGATTTGGGCTGAGCTAAAGGAGCTGCACCCACACATCACCCCAAAATAGACCTGACTTCATAGACCACATAGTGACACCTACAGTGTGGGACAGAGGGGAGGGAAATAGGAAAAGTATATTTAGCCAACTATTTCCTGATCCTGTTTCCCTTCAGGGAGAGCAGAGTAAAACAAACACTGTAAGTAAATAAACTCTGCCCTTCAAAGCAGACAGGAGCTTTCACAGAAGCACAGGCACACCTAAGGAGGAAGGACCACCGAGATGTCCCCAGCCCAGCCTGCTCATGCCAAGCACATCCACTCAGGGCAGGATGCTCTGTGCAAATTGGTAACGAGGTCTCAGGACTCCTCTGCAGCCTCCTTCCTTACACTGAGTCAGAATCATGGAATCACAGAATGGTTTGGGTTGGAAGGGGCCTCAAAAATCATCTCATTTCATCCTCTGCCATGGGCAGGGGCACCTTCCCCTGTCCCAGGTTGCTCCAAGCCCCATCCAACCAGGCATGGGACCCTTCCAGGGATCCAGGGACAGCCCCAGCTGCTCTGGGCACCCTGTGCCAGGGCCTGCCCACCCTCACAGGGAAGAATTTCTTCCTAATACCACATTTAAATCTTCCACCAGCTTGGAGCCATTCCCCCTTGTCCTGTCACTCCAAGCCTTTTGAAAAGTCCCTCTCCAGCCTTCTCACAAGCCCTTTCAAGTACTGGAAGTTGCTGTGTTTCAACACCTCTCTTCTGTCACCTCTCTTCCCACCCCTGTGCACCTCTGGAGCCTGGCTCCACCTTCTCTATCCCCTTCTATGAGGCAGGGTGCAAGACTTCTCCTTAACCTCATGTAAACCCTCAACAACTCCTTCTCCCAGCCTGCCCTGGAAGCCCAGAGCTCCATTTCCTCCCACCAACAGCTGGAGGTGCACAAACATCATCCAAAAAGTGAAATGAGCAGAAAGTAAGTTAGGAAGTGGGTGAGCAAAGCGAACTGGTGGCAGGACCCATCCAGACTGGAACTGTGTGACTGTGTCCCAGGAGTGACAGTGTAACCCCTCATTACACAGCACAGTCAGGGAGCACAGTGTACAGCTCTCTGCAAGCTGCTATTCTTAAATCTCAAAATCTTAAGGAAGGAGACAAGACCTTGAGATCAAACAATGGGCTGGATCAGACCAGTCAGACCAGTAATGCCGGGCTAACTGCTCCAGTGGCCAGAACAGCAACAGAGTCTCAGACACAGCCAGGATTTCCATACCCAGGACTGACTGAACCCTGCACCACCTCTGGATAAACAGGCTGGGAATGCAGCACTTTGCACCCACAGACACCTCAGCAGCTCATCACACACACTCACCTGGGAAAGCTCAGCTTGGCTCACCCTACACTTGGAGCAGGGAGAAAGCGTGGGAGAGCAGAGCATGGGGACACACATCCAGCAGGGATGTGCAGGTCTGGGTGCAGATCCTTCCCCAAAAGCCAGTGCATCCTGTGGCAGTGGAAAACCAGAGGCTGAGAGCAGTACCTGCCTGGGCTCCAGACCTGCACCTCCCTCACCAACACTGCACAATGGGAATCTGCAGTTTCTGGGTTTGGCGCTCCTGTGCTGGCTTTGGCACTTCACACCAGATTTCTTGCTGCTCAACCACACCAACTCCTCACTGAAACTACTGACAAGAACTGAGCTGAGGGCATGTAGAGGCTGGGAAACAGCTGCCAGAGCTTCTCTGCAGCACGTGGCCCAGAGCTGACACTGGAACAGCAGCTTCTGGATGCATCACAGGTTTCCTGTGCGACCGTGGCCAGGTCACCTCACCCATAGTGCCCTGGCTGAACAGAGGGGGTCACATTGAACTGTTCCCAGGGATTGACTCAGGGTGTCTAAGGCACTCAGAAATCCCTGGACCTGGGGAAAAAACATGAACAAACACTGTTCAGACAGAAGAGCACACGCACAGGTTCCCACACACTGACTCCACGCGTGAGGTCCAGGGTGTTTATAACGTGTAGTACAGACACAGTGATCTTTCTACTGAGACAGACAGAGAGAAGATACCAGACAGAAGTCTATCAGGGTATTTCTGAACAGTGTTCCCAAAGGATCTCAGGATGAACTTGCTTCCACTAGGAAGGATGTTTGCTCTCAGAAGGGCCACCCAAATACTGGGCAATACAGCTTTTAGGCCAGAAAAACCACAGATGGGACAGGCTGTGATTTGCAAAGCCACCTGATTTCAGCAGCTCTGTTTGTTGCAAGTTTGCATGGTCCTTCTTCTTTCCCTGATTCAGGGATCTTTGTCTTTCTTGCCCTAAGCTGATCCGTGGTGCAGAGGGACAAGAAATAATGGAGCCTCTTCAGTGTCTTGAAGGCGCCAGTGGCCTCCAAGCAGTCCTCTGCCCAAGGACGGGAAGAAACAGTGGAGATGGAAGCCATTCTCTCCCATATCCATCCACCTCCCCAGAAGAGCTTTGGTCTTTTCCACAGGCATAAATTTGAGCACCAGGTCGGACAGTGCCAGCAGCAGCCCCCAGCCACACAGTGGCTGCAGGCATTGTCACTCCGAGGTCTGGATGTACACAGGGACAGCCAGCATGGTGCAGGGCCCATCTGAGGCCGTCTGCAGCTCTGCCAGGGCCAGGTTGGAGGCCATGCTGCTGGGCTGCCCAGGGACCAGCTCCGAGTCAGCAGCTCCTGATCCACCAACCACGATGGACAGGACGGCGTCTGACTCCTGGAAGGGCTCTTTGTTGGGGCCCCCCTCGGGGGGGCTCTCCCCGGCAGCGCCGTCCTTGAGCTCCGGCAGCCCCAGCGCGCCCGGCAGTGCCAGCCCGGCCTTGCGCCCCCGCGCCACCCGCTTCTTCTGGGCCTTCCTGAGCTGCAGCTCCTTGTCCTTGGGCGAGCCCAGGCGGCACTTGTGGTCCCTCATGTACTTGTGGCGGGTGAAGCCCTTGCTGCACGTGGGGCAGCGGTATTTGTAGTTGCCGGTGTGCGAGCGCTGGTGCTCCACCATGTGGGCGCGGCGGCTGAAGGACTTGTTGCAGTACTGGCACTTGTGGATCTTCATCCCTGCACACAGAGGGAGAGCTGAGTTAGACCCCACCAGGGAGAGCTGGACAGCTTCAGCTCCGAGGAGGAGGAGGAGGTGCTCCCTCATCAAAGGGAGGAGATGCTGTGCCACACACAGTAAAGGGTGGCTGGCTACAGTTTCAGTGTCTGTGTTTAACCATTGTTTTAGTCCTTTGCAAAGTCATAAAATGTCCTGAGCTGGAAGGGACCCACAAGATCACCCAGGGCAGCCCCTGGCCCTGCACAGACACCCCAACAACCCCCCCCTGGGCATCCCTGGCAGTGCTGCCCAAAGGCTCCTGGAGCTCTGGCAGCCTCGGGGCCGGGACCATTCCCATTCTGGCAGCCTGGGCAGTGCCCTGTGAGGGAAGAACCTTTTCCTTTTCCTCATGCCCAGCCTGCCCCTCCCTGGCACAGCTCCAGCCATTCCCTCAGATCCTGTCCCTGGTCACAGAGAGCAGACAGAAGTGCCTGTCCCTCCACTGTCCCTCAGAAGGAAGCTGCAGACTGCAAATAAATATTCTTGCCTCAAGTAAGAGCACTGAAATATCTCCAGAAAAACATGTCAGGTAATTGTGATAAAAATGCAAAATGATCTTGAAGTATTCATTTTTTCAAGTGTACTTAGTAAATAAAGTAATTTTCACTTTTTTTTCCTCTCCAAAATACAGGAATGTACAGTCTGAAAGAACCCATGACTGCACTGTCAGCCCATCCCATGTGATCCCACTCTGCAGGGCTTTGGGCACAAGGAAAGATGTCCAGTTTTACCCCAAGAGATAAGTCTGCTTGTTCCCTGGAGCATGGGAATAAATAATAAGAATCAATTATTTGTCTTTATTAGAATTGGGAGCATCATTTTTGGAACACAAGAAGGGAATCAAATGCCATGAGATCTTCTTTTGCATGTGAGATGGGATGGGGAGGAGTGGACAGAGCATTCTAGATATTCACTTGATAGCAAACAGACCAAATAATCCAGCTCAGCTCCTGAGTCCCATCAGCAGGCTCTGCCTACAGATTATATTGTCTTAGAAACCAGCCCAAAGCTTAGACATAATCCTGAATAGATACTCACTTAAACAGGCCTGCAGCAAAACAGAGAGAAAATATCTAAAGCTAGTAAATGATTCTTATTTCTCAGGTTTAGTCCCTCTGTCACAAGCTCCTGCAGCACCACAGGGAATCCCAGTCACTGCATTCCCAGCCACTCACCTGAATGGGACAGAATGTGAGCCTTCAGCTTGTCAGGCCTGTTGAACTCTTTATTGCAGCCTGTGTGGCTTCTGCAACAACAACAAATGCTGGTGAGATGTGGGAATGAATCAGCTGAGGAGCAATGTATAGACAGATCCCAGACCTTAAAGAGATCCATGACCCTTCTCCTTAGCAGCACCTGGATGTTTCTCTCAGTGCAGCCTCAGCAGGAGTTCCACTATTTCAGCCTTTCTGGGGAGGGGCAAAGACTAATAGGCTGCCACAGGGACATGTGGCTTTTCCTAAACTACACATGGAATGTGTCTCACTATGAATGCTCTGAAATGCAGCAGGTTCAAGATCCAGCTGGACACAGAAGTATTTTGGAAGGAGGTATGAGGCTGGTTGGAGCAGGGAGAAGCCTGTCAGTCTTGGCTATCGCAGCAAGTCCATGGCTGTGCCATGGGTTTGGGACTGTACCTTCCAAAACTCAGTTCCTCTGGCTTGTACATTAGGTCTTATGTTGTCACATGCTTTTGGAGACATGGCAGTGAGTGAGACCCCACCATTGAGGGAACCTCCATGGTTAAATAATGCTCCTTCTCTTTCTAGTGCTCCCCCAAGCCTCCCCTGAAGGCAGGAGTTATTTTACAGGGCTGATGAAGCAATGAAACGTGGCCCTACAGGAAGTCAGTAACAAAGAATTGGGAATCTTGGGTTCCCAGTTTAACAGCACACAGCATTCCAACCTCCCCGTGCAGCCTGGTGGGTGCCAGAGTGCCCCCTAGGATACCTGCAGGACACATTCCCCCCATCCCAACCCCGTTAGATACACTGTCATGTGCAGACACACTACATACGAGAAGGGACATTTGTACTTCTTGAAGGGCTCATGGATGAGCATGTGGCGCTTGAGCTTGTCCTTGCGATTGAAGGCTGCGTCACACACCGAGCACTTGAAGGGCTTCTCACCTGGGGACAAGAGACCAGGGCTCAGGGACAGTCCAGCCACACAGGCTGCTCTGGCCATGGACAGGGCACCAGGCCAGCTGTGCCACACTATAAACTTCCCTGCCCTATGGATAAACCATATAGAATCAGGTTGGAAAAGACCTTCAACCTATAACCTAACACCACCTTGTCAACTAGACCACAGCACTGAGTGCCAAATCCAGCCTTTTCTCAAACACCTCCAGGGGTGGTGACTCCAGCACTTTCCTGAGCAGCCCATTCCAGCACCCAATCACCTTTTCTGTGAAATTGTTCCTGATGTCCGGCCTGAACTTGCCCTGGTTAAGCTGGCACAGCTTAAGGCTGTGTCCTCTTGTCCTGTTGTTGGTTGTCTGGGAGAAGAGACCGACCCCAACCTGGCTACAGCCTCCTGTCAGGGAGTTGTAGAGAGTGTTAAGGTCTCCCTTGAGCCTCCTTTACTCCAAGCCAAACCACCCCAACTCCCTCAGCTGCTTCTCAATAAAATAATAAATGGATGGACACAAACTATGCTGCACACTGCTCCTGCTCTCCAGGGCCAAATTCCTTAGCTCTGTCACCATAGCAAATGGAGAAGCCACCTGTGTCCCCCATTTCTAAACTAGTGCAGTGCTGGGCAAGAGGCTGAACCAAACCCATTGATCTGAAACCACATTACTAAAAATGACTCAGAGCCAACTCTGTCATTCCTGCTACCAGGGCACAGGGTAGCCAGGGCTGTGGCACAGAGGTGAGGAGCACTGGGAGCAGGGGATGTGTACCCGAGTGGATGTGGGCGTGCAGCTTGAGGTAGTGCTCCCGCCGGAAGAACTTCTTGCAGATCTGGCACTTGAACTTGCTGCCCCCACCGTGCGTGGGGATGTGGCGGCGCAGGTACCGCTCACAGGGAAACACCTGCAACACAGACACAGCTCAGAGGGAACAGCTGCAACACAGACACAGCTCAGAGGGAACAGCTGCAACACACAAACATGGCACCACACACGGGACATCCCACAGCTGGCACAGGGGGTGTAGCCAGGATAGAAAACGTAAGAATCATGGAATGCTTTGGGTTGGAAGGGACCTTAAAGATAATCCAGTCCCAACACCCCTGCAATGGGCAGGGACACCTTCCACTAGCCCAGGTTGCTCCAAGCCCTGTCCATCCTGGCCTTGGACACTGCCAGGGATGCAGCAGCCACAGCTTCACTGGGCAACCTGAGCAAGAATCTCTTTCACTGCTTTCCCAGGAAGGATGCAGTGTGAAAACCTTCAGGATTGTATAAAGAAAGCACAGACAGAGCTTTAAAAACAAGCCAACAAAAATTTAAAACAAAAAGCACCAAAACATTTTTTGGCTGAAACCTTGCTGTCAATTGTAACATCACAGTCCTGAGGACCAGCATGCCAGAAGGATGCCCAGTCTCCCACCAAAGCCAGCAATAGGATGGGCTGGGCAAGGATCCCCAGGAGTCCCTACCTTCCCCACAGAGTTAACTTCACTTCCTGCTTCCTCATAATCTGTTATCCAAGGCTCCTACTCATGGAGCCGAGGGTTCCTGTCCCCCTCAGAGCCCTTGCCAGGTGTCCAGGCCTGGCTCAGGCCACGGTCAGCACCCACCTTCTGGCAGTGAGGGCAGGGGAAGTTGTGCGTTGCTGTCTGCAGATGGTGCTCCAGGGCTTCTGGGGTGGAGTATTTATTGACACACTTCACACACCTGGATGTGGAGAGAAAGGACAGAGCTGTGAGCGAGGCTGCTGCAGCAAACCCCACTCCACAGGCACACCTGCCCAGCCCAGCCACCTTCCAGGGTGATCTTTGACAGGGTTGATAAGAAAAGTAATCAGTCAAGTGCCCTAAAATCTCAGAAACCCACATGCCAGCTCACACTCACACTTAGCATCCTTTAGAGAGAGATGCTGGAAAATTGGGTGGTGAAGCCTTTAAATACTGGTGCACTTGCCACAAGCTGCTGTGGGAGCACCCAGACCTGAGCACATATTCCACAATGCTTCCTCATGGAGACAAGCCTTAGGTAAGGACTTCACTTTACTTCAAACACCTCCTTCCATCTTCATTGCTTGAAGACATCAGCCCCCAGAGAAGGGGCTGAGAGTGGGGACACAGTGTGGCAGGGGTCACACATCAGTGTCACTGTTTCTGCCAGAGGGCTCTGCCAAAGCTGACTGACAGTGGGCACTGGGGACAGGCACCACCAGCAGTGAGGACAGAGGCACTCACACCCTGTTCCTGCTGTGAAACCCCTTCTCCTTGGGTCAGACTAAAACCTCCTCAAGCTCAAGCAGGGCTCTGATCTCAGGGGTCCTCACTATCGAGCTGTAGAACAAAGCTCTGTAATGCAAGAATAATTAGAAACCATAGTCTAGGCAAGAATTAGCAGGTGTTTATTCCATGAAGTTCCTAAGAGACTCCACTATCTCCTGGGCTTCCTACTCTCCCTGAATATTTCTATGGGCATTCCAACAGCTCTGTGGGTGGAGTTCTTTGTGGAACTCCTCACACTTTCCCCTCACACTAGTAGAAAAGCTTTCAAAGGAACAGACCCTTTTTCAGCAAAGGGATAGGAATTTTTTTCTGGGCACGACTTCTACAACCCACAATCCCTTTGCTGCAGGTGAAAACTCACAGTAAACAGGCAGGGAAGGGTTTCCCTGGCTCTGTGACCCAGCCCAGAGCAGGTTCAGCTGTGCCCATCTCACTCCTGACTGGTGATGAGAGGATTTGCTGTCATCTTCCCACATAACCAATCCCAGCTTTTCACTGTCATTCCAAGAGACTCCCTGCATTCCAGGTGCTTGGCCCTTGCAGTCTGGTGGGGGGAACCCCCCACGTGCCACCTGGGTGTCCCAAAGCACCACGGCCACTGGACACAGGGTCCCCTGTCCCCTCTAAGGCCCCACCAACCATGCTCTGCACCCACTCACTCCTACAAGGCTTGTAGCAGCGATTGTACTGTACTTGTACACGGCCATGTCCTTCTTGGGGCTGTGCTGGGGCAGCAGGCTGTGCGAGTACTGGTGCACACCCAGCTCGTACAGCGACGGGAAGTCCTTGCTGCAGAGGTGGCAGCGGTAACTCAGCTCCTCCTGGTGGCTCTTGATGTGCTCAAGGAAGGACTCCAGCTTCTGGAAGGTCTGGGCGCAGGTCTTCACCACACACTTGTACACCTGGGAGAAGGGAGAGCAACTGGAGAGGCTCACCATGGAAACAAGCAGGGAAAACCTTCTGCCAACAGGCAGAACTGCCTTCCTTTCTGGAAAGAAGCAGAGACTGTCAGGGCACCCCCCTGAGAAAGCAAGGTGGGACAAAGGGATGTTGATGTAGGGCCTGAAACCACTCCAGTGGGTGGGACTACAACAGTCCAGAAGTGACTGTCCCAGGACCTGAGAGCTGCCACTTACACTGAAAATTTTGGACTTCACAGAATCATAAAGGTTGGAAAAGAGCTCCAAGGGCAGCGAGTCCAATCTTTGACAGAACACCACCTTATCAACTAAACCACAGCACCAAGTGCAGTCAGTTACTGAACACTTCCAGGGAGGATGACTGCACCACTTCCCTGGACAGCCCAATCCAATGCCTGACAACCCTCCCAGTAAAGAAATTCCTCCTGATGTCCAACCTGAACCTCCTCTGGCACAGCTTGAGGCCATTTCCTCTTGTCCTGTCCCTTGTGGGAACAGAGCCTAACTCCCCCTGACTGCACCCTCCTGCCAGGGAGTTGTGGAGAATGAGAAGGTCCCCTTTGAGCCTCCTTTTCTCCAGGCTGAGCTCCCCAGCTCCCTCAGCCACTCTTCCTATGCCTTACTCTCTAGAACCCTCCCCCAGCTCCACTGACCTGCTGTGGACAGCCTCCAGCACCTCCATGTCTTTCTGGAAGTGAAGGGCCCAGAACTGGACACACTTCATTTCTTTGCTTCCTCTCTGGCCAGCCAAACCTGATTGGCTGCATTCTCACTCAGTTTTCAAAGGAGTTTTCAAAGCCACCCAGACCACACAGCTACAACCCTGAGGGCTGAGCTGCATGTGGAGAACTGGCAGCTCTACAGACCAAAAGGCTCAGAGCAGACCCCACTAACGGGTGCATTATATGAAGCCAATCCCAATACTGCCACCCACAGAGGCACCCTCTGTCCCTACCTGCTCATTCTTGTGCTGTGTCATGTGTGACTTGAGCTGGAAGTAGGTGTTGAACTTGCTAGGGCAGAACTGGCACTGGTAAGAGCTGTCAATCAGGACAACCTGCTTGGCCTCCAGCTTGCCTGCCTCGCTCTCCTCCAAGGGGCTCAGGTCCTGGGGTGGGGGCACCACGTTCCTGGAGGGCTGGGACAAACCTGGAGAGAGGGAAAGTCACAGCCTGCCACAAGACAGCTCTGAAACCTGCTCTGCAAGCACCATGCTGCCAGGACACACCAGGCCAGGCTCCTCCTCCCTTTCAAAGACAGACTCTTTGGATCAGATGAATCACACTAACAGGGTTGTTTAAAATTTCCTGACAGATTATTAAGGGGTCTGACTACTCCATGTTCCCCTCCCTAGCCCATTCTCTTTTCCCAGGGATATAACTGTGCTCTGTGGAGCAGAGAACAGGCCTCCACCAGTGAACTAGAGCCAGATTTACTCCCACCACTGGCAGGAGACAGGAGTGTGTCCAGCCAGTGATGCACAGTCCATGATGCCTACAAAGAGCAGCTCCAATTGTCCCTTGTCCTAGACAAGACATAGTCACTGCATTCCCTCCCCTACCAGGTCTGGGGCCACCAGCAGAAAGGGGTTAACAGCTCCTTGCTGGTGTCTGTCTCTGCCTCAAGTATTTACAGGTGGCCACTGTGGCCAGATCCAGCCTGGGCATGACCAGCCCAGTGCAAAGCCAGAGCACTGGGCTATCCTCAACCAGCAGCTGTCTGTCCTCTGGGCCAGAGCTGTCAGGTGTGGCTTGTGCACTGCCAAAGCTGCACTGCCAGGGAGTGAGAAGGGGAAAACACCTTGCCCTGTCTGTGCACATACTGGGACAGAGTTTGGAGCCAGCACCTGAATCCACACGAGGGTATGAAATGATGCAGATTCCAGCTGGAGCTGAGCAAATGCCACTCTTAGTGTGAGATGCTAAACACTACCAAGGAATGCAAACAGCACACACAGCTCCCCTCCCGCCCTGTGTGGAGGTGCAGAGCCCTGCAGCCTCCTCACATCACTGCCCTGCCCCACACACACCATCCCCAGGCACCACACCTGTGTTCTCCTGGTCCTCAGGCTGGCTGGGGTTCAGGGCCATGACCTGCACAGTGATGGAGTTGCGGGAGATGGTGCAGCCCAGCCCTGGAGGCCACACTTTATGGGTCTGCATGTGCTTCTTCACGTTGGACTTCTGGGCAAAGGCTCGGCCACACACGATGCACTGGAAGGGCTTCTCACCTGTGTGACTGAAGGAGAAGGCACCAGGTCAGCAGCTGGTGGAGACAGGAGGCAGCCCCCAGGCAGGGCCCATGGGGGGTGGCTACCAAAAGACAGCGCTGGGCACTCGGTTTGGCAGATCACACCTGGACCCAGCAAACAAGGGCTTGGAGACCTGACTCACCAGAGGAGGGGGATTGTGAGAGGCCTGGGGAAACAGACAAAACACCTGTGGTCTGGGAATGACAGGGGATCAAAGGAAGAAGCAGGAGAGGAAAACAGCTCTGCAGCAACATCAGGGTATTCACTGTCAGGGTCCCTGCACAGACCTTGGAGACCTCATCACTTTCTCAAGGGTACAAGCCTTTTCTTCCCCGTCACCATTCTCTCTCCTGCACACATCTCTTCTAGCTTGCAGCCCCCTGATCTGCCTGAAGGTGCTCTCCTTCGTCCATAGCAAAAAGGTCTTTCTACTCTGCCCTTCTGCTTCAAGAGAAAGTGAAGAGTCCAGGCTGGGAAGAGGTGCAAAAACCACCACTGGTTCCTTCCCATATGAGTCCAGCTGACTCCACTGGGGGAAAAAACTCTGCAGATTTCAGCTTCCTCCTGCCAGGGAAAAGCTCTCTGATTAGAGCTCCTGTATAGACACTGAGCTTGGCTTACACTTTGCCAACAGCAGCAAACAGGAAGGCTGCAGCTTGCTAGGGAGGGAGAGGAAAGGGAAGGGCAGAGACAAGCAGTGGGAATGCTGCTGCTCCAGTGATCAGGTGACAAGAGGTTTGGCTGTCAAGGTCTCATCAGCAAGGAAAATGAGCCTCCTGTCTCAGTACATAATCAGCATGAAGACTACATCCCTGATACAGCCTTCAGTCACTGGGGAAAAGGGATCCTGGGGTGAGAGGAATGAAGAATCCCTCCCACTGCAGCACAGATTCTGGGACATAAACTGGACTGCACAGAGACTCCCTCAGCAGAGCTGTGCCCCACTCCACCCAGCCACTCTGCTGTGTGCAGAGCAGGGCACTGTTACCTCCTGATGTGCTGCTGCAGGTCGAAGTTCTTGGTAAAGGCCTTGTCACAGTATGTGCATTTCAGCTTGGGGGACTTGGGTTTGCCTGAAAGGAAGAGCACACACAAGAATGACATCATGTGGCACAGCCCTGTCCCCACTGTCACAGGGCCCTCACCCCAAGATATGACTGTTCAGGATCAAGAATAAAGAGTTTATGGAAAGATAAGATCTGCCTGGCCAGACTGGGAGTGGTTATGGGTACAAACATTCATTTAACACAGCCTGAGCCAACTCTGCAAACCCTGAGCAGTGTAGTCTGGTGGGGCAGGGCATCCCCCTCAGGCAACAACCACTGCCTCCTAGGGACCTCTCCAGCTACAAAGCACCAACCTTAAAGGTGCTTTGGGCATTGGGAAAAGACAGCTTGAGTGAGAGGAAGGGCCTCAGTTCTGTCTCTGCTGTGAACCCACTAGGTCACCCACCAGTTTCATAGAAGGCTGTCATGTTCCCCCTCCAGAGCCACACAGCCAATGCCACCCCTTAGGGAGCCCCTGGCTCAGCAACCCAGCTGGGGCAAGCAGAGTGACCCACAGGGCAGGAGCTGGAAGGGACTCACCTTCCTGCAGCCCACTCAGGACAAGCAGAGTGACCCAGAGGGCAGGAGCTGGAAGGGACTCACCTTCCTGCAGCCCACTCAGGACAAGGAGTGACCCAGAGGGCAGGAGCTGGAAGGGACTCACCTCCCTGCAGCCCACTCAGGACAAGGAGTGACCCAGAGGGCAGGAGCTGGAAGGGACTCACCTTCCTGCAGCCCACTCAGGACAAGGAGTGCCCCAGAGGGCAGGAGCTGGAAGGGACTCACCTTCCTGCAGCCCACTCTCGTTCTTGCAGCGGCGAGTTTTGGCAGCAGCAGGGGAATCAAAGCCAACCACAGAGCCTCCTCCTGCACTGCTCAGGGGGGTGGGAGCAGGGGTGCTCTTGGCCTTGAACCCCTGCTTCCCAGGGCTGTACACAGGGGGAGAGGGGTACACAGGGCTTTCCACACACTGGCTTGGTACCTGTGAGAAAGCAATTCATCAGTGGAACAGGTTTGCTACAGAGAATTGTACCATGCCCTAACTTCCATCTCCACCCACACCAGGCTGCAGTCGGGTTGACTTTCCTTCTGCCAAACTGGATCAAATTTCAAGTTCACCAGTCCAGAAATGTTTCTCTAACCAAAACTAACGCCAGCACAGTGTGAAACTCTCCTGCTGAACATCAAAAAGCATCTAGAAGTTAATACAGCAGGACCAGGGCAGCAAAGAAACACTCTGAGGGAGTTGTCTTGTCCCTCATCTATGTCTCATGCCTGGAAGAGTTTCTTATTCCTCTGGAGCAGGTTACCAGAAGGATCACTGCTGACCCTGTGGGTTCACACCAGTCCTGAAGCAGGGATCCCCAGGTCCTGCTGGCTGTCCTGGCAGGACTGCAGAAGGGAAGGAAGGCATAAGGAAACTCCAGGTGTCAAAGCTCAGCTGTTTATGTCAGCATCAAGATTAGGAATGAACACTTAGAGTGGTCAGCCTGGGGTGATAGTTTAAGGGCGTTTCTGCTGCCTAGTCTGATAAATTAACACAGGCTGCTACTTATCCAGCTCCAGCATCCCCATCCATTCCTGTCCACTGGCACTTACAGATTGCATGCCAGTTACACAGGCAAGGAGGCCAAACCTCAGCCACAGCCAGCAGCTCCTGCTGTGAAGGGCAGTGCAAATGCAGACACTGCAAACAGCTGATCCACCAGTAAATCCACCTTGCCTGTGCCATTCTTTAGCAAAAGCCACCTTAACAAGCTCATTGAGATTTAGGCTAGATTTTTCTCTCCTTATAAAAGCCTGAAGTGTGCAGCGTGGTGCTCTGTGCTTCTACAGAAGGTGAGCCCTTCACCTCTACTCCCTCTCACTCCCAACATATGCAGGTATCCCTCGGCCAGAAACAAATGTTCAGGTCTCCTAAGCCTCTGTCTCTCTTAGCTGTTTCTCCTGTTGTCAGAATCTTCATCACCTTACTCATCTCCTTCTATTTGCTACTTTCTCACAGAGAAAATAATTGTTGTCAAATAACCTAGCCCATCTTCCCACGCTATAATTCCACTTTCCTCAAGGCCAGATTGGATGGGGTTTGGAGCAGTGTGGTCCAGTGGGAGGTGTCCATCCCAAAGGCAGGGGATGAGCTTTAAGGTCCCTTCCAACCCAACCCATTCTGTGATTCTCTGAGGACAGATCCTTAGGAGCAGCGCCGGCCTTACCTCCATGGGCGGGTAGGGCTGCATGCCCAGGCTCTGGATCTCCACGGTGCTGGATGCTGCCATGGGAGCAGGGGCACTGTACACCTCCACCCCCCCGCCCCCGCCGGGCTGCCCGGGGGGCCCCAGGCTCGGCGGGGGAGGCGGCGGCTGC
>VYXF01006602.1:23608-34758 GCA_013397295.1 Polioptila caerulea | reverse complement strand
GGTGCGGAGGGGGCCATTCCGCCTCCCTCACGCGCAGTTGGGCTGGTCTGAGCTGGGTTTAGGGTCCCCTTCGGGCCTGGCTCGCTGAGGTGCGTGTGCTTTTCTTCCTCCGGCTGGGCTCCTCCCGGTTTGCTGTGCTGCTGGGCTGGCTTAAAAGTCATAGATATCTGGCTAAGTAGGCTTTTTCGGCTGTTAGTAGAATAGAAATACAGTCATTTCGTGGTATAAAACAAATTCCATTCTATATTTGTCCACCTTTACAGTTATGGAGCCAAAATCCGTGCCCCACACGCCCTGGTGATGACTTTCCTGTTCAAGAGTGGAAGGTATGAACCCTAATTCTGCATTTCTGTGTCGCTGTTTAGAATGTTTTCATCTCAGCCGTCCGTTTTTCATGTTTCCAGACAGTTTAACGATGGATTGGATGTGGGAGCCACAGTTGAGTCCTGATAGTGAAGCAGACACAAATGTTTATAATTGGGGGAGTTAATCACCCGTAGAGTGGTTGATGAGAACCAGAGGACAGAGGGGAATTAGCAGATGCCAACAGCAATGTTCTGTCCTGTGATGAAATATGGGAACCCAGGCTAGAGCAGTGCACGTTGTGCCTTTCCCTGAATGCCAGGGGTTTGCATTTAGCAAAAATACCCCAAAAACTTTTAAAAGGGCTGTTTGAGCAGTGAGAAAATTAAGCACAGTCCACAGTCTGGGTAGGGCTGTGATCTGATGAGTGAGCTAGAGCTGGGAGGATTTCTCCTCCTTCCCAAGACATTCCTGGGGTGCCCAAGCCATCAGTGTAGGTCGGGGGTGCAGTGACCAGGCTGAGTGAGTGCAGGCTCCTGCCTTTTTGCTCTCCTAACTGTTTGTTTCCCTCAGTTTAAGGGAGAAGCTGAAATCCATTGCGCAGGCCACGTACGCGCATTCCCGGAACCTGGCCTATTTTGTGTTCACCTACAAGGGGCTCCTGGCAGCGCAGGCCCGGCTGCAGGGGAAAAAAATCCCATTTCATTCTTTCCTTGCAGCCTGCATTGGGGGCTGGCTGGTGTTTGGTGACAACAATCCCATCAACAGCCAGGTAAAGGCACTTGCTGAAAGTTTCTCTGGCCAGGGAAAACAGCACGTGTGCCAGGAAGTGGTTGGTGGCGCCTGTTTCTGGTGGTTCTGACCACAGAGCAGTGCTCTTTTATCATGTTCTCTTCACAAATTGCTGTTTGGGCTGCTCTGCACTCAAGTCCCAGGTGTGGTTGTGTTTCTCCGTGAGCAGTTGGAGTGCTGGAAGCCCAGGTTTGCCTCCAGAGCTGCACTGAGTTCGTAGGAAGGCAGTCAGGTGACCCAAAGCTGTGGGGTTGTCCCACCTGTCACCTGAGCTTGGTCACTGCCTGTGTGTTCCTGGTCTGGCCATCACAGGGTTAAAGTCTTTACCTGAAGTGTTGTGAGTGTACAGCTTGATCAGTTAGAGCTGCACTGAACTAAACTGGCTAAACTGAAACTAAACTGGTTAAACTGATGAAAGCTGCTCGGGGCTGTTTGATTTAAAGCTGGTTGTAACACACAGTCACAAACCAAGGAGTAAAACAGAGCTGCAGATTAATCCAAAGTGCTCGACTTAAGCCAGGCCTTCAGGCTGGTGTTAGGCTGTGTCCAGCTGGACTCCCGAGCTCCCACCTGCTTGGCAGGACTGCTCTGGATCTGTTCCATCAGCACCATCTGAGGTGGGCAAAGACAGAAGTTGTGCAAGTGCACAGAAGTGTTGCACGAAGTGCAGCCTGGTGATTGCTAAATCACAGCAGCAGGGCTTTCAGGAGACACAAACACCCGTGGTTTTGCAGACTGCTGACAGTGGAAATGACAGCCTGTTTGCTTTGAAGTGGGGGAATTGTCCCCACCTCTCCTGGCTGGATTGTCACTTCTGAGTCCCTGGAGCTGGCTGTGCTCAGTGCTCACCCCCTGCTCTCTGGGTTTCTCCCCCTGCAGATCATCATGTACCTGCTGTCCCGGATCCTGTTCGGCTTGGCTCGGCTGGCTGTGGAAAAGGGCTACATCCCACAGCCCAAGCAGGATCCCTTCCCTCTCCTGGCTGCCCTGGTGTGGGGGACAGTCCTGTGGCTCTTTGAATACCACAGGGAGACTCTGCAGCCCTCCCTGCAGTCCTCCATGACCTACCTGTACGACGACAGTGAGGTGTGGCATGACCTGTCTGACTTCCTCATTTACAACAAAAGGACAGACAGCAAGTAGGTGCTTCCCTCTAAATCCCTTGGAATGGGATGGGACCTCCCAGCAGCTGAGGCAAAAGCTTATTCTGTTGCTCTTGACCTGTGATTTTCTTAAATTAACATCTGCCAAGCAGAATTGGCTCTTGTCTCCAGGGCCAGAATGTTCTGATCAGTCTTTTGGCTCCTTTTAGAGCAAGCATACGCCCCACAGGAACTTGTTGCAGTCTTTGTTAAGAGGCCTTATTTTCCCTATAAGTGTGGCATTGAGGTTTGTTCTTTAAAAACTAAATATATTTATAGAATGACAGCCTGACACTAAGTGGAGAGTATAAAAACGTGTTCTAGGGCTCATCTGAATGTTTACAAGTGTTTTTATCTGTGCTGCTGTGCTCACCGTGGTATGATTGAGGGTGAAGGGAGTGGGGGACTGCTGAGCTCTGAAAGCAGGGCCATCATTTCTTCATTGCTGTGGATGGCTGGAAATCCTGCTTAAACTATTACAAGGACAGTTGTATGCACCTTGAGAGAGATCCTCAGCAGTTTTCCCTCAGGGAGCCAATAAAATGGGTGAGAATAGAACTGTTGGGATTGTCTTGTACAAGTCCTGGTAAATCAGGCTTGGAAAGACTATTTCTGCTTGGTTTCTTTCCTGCTCTTGGGCTGAATCTGTGCCTCTGCAAAGTGCACTAATGAATACCCTGTAATTATTTGAAACTTGTTTGTAAAGCTTTTAAAAGCTGCTTGAACTAAATACCAAAATCAGTTACACAACTTGGGCTCCTCTATGACCAGGCCTCAGATCTCACACTGGGGACTTCATGTGTCCAAGGGAGCAACATTTACCAAGCACTTTTATTTTGGTGAGGCATGACAAGGATTTCTCTGAGGTCCAGAATCTGCTCTCCACAGCAGTGGCACATGTTGGCTGTAACTAGATTTGAATCTGATTTTGTACCTGCAGTTTGTGCGGGCTCGTTGCTGAGCCAGGCCGAGGCCATGATTTAATTTATTAATTATCTTCCTCTCAAAAACACTCTGCTGAGTCCCAGGATAGGGCAGCATGCCCTGGGCTGTGGCAGAAGATTGACTAGATAGCTGAGAAAGCACAAAAGCTGGATTAATTAATCAGTTAATAAATTCAAACTCCTAATGGTGCAAGGCACTTGCCTGCCATGTAACACTACACAGTTCACTCACTGATGTGAGCTGGAATAATCCCTGCCACACTGGTTTGATGTGGTGATATTTCCAAGAGAATCATTAGGTTCCCTGTTCCCTTTTGGCTCAGCTGGGACTATTTTTTTCACTTTCCCTGTATCCACCTGCTTTTCCCTGACCTGCCCATGTCATTTCATAATCCTGCTGATGCTCTCTTCATCATCTTTTGGATTCTTTACCCTCCAGGCTCTGGCAATTTCTCCTATTCACTGGTACATCTGAAACAGTACATTTAACTAAGGGGAGCTCCTGAGTAGAAAAAAAATCTCAATTTCTTCTTAAATAATTTTTCCTTGTCCTCCTAAACTCCTTTATTACTGTTGCTCATATTCAGAGCAACTTGCTCTGAATTTTTCCACTTATTTTTCCACTCTTTATTTTGCTCTTTATTTTTCCACTTTTCTTTGTCTATTCAAATCCATGATGTACATGGTGCCCAAAACCCAAGGTACTTCTTTGTCATAACTCTCTCTGAACTCTTTAACTTCTAGTTTCATTGCAAACTTCTAATCAACTGCTGTTGCAGTCTAGACTGAATAGTTGAATTGGAGCATCCATCAGACCCCATGAAAGCTGTAAAATTAGGAATTTGGTTTGTTTCTTTTGGTTAAATATTTTTCTCTGTATAGAGAAGCATAAAGATTCAACACAGGAAAACTGCTGAAGCTACAGGTGAGGTCTGATTTCTTTAAAAATCTCTTTATTTCCACCAGTGCTGGGTGTTTGAAGTATCACAGTTTTTCTGTCAGAGGCTCAATATTGTTCCAAATAAGAGCATTGGTATTCTGCTAAAATTGCTGAATTCCTGCAAGCTTTGATGGGATTTCAGAAAGCTGACAGCTGTGGCTTGGGAATTGTTCCCTAAAACTATTAGACTCACAAATCCTTGACCATGTGTAATTATTGCAGCAAAAGAAGCTGTGGGCTGGTTCTGTGAGCTGGGTGTCCCTGAGAAGGTTTTGATCTGTTACATTTGTTGCTGGTATTTTTCTCCCAGAAAGGCTTGTGGTTCCCTTAGAGGTGGAATAATTTTCTTCTGCTAGGAATTGTACCACTGTGGCTGCTGGTGAAGCACTTCAGTGTCCACGAGAAGGACAAGTGGCCTTTCCTGACCTTTTCACACTGCTCTCTGTTCTCTCTAGAAAATAAATCCCAGCCAAAAACCAGCGTCTGGAATCAGCCTGGCAGCAGCGACCATGACATCTCCTTGGTTCAAAACGCCCTTTTTCTCTTGGGAATTTCTCTTTCTAAGGCAAAAATTTCTCTCTCTTTCTAAGGAAGCCATGCCCGGGCCTCCAGCCATCTGTAGAGGGGCTGCAGGAGGCAGCTGCCATCCCTGGAATCCCAGCTCCTCCCGGGAGCACAGCCCTGGGGGCTTTGCTGACCGTTGCTTTCCCTGCTGTGCTGGGGCAGGACTAAGCTGCAAGTCACTGCTTTCCCCAGGGAAGTAACTGGGACAGCTCCTTAATGACATCAGCCCCCATGGCTGTTCCTGGGACCAGATAGCTGGGGATGAGCCCCTTCTGCTGCCAAGGTGTTGGAACAATGCAGGCGTGTAGTAGGGAAGTGAACTAGAAGTAATTTGTCTGAGTCAGACTTTTGGGATATAGAAGTGACACTCCCTGCCCTCCCCCAGGGCATTGTGTGGGGAATGGAGTGCCCTGTTTGGGTTCCCTTTTTATTAGCATTAAAAGCAGAAGAAATAAAGAGACAGTTGGGAAGCCACCTGCATATGGTCAAGTGCTAAGGATCACAAAGAAAGGCCATTTTCTCCCCCAGCCCCAACTGGTTTTGAATTTTAAGATGAGCATGGAGTTGTATGTCCACAGCAACTTTATTTTCACTTGTTATTTCTTCTTTGACTGATGCTGATTGTCTCTAAAAAGGGGCAAGAGTGTCTCAGTCTTAGCTCAGTTTGTCAAAAGTGAGGAACACTGGTTAAAATTAAGTGGTTAAAATGATGCTTCTCCCTCAGATTTTAAGCCTCTCTTAGAGGCAGTTTTAAAGGTTAATGAATCGAACTGATCAAAAGTTTTCAGCAATCCTGAGCTTTTCAAGCAGACTGACTATCCTGGGCTATTAATCATTTATTTTATGAAGGAACAAAGCAGGCTCAGGGTTATTTACTGCCGCTGCCTGCTGCCCTGGCATACCCACTGTGCTTCCCTTCCCTTTGGAGGACAGCTTGTGTGCTGGGGCTGGCTCTGGGGATGGCTGGGGAACCCTTTCCGGGACAATTGCATTATTTAACAAAGGTGAAAATGAGACAGCTGCCTGACATTTGGGTTAGGGAAGGTTTTCTGGGCTGTGTTTGATGCTGGCAGTGAAGGAGAGGATGTTTCTGAAAGCAAACCCTGTGTTTGGCCACTCAGTGCTGCAGAGAAGGGCTCAGGGAGGCTGGGGCTGCTGGAAGGTGTGACCCTGTGTCTGTAATGGGACAGTGGGATTTGTCCTGGCCACCCTCCCTGTGTCTGTGCAATAACCAGAGAACTGCCCCTGTTCAGGGCATTTATCGTGGAATTGTGGGATGGTTTAGGTTGGATGGGACCTTAAAAATCATCCCACTCCCCTGCCAAGGGCAGGGACACCTTCCACTATCCCAGGAGGCTCCAGGCCCCATCCAGCCTGGCCTTGGACACTTCCAGGGATGGGGCAGCCACAGCTTCTCTGGGCACCCTGTGCCAGGGTGGAGAGGGTGCAGGGAAGCTTTGATATTGGTGCTATGAGACTTCCCTGCCCTGCTAGAGTAGGTCAAGCTCTGCTTTACACCCAGCTGGGTGTGGGTGGCAGGGCAGAGATGATCCCTGGCTGCTGAAAGAGACCCAAAGCAGGGTCTGCCTGTGCAGAGTGAGCTCTGCAGCCAGCTGGGAGCTGCCATGGCTGGCTGGTGCTGCTGGAGCAACCAGAACCCTGTGCAGATCCCTCACCCCGAGAAACTGCTGGGACTCCCACTCGTTTTCCTGCATCCACACAAAGGTGACCTTTGGATAATACTCCAAGCCACTGCTCCCTGTTTGTCAGGTTGTGTTTGTCTCCCTGGCTCATGCCAGCCTGAAGCAGAATGTTTTCTGAAGCTGCTTTTGAAACCCAACAGATAAGGGAGGAGGGAAAATAAGGCGTCATGTCTGTCTGCCACTGTTAATATTTTTGGGGTGTTAATCTTGAGTTTTCAACCTGTGTGTTCCTACCAGATTGGTGGAGGAGGTAACTTTTTTCTTTACTTAGAAGAATGTTCACGTCTCTGGTGATGGGGAGGGAGAAAAACAAACTAAAAGCTCTCTAATACAGGTATTATTACCTCTGCTTTTGATATATATTTTGTATTCATAATTGCTGTGTAATCCAGGCCCTGATTTTCTGACAGCATAGAATAAACTAAAGAACATAAACTCAGGTAACTTATGTGACACTGATCAGAATACTTGTAGAAATATCTCGGGGTTTGGGTTTAAAATAAAGAAAAAAAGAGAGGGCAGCTGGGGGTTGTTGACATAGCTCTGTCCACTATGAATTGCCTTCTTGTGGTCATTATTTCTGTATAATCACTCTTTGAATATCACAATACTGTGCTTTGTCTAAAAATAAAAATCCGAATTTTTTGTCTTTCTTTACTGTCGTCATTTTTAAGCTCAAATCTATGAAGCAATGCTTGATTATTGCATGTCTGTAGTCGTGGGTGTAGAGAAGCCATGCACAAGGTGCAGTTTTGGCATGGCTTGGGCTCTGGTGTTACCAGCTTGGAAACAACAGCCAGGGCTGCTCTGACCCCACCATCAGATTGAATTCCTGCAGAGCTAAGGATGCCAACTGCAGAAACAAACTGGGATGGCTGACACTCCTTTTTTTCTCTTTTTTAATTATGGCAAATAGAGAAAATAAGGATGTCTATGGATGGTTTTGCTGCCTCTTCCAAGCTATAAGTTCAGAGGGAATGTGCTGTAGAGGTGATTGCTGTGGTTGTGGGGATGAAGCAATTGCTGAGTGTCTGTAAGACCAAACCTCCAGCTTTGTAGCTGTTGGAATGCCAGAGGGTTCAGCCTGGGCCCATGAGAAGCCAAATTAACACCTCCAAACTGATGCCAGTCCTACCTGCAGATGTCTTTTTCCTCCTCCCAGTGTGTCCTACTCCGTCTGAGCCCTTGTTCTGCCCCAGGTGAAGCTCTGGGTGACCTGTAGGTTTTGTTCTAAGAAAAGCAAAAGTGCTCCAACTCTTTTGCTACGTTTTGGGTTCTCAGTGCCACTGCTCTGAGTGCTGGGAAGTGAACCTGGAAGAGGTAGAAGCTAGAGCCTGGCATATTCCCAAATCACTCCTCCATAGCCCCCAGGCTCTCCAGAAACACTTCAGCCTCTCCATTCTTCTGTGGAGTTTGAGTAAAGGAAATGGAAGAGCCTTGTGGAATGGAGTGGCTTTGAGTGTTTGTGGTGCTTTGGCTCAGAGGAGGAGATGAGGCTGCCCTGGCAGGGTGTGAAGAGCAGAGCAGGAGGGGAGGAGGCTCCGTGTCACTGAGAGACACTCTGGGATGTGAGCTTTGGAAACAGATGCCACCACAGGAGAGGAGGAGATGGCACTGCTGAGTCTGTTGTGCCCAGCATCCAAAAGAGGAGCTGACCTGGTGTCCTGCGAGAAGGGCTGTGTCATCTTCTGTAAAAGATGCAAAGGAATGGGCACTGCCTGGCCTCCTAGGATCTGAGAGGAGACACCTAAACCAGGGCTGCTCCCTCCTGCCACCAGCCAGCTTTAGACACTCTGTGCTTCCAGAAAATTGCTTTGGTTTGCACAGAACAACAGTGGCAGAGGTAAGGGACTGTAGGGTCAGGGCAGCAGAACTGGGGGGACTCTGGGCTTTCTCCAGCTGCCTGTCCCCAGCACAGGAAGACTGTGCCACACTGCCAACTCACCATCTTGTGAACAAATCAGTGAACTGGGAGCAGGGGCATTGGCAGGAGACCCCAGGGAAGGGAAGTCCTGCTCCTCTTCATGCCCTGTGCACGTTCCATATGACAGCTCAGCACACTCCGTGTGGGACCTGCGATGACAGGGACAGTAAATGTGCCCCTGGGACACCCACATGCAGCCCTTATCGGAGCACAGGGGTGCAGGTTTGCATCCTGCCAGCTCTCCTGCCACCCTGCTGCCGCTGCCAGGTGCTTCTCCAGCGCAGGTACCGGCTCTGGCTCCGCCTGCACGCCCCCCGTGTGCTGAGTCTATCCCGCAGTGCCAAACCCACCCAAACTCCGCGACTGCCGCGGGCTAGTCCTGCTGGGACACAGTGTGTGAGCAGCCTGCCCGATCCTCTCCAGGACACAGGGGCCGTGCAGACAGCACTTTATCTGGGAGCAGCACCTGCCAGACAGCTAATCTGGGGAGCACGTCTGCGCTCCTTAGCAGGGCTGGCGGGGCCGGGGGGCGGCTGCAGCTGTGCAGGAGACGGGATTCATCTGCTTCCCCTCATCCACATGCAAGGAAAGCCCCTGCCCGCCCTTCTCCCACCAGCGTTCGCCTTTCATTTGTCTCCACAGCCGCCCCTTTTCGCGCCGCCGGCGCTGAAAGCCTCGCAGAAGTGGCAGCGCAGCCTCCGGCAGAGGGGCCGAGCCTGCTCCCCCCGAAAAGCTCCTGCATGAATTAGGGGGGGGTGGGCGCAGCCTTTGTGAGCCGAGCGGGAGCAGCTGGTGCAGCAGCTGTGTCCCAAACCCTGCCTCATCCCAGGAAGCGCCTGGCTGAGGCTCCCCAGGGATGGGGAGAGCACTGCCAGCCATGCGCTCCCGCCCGGCTCCTGAGGTTGCCTTTTCTCCCCTCCCCAGATGGAAGAAGCATTAACTGTGTGCAAACATCTGGTCTAACTGTTGCTTATGCTTCGCAGTAATGATGATATCGCAGTGGAAGGGCTCTGGAGAGTGGGGCCTGGACTATTAGAAGGGCCAAGTGTTAATTAACTGTATTAATTTCCTTTAAGCAAGGCAGCGTTCCTATTTGCTCTCTGCTGATGAAGAAATGAGGCACAGCGAGTTGATTTGATTGGTCATGGACACGCACCATGTTACTGCTGTATTTAAGGATGGAGGGATCCAGGGAAATCACAGCCCTGCTCCGTGCTGGCTGTCCCCAGGGGAATTGCAGCCACTGCCAAAATATCCAGCATAAAATCCTTTAAAGCCAGAAACCTGTTAGGCCAGCACAGGGGCACTGCATGTCAGGATTTGCTCTGCAGCAGAGGAGTTAACTCATCCCTGTGAATGCCTCCTGCATCCCACGCACTGCTGGAAAAACAGCCCCATCTCCTGCATCCCAGGCAGGTCAGGGTTGGCAGCGGGGCCGGGGCGGGAGCCAGCCCTGGCTCACAGCCCTGCCTGGCAGCAGCAGGGGGCTGGGGGCCACTCTGCTCGACCACGGACCCCCGGGGACACGGGGGGCAGCCCGTGGGGGGCACAGAGGGGTGAAACCCCTGAGGCTTCTCTCAGCAGGGCTTTGGGTGCCTGGATCAGACCCCACTCCACACTTTCCTCATGAGCTTCTCCACGTCTGGGCCCTGAAAAAGGTCTAATCTTTAAATGCTTTTTTAGTTTTATTTTTTTATTAGCAGGGTGTACTTTTTTCCTTTTAAACTTTGCTTCCTCATGCAGCAGGAGGTTATCAGTGTCCTGCAGGCAGGGGATACTGGTGCTGGGAGCCGCCTGTCCCGTGTCTCGTGTCTCGTGGGTGGACTCTCATCTCTCTCAGCATATGGGGCCACTCCCGGCTCCGTCTGCCGTCGTTGTGTCCCTGTGCCTTTCTCCAGCCACACGGTCCCACGGCCGGAGATAGCTCCTGGCACGGTCAAGGGCAGGTTGTGCTCCCGGCAGAGCTTTTCCTCTGCCCTGTGAGGGGTTATCAGCCAGTCCTGAAGGAGCTGCCGAGATCTGCAGCTGTTTGGTGTTTGGAAACACAGAATGCCGTGAATCATCCGCCAAACGGATGGAGCAGATTGCAGCATCCTGATCCTTCCGTAGGCGCTGGATCCCTGGAGCAGCATGTGAGCCTGAAGCCTCCAGACTTGCTGGACAGCCTCATCCATGGTCTCGGGGCTGCTGTGGACAAGGCAGACGGACAGCCCTGATCTGATCCCATCATTGCTCCAACACTTTTAGACAACAATCCTGCAGACACTTTGCTCTGCAGTACAGCAGAGCTCCTGCCCCAGCACGGCTGAGCACCCACTGATGTCCCCAAAGCAAGGCATTGCTGCGGGGGGTGCCACGGGCCTGGGCCAGGCTGGGGCTGCTGCCAGCCCTGGGGAAGGGGAACACACGGGGGGGCTGCCTGGGACAGCCCGCAGACCCCAAAGCCACCCTCTTCCCCACCAGTGACACCCGTGAACGGGCAGAGTGCGCAGGGCAGGGGAGAGACGTGACCTTTGCTCGTGGGTGCGTGCCGCTGTCCTCCCGGGCCACCCGGAGCGGGAACAGCCGCGCCCGCAGCCGGAAGCCCATCACCCCGGCGGGGCTGAGCCCGCGCCGGGACCGACTCTGCCTGAGGCTTAAAATCCCCACGGGGGGGCCAAACCGGGAGCCGGGGCTGGTTCGGAGCGAGGAATCCACGGCGGCACACAGGAGGGGGACACCCCCATAGGGGACACAAAGAGGGACACGGGAGGGGACAAGGGGGACACAAAGAGGGACATGGGAGGGGCCACTCCCATGGGGGACAGGGGAGACACAAAGAGGGACACAGGAGGGGAC
>VYXF01006602.1:0-19107 GCA_013397295.1 Polioptila caerulea | reverse complement strand
GGCAAAGCCACGGCTGTGGCGGGTGGCTGCGGGAGCAGGGACGGGGCTGGATGGGGCTGGTGGCCCTGGGACCATGTGTGTGTCCCCTTCAGGGGAGAGGTGTCCAGGGGGAGCATCTCTGCAGGTGAGCACCCAACGCTGTCTCCAGGCTTTCCCTCCCCTTCCTGCACAGCCGTTCAGCCTTTTGGCTCTGGCTCTCCATCCCCAGGCCACTGGGGCTGGGAGAGGAGGGGAGGGGGGTCCTGGAGTCCCCCTGGGCCAAGTTGGAGACGCACTTTCACTTTTACTGCCATTTAACAAGTTTGTGTTCCTCTGAGCTTTGTGTTTAATAAAGGTTTCTACTGACTCTGCCCTTTGGCTGTGCTCAGGTGCCTGGGGGTGTGAGGGATGGTGGGGACCTCAGCTGAGAACCGAAGAGGTTTGGGGTTATTTTGTGGTCTGTTTTCCACTTTGAACTTGAAATATATGACCAGGTATGTTGGTACCTGGGTCTGCAAGAGGTGCTTTGGTCCTTGGTCTCACAGGGTGAGATCTGGGGCTAATCCTACCCTCCCTTCTCCTCCAAAGAGGTGGTGCCACACGAGGATGGGAGGGGTGATGGCTCTGGATGGGGTTTGCTTTCCTTTCGTCAGCCCCTGCCCCCACGTGGCTCCTCTCCTGTCTGGTCCCCTCCCTGCCTTCCCCCTGGTTTTGGGGCAGCATTTTCCTGGCTGTGGCTGCAGCATGGGGCCAATGTGAAGCCACTCCATCCACTGAGTTCCCAGCTTCCCCCGTTCACCCCAGCTCCTGGTGCTGCCTCAAGGCACCTGCTGGCACCAGTTTCTGGCCCAAAGTTCGAGGTCCTTGAGTCCTTGCGTCCTTGGTCTCAGCTGCCTGCCAGCACGCTGCCTGCCTGACCCTGTGTGCCTCGATTCCCTCTGCAGCACACCAGGACTGAGGGACATTGGGGACCCCCAGGGAGGGATGCGTGGGGTTGCCAGGGTCTCCCTGGCAGCCAGGATGGGGCTCAGCAGGGCCATGGCCCCTACCCCAGTGGCAGCCAGAGGTGTAACTACTTCCTGCCTGTGTTTGTGCACTTTCTCCCCTCCTCCTGCCCAGCCTCCTGCCTGGTTTTCCTTTAAACAGCCTGATAAATATTTCACCCTGACCACGTTGTGTAAACTCACCCTGCTCCTGCCCGGGCAGGGAATGGGATCCCGGGCTCAGGACAGGCTGCTGGTGGGTGCTGGGTGGCACAGAGAGCCCATCCCCACTGCCTGGCCTCCTGCCTGCACCCTGGTGCCTCTGTTCCCACACCTGAGGCAGTCCCTGGCCGGCTGTGCTCCCCCGGATTGTTCTTACAGCTGCACACGTGTGCATGGCAGGGTGCAGGTGTGGGATGCCAAAGCCCACGGCTCAGCTCCGCACACCATTCCCTTTCCCAGCTTTCCCAGCCCTCCAAAGCACAGCAGCAGGGCCAGCCAGGGCCCTGCCATCTCCAAACCAGTGCCCAGAAAGGCAGTGTCACACACAGGCTGTCCTGGGTGACCCCTGTGCCTGGTGGGAAGAGCTGGTGCTTGTCAAATGGGGCTCTTTCAGACAATGACACTGCACCAGTATTCCCAGTGCTCTGATCCATGGAGCTCCTGCCCCACAGAGCCAGGGCAGGAGGACAGGGAGCAGGTGGAGGGCACGGACCCAGGTCCCTGCCTGCTGTGTCCTCAGTTGCAGGGTTGGTGTTTGCCACTTGAGGTGGCAGGTGCTGGAGGTTTTATGAGCTACTGCAGGGTGCCCAGCCCAGCCATATGCCAACTCCTCCTCCTCCATCCCTCCTCCTCTGCTCTGCTTAGTTCCATCGTGATGGATGGATGGTGGTGATCTGCAGTGCTGCCAAAGCAGAGAGACNACTTGAGGTGGCAGGTGCTGGAGGTTTTATGAGCTACTGCAGGGTGCCCAGCCCAGCCATATGCCAACTCCTCCTCCTCCATCCCTCCTCCTCTGCTCTGCTTAGTTCCACCGTGATGGATGGTGGTGGTGATCTGCAGTGCTGCCAAAGCGGAGAGACCCCAGCACAGGAAATGGTTTTTGTGAGAGCCAGGAGGCACAGGGAGAGGGGAGAGGACTTACACTGACATCCCGAGCTCCACAGGGCTGTTCCCACCGCCAGCCAACCCCCAGCACCAACGCAGCTCTGCCTCTTTCCCCTGAGCGAAGGCAAACCTCTCTGATGGGATCACCATCACATTGCCCTCACAGGGAACATCCCGGGACGCCGAGCCCTTGGGACTCCCGACGTCCAGGGAAGCAGCCCCGGCAGGGACAGGGCTGTGTCCCACTGCGGCAGCACAGCCCATCCCTGGGGGCTGCGTTGGCAGCTCCACGTGAGCCACGGCACCGTAAAAATAACCGCTCTGCCTGCCGGGATGATTCATGGTGCAGCTGAAGGGCTTCCCTCCTGCTATTTCGGATCGCTGCTGATGGGAGCTGCTTTGGAAAAGCACATGGCAGCGCTGGGAAATGGCCCCGGGCACTGCCCGGTTTTATTTGGCTGCTCCAAAGATGCTTTTCTCTGTCAGCTAAAGGCAGCGCTTTCAGGAGATGGGCACCTCGCACACATCCTGCCTGCTCCATGGGCTCTCAGCTCTCATTCCCAGGCAGCGTGACCCCCGCAGGGACCATGTCCCTCCAGCCCTGGGGGGCTGCTGGGCTGCCGTGGTGACTCCATCGGCACTGGAAAATGCTGTGCAGGATCTGGCCACGGTGCTGAGTCCAGGCAGCCCCGGGGTCTCCAGTCCTTGTGCTGTAGGGTTGGGATCTGGAGGAGTCAGGAGAGCTGCACAGTGGGGTGAGCTCTGGAACAGGCTGGCAGGGGCATTAGGTGCCCCCCATAAGGGTTTTGTACCTTTAACTTAATCCCCTCAGAGGGTCCTAGAGGTGTTTGAGGTCTCTATAGGCAGAGGTGTCCTGCCCATCTCTGCATTCCACCCCATGCTTCCCTATTTCCACTTCCAAAAATCCTGTTTCCTCCATGAGGAAGGAACTCAGGGAGGTGAAGAGCAGCATTGTTTATTTCTGGGGTGCTGGTGAGGGCGTGCTTCCTTTAATTCCACTCTGTCGAGGTGCTGGGGAGCAGAGCAGAGCCCTGTGGCCCCCATAGCCGGGGCCATGTCCCCCTTCCCTGCCAGGGCTTGCTGGGAGCACCTGTGGAATTTGGGAGCACTTGTCACCTCCTGCCATCAGCAGTTTTGCCCAGAACTTCATCCTCACTCTCAGGGTGCTCCTCCCCACATGGAAACTCATGCTGACTCCAAGGGATCCCATTGGGCACTGGGCATGGATTTTGGGAGCAGATGGGAGTGTGGGAAGCCCTTCCAAGGGAGGGATTTTAATCCATGGCAGAGCCCCACCATCACCCAAGCCCCTTCCATGCTCCCTGGCAAGGTGAGTCCCCTGTCCCTGCTGCATCCCTGGTTCCTGCTCCCATTTCAGTTGGATTTCATGATGGCCATGCTCAACAGCTCCAGCCCTTGGGCCTCTCTGCCTCCCTGGGGACAGGGACAGCCCCGTGCCAAGTGCGGTGAGTGCACGTGTACCCTGGAGCCCTCGGATGCCCCTGCCAGGGCCCAGGTGTGCTTTTTCCGCGTCTTTTGCCTTGCACACACCTAGAACAGCTGGGAGAAGGTAAAAATAGCAGTGATGCTGTGGGCTCAGCTTGGAGAGTCATCCCCAAGGGAGCAGGGGGTGAGTGAGCTCCATGTGCCACAGCTCAGTCACGTTGGGGTGGGGAAGGAGCTTGGATCCGAGACCTGGCTTAAGCAGAGCTGAGCTCAGCAATCAGGTGTCCTGGAGAGCTCCATGTGAAAGCAGAGGTGGTGCTGAGAGAGGCAAAGCCTGCCTGGGATTTTGCAAAATCCAAGCAAAACTGGTTCATGTCCCTTTCTCAGTAAGTGAAATCCTGGAATGCAGGCACAAGTCCCCAAGTGCCTGTGCCAGGCAGGGATGGGGGCAGCTTCTCCTCATGTCCTCCAGCCTGCTGGGGCAGGGAGGGGTTTTTCCTGGAAGTACCAGGATCCTGGTATGCTGCTCAAGAGGGAAACAGCACAGAGCAAGGGCTGCCTGGCACTGTGGGCATGGAGGAGCTGGCACCACCAGGAACTCATTTGGAACCACCCTGGGTGTCAGGGGACCACTCCAGGGCCACTGAAACCACAGTGGGACCACCTGTGGTCAAACTGGAGGCAACCCAGGATCAACTGAGGAAGCCAGGACTTCCCCAGTGCCAGCAGTGTCCATGCTGGGACCATCGGTAGTCAAACTGGGACAAACTGGGACAATCAGGGCTATCCCAAAGCCAACAGCAACTGCACTGGGACCACCTGTGGTCAATCTGGAACCAACTGGGGCCACAGTGGGATAACCAGGGCTGTGCTAGGGCCATCCATGACCACCCATGGTCAAAGTGGGGCAGGCCCAGGGCCAGCTGGGGCAACAGGGCTACCCTGGAGGCAAGAGCAACCACACTGGGACCACCCATGGCCCAACTGGAAGCAGCTGGGGCCACATTGGTGTGATCAGGGCTACAGTGGGGCCGACAGCAACCTCACTGGGACCATCCATCACCAGACTAGAGACACCCTGGGGCCAGCTGAGGCTCCCAGCGCTACTGTGGGGCCAACAATGACCACACTGAGACCTATGGTCACACTGGCCCACTGAGGGATGCTCACACAGCCCACGGGTGGGCGCACACTGGGCTGTACTGGGTCCAACCGGGACCACCCCGGCGCCGAGCGGGCGACGGGACCAAGCGCGGCCCCGCCCCTCTCCCCTCCGCCGAGAATATTGGTGGTTCCTGGTGTCAATCACGGCCTGTGGCCAATCGAGTGGCGGCGGGGGCGGGCCCTCCGCGGAGCCAAAGTTGGCAGGGGCGGCGGAGCCGCTCGGCTGAGTCGGGATCGGCGGGGCGCGACCTGCACGGACCGAGCCGAGCCGAGCCGAGCCGAACCACCCTGCCGAACCGAACAGAGCCGAACCCATCCCTACAGCACCGAACAGAGCCCAGCCCATCCCTACGGCACCGCACCGAACCCGTCCCTACCGCACCGAGCTGATCCCTAAGGCACCGAACCAAACCCATCCGAACCGCGCTGAGGCCATTCCTTCCTTCCGCACCAAGCCCATCCCTACAGCACCGCACCGAGCTGTGCCCTAAGGCACCGCACCGCGTCCTACGGCACCGCACAGTGCCCTGAGGCACCGCACCGCACCCATCCCTACAGCACCGCACCCATCCCTACAGCACCGCACCGTGTCCTGAGGCACCGCACCGTGCCCTGATACACCGCACCGCATCCTCGGGCACCGCAGCGCGCCCCAAGGCATTGCACCCTCCGGCACCGCACCGCTCCCCAAGGCCCCGCGCCCCCGGTGCCCGCAGCCCCCGCACCCGGCGGGACCATGATGTCGTGTGCCGAGCTGCTGGCCGTGTGCCTGCTCTCAGCAGATCGCGGCGCCAAGCCCCACCGCCAGCCGCTGCCCATCTTCCACGACGTGAGTACCACGGGCGGGACCCCCGCACCCCTGCCCTGCCGTGCCCGCCCTCGGGGAGCCGCCGCTCGTTTGGGCGTCGGGCTGAGGCTCCTTCCCGGAGAACCGGCCCGAGGGATGCGCCAGAGCCAGCCAGGAGCTGTGCTGGCTTAAATAATGATGTCGTGTCCTTCTGCTGGATGCTGGGCCTCTGGGTGGCTAGAAACAGCCCACGCCTCATCCAGAGCTGGCTGTCATGACTCCCGGAGCGGGAGCTGTGTGTGGCAGGAACGCTGTGGAAGGTTCCCTGGAGCTGTTCACAGCCATGGGATCCAACAGAGCTCTGCCTGCTGCAGCCCCCGGGTGCAGCCCCTGTCCCTGCCTGCTCCCGACGCACCGGGATTGTGGAGGAGGATGCTTCGTGCGGGTTGGAGGTTGCCCGGGCATCCTGGCGGCTGTGGGTGGCACGGGGGAGTTGAAAATGCAGGTGGTGGCTGTCCTTGTGTTCAGAGATGCTGGCACAGTTCCTCCTGTCCCCTCCAGGCCGCGGCCGCGCTGCTCCTGTGAGAGGGGCCGGGGCTCCGGGGGAGGCGGCTGCATCCCGGCCACCTCCCAGGGCCAGGGGCACAGCCCGGGCCAGAGCCCACCTCTGGAGCACCTCCGCGGTGCTCGGCCCTCCTGCTCCTGCCTGTGTTCCGTGAGCTGGGTCGGGTGGAGCGCCCGAACCTCCCTGGTGAGGGAGCCCTGGCATTGCCACGCGTCCGGCACCGCTGCGCTCAGGTCACCCTGCGCACCAAGGAGATGTGGGGGCAGAGGCACAGGAGATGTGGGGGCAGAGGTGCTGCCCCTGCCCTGCCGCAGGGCTGAGGGGGAGAAAGCCAGCGAGGGTTAAGGATGAAGGCCGGTGGTGCTCTGACACCTGCACAGCCCAGATCCGTGCCAGATGTCGCCTCCGCTTGACCCCGATCCAGGTTGACCCCCGTGTCCCAGTCCATCCCAGAGAAGGGGAACAGCAGATCTCGGGCAGCACTTTGGGAAGGTGAATGCCACGTCTGGTCCGTCCAAGACCTCCTGGCATCTCCAGGGAGGCGCTGAGAAGCGCGGCTCCCTCGCAGCTGCCTGCTGGGGGTCAGGGTCTCTCCTCTGCCTGGGGGGTTCGGGCAGCCAGGCTCTCCAGCCAGCATCATTAACCGCACTAATTACTTGGCTGAGGGAAGATGGGCAGGCGGGGGGCGGGTGGTGACAGCTGTGTTCCAGCTCAGCTCCTCAGGGCACTCGTTGAGTCGCACATCCATTCCTCAGGGTGTCATTAAAGCAATTAAAATGGGAAATGTTAACAACGCTAGCAGCTGCTTTCCGGGTTCTGACGGCTTCTCTTCCTCTACCCTGTGACTCCTTTGCTGCCACCTTTGCTCCAGAGCTTGGCAGGGCGAGTTTAATCTGGGCACTTGGGGGTCTGGGCAGTTGGCCGGTGTCCAGCCGCCCCCCCGGCTGCTCGGGATGAGCATCCCACGGCAGCAGGGCAGCAGCCCCATCTGCCTTCCCGGCAGCGCTGCCCACCGCAGATCCCGGGGGCTTCTGCTTCCTCTGGGACGTGCCTGCACATCTCCTGCCTTTGGCAGAAGTGAGGAGGAGGAGGAGGAGGGCTTTGCCCGAGACGCTTCGCTGCAGGCGCGGTACGAACCGCAGTGCTTCCATCGCCCTGAGCAGATCTCCAGCCTCGGGGAGATTTGTCCCTCGGGCTGGTGCCCGGGGCTTGCTCGCTCCCCTCAGGAGCTTCAGGAAGGACGGCGTTCCGGTGTCTGGCCGCAGCCTAAGTGAGCCTGCCGTGGGTCGATGCGCGCATTGTCCCCAGGGCAGCTGTCCCCTCCCTGGGACTCCTGGCTGCCTGGCCCTGGCTGCCTGGCCAGGAGCCGCGGTTGCTTCCACATACGCTGGCAGGGAGAAATCCTGTATCTCCTTCCTTCCCGGGGTACGTGTGGGGCTCATCCTCCAAATAAATGCTGTTTCAGTGCCTCTTCCCTCAGTCCCGGTGAAACTGCGGCTGCTTTTTCCCAAGGGCTGAGGGAAACATCCCTGGCCCCAGGCAGTGCCCCTGTGCCTCTCAGTCTGCCAGTCCGCCCTGAGGCAAGACAGGGATTGCTTGTAGGGCTCTCCAGCAGCCCACGCAGACCCAATCCCACTCCCAGCGTGGGTTTGCATCGCTTTTCCCTGGCTTTGTCGCAGGGCTGCTGTTGGCAGTGGGGACAGCACTCACCTGCGTGTGCCCGTGCGCAGGGAGGGGACAGGACTCCCTGTGGAGCATGGAAGTGGCTCTGTGCTGGTTGTGCTGGGCTGGAGCTGGGTCCTGGGCTCAGACAGGGCCGGGCTGGCTGCAGGCACTGCAGAGCAGACATGGCCTTGCCTCGGGGGCACAGAGCTCCCCACTTGTGCCACGTTTATTTTGAGCTCCAGGCAGCTGTCGTGTGTGCACTGGCTCGTGTAACTCACTGAGCCTTGTGTGTGAGGGAGAGGCAGCCACTGTGCTGCGGCTCCTACTGAACCCAGGGCGGGCTCACCCCGGATTAGAGAGACCTTCTCAGTCCCAGGGGATCTTCCCTGAAATTGTGTTCTCCCTCTGAGCCCACTGATAAACCCTGCTGAGCAAGGCCAGCCTGTGAGTGGGAAATGTTTGCCCTCGCTCGAA
The DNA here is from genome assembly GCA_013397295.1 of Polioptila caerulea. Taxonomy (NCBI): domain Eukaryota; kingdom Metazoa; phylum Chordata; class Aves; order Passeriformes; family Certhiidae; genus Polioptila; species Polioptila caerulea. The sequence continues at coordinate 10,916 of VYXF01006602.1, read as the reverse complement.
TCTGCACCCAGTGCCTGGGTGACACTCGACTGTCTCTGGGATGAGCTAGGTGGCCTCTGTGGCATCTGGAGCCATAGAGGTGTCATTACACGAGCCATGTGTCCCTCTGATGACACAGAGCTCTGCAGGATGAAGCTTCTCCCTTGATGGCAGTGTGGCACGAACATGTGGGACCCACGGGTGCTGCCCCTGCAACCGTGAGACCCCACAAGGAACCCGTTAGCCTGGAGAAAGCTTTGCTTTAAAATCCAGAGAAATCACCACTGCTTAGGAGCTGCAGGTTCCCATCTCAGCTCCAAAGTGCATCCAGCAGGTCCTGTGTGGACTTGGGAGTGCCTGCCCTGCTTTCCTGCCAGGGCAGTAGCCTGGCCGGCTGGAATCCCCGGGGGATGCTTACCTAATGCTGCTCGGCCCAAGGCAGCCTCTGTTCCTACAGCAGCTCGGGGCGGGAGGAGCTCGCTTTGTTCAGGAGAGCATCCTCCAAGGACCTGTCCCTGCTCCTGGTTCTGGTACCCGGGAAGGAACCAGGCAGCTCCAGCACTAGAAAAGCCTCTGTCCAGCTGCAAGCCAGAGGCCTAGGGGGTTTTTCTGGGCAGCTCTTTACCTCAGAGCAGTTTCTCAGGTTGAAGTCAGGGCTGGATGTAGGATCGTGGCCTCGGCAGAGCGGGCAGTGGGCGGTGCAGGAGGGGCCGGGGGCGGAGGGGCAGCGGGGCTGCTCCGGGGGCGGCGTGTGCACAAGAATAGAAAAGTTCTGTCTCCTTTCCCGGCCCTTTTTCTTTCCTAATCTTTCTCCAGACCTGCACATTTCTCCATCACCCAGGATGATGTAAAGGACAGTTGCCACATAGACAATTTTCTGTTGTTGACTCCATTAGGATGTGCTGGACAAAACCTCGTACGTTTTGGTCTGGGAGAACGTTCCCAGGATTTGGAAGTGATGCTGTTCCTCACTGGAGTCAGCTCCAGACCCTCCAATAATTACTGGTGAAACAGATGCCGGCAGGGCTGAGCAGCCCCAGCTTTCTCCTGGGTCATGGGCAGAAGCCTCATGGTTTGGAATGTGCATTGAGACCCTGAACTGCAGCAGCTCTCCAGCCGTGCTCTGTGGCAGAAGCAGTTACGGATTAATTAATTCATTAATAATTCATTACGGTGTGTGTGCACACCGAGGTGTTGCAGGAAGGGCTGTGCTGAGGGGTGGGTACGAAGCTCAGGGCAGGAGCTGCTCCTGGCTGCAGGTGCTGGAGTGTTGGTGGTGCACAAAGTGCTCCCATACGGAGTGGGTTTGTACCTAATGTTCTTTCGTTTAAATGGAATGAGAAATTAAACTGTTGCCATCACAAGGATGTAGCAAAGTCCTTTCTACTTTGAGTTCTCTAAAAGGTGCTTGCTGTAAGTGCTGGGCTTGCTCGGCCAAGGGCTCTGTGCATTAGAGGCAAGAAATGGGTTTAATCATTGGCAAAAGGGAATTTCCCGGAGCAGCCTGTACAGTCCCAACACTGGGGCTTCCCACGGCTCCCTGAGCTCCTGCAGGTGATTTTCCGTGGTGCTGGATGCTGTCTGGCTCACTGCTCAGCTACCCTTCTCTCCCTGCTGCCACACTGAGCCCTGTTGTGTTTTGTCTTGCAGATTTTCCGGCGAGCCGACAAGAACGGTGAGTGCTTTGTTCCTGCTGCTGCCTCCCCCCCTCGCCTGGCTCCGGCTGAAGCAGCGTGGCTCGTTCCCATTGGGACGTTTGGCTCAAAGAGGGAGGGTGGAAAAAGCTTTTCTGCTTCACCTGGATCCCAGAGCCTGGCCAGGGGCTGGGCAATGGGCTCCCCCAGTTCCCCATCCATGCACCACGCAGGGCACAGCTCCTTCCAAACCCTTCTCCTGCCCAGGGGCTGTCAGGCTTCTGCTCGGTCCCCCACAGGATTGGTTCTGTCTCTGTGCTCAGTCCAGGGTTTTACAGGTGCTCTTGGTTGGACAATCCTGTTTCTGGGTGCCCCTGGAACCCCTGGCATTTGGGAGTTGGACTCTGCTACCCAGTTTTTAATCCAGCACCCATAAACCAAGAGGTCCAAAACCACCAGTGGTTTCCCTGAGCCTTCCCACACTCTCTTGGGCTCTTTTCCTTCATGGTAGCTTAGGAGATGCTTTTATTGAAGTCCTCCACAGAGAGGAAGGAAAAAGGAAAAAGGAGAGCACTTTTCTTTCCACGAAAATCTGATGCTGCCCTCACCGTGCTGTTCTTGGGCAGTCTGTGTGCCTTTCTGAGAGCACCACAATGGGGTCTTTTGGAGAGGGCTGAAATTCCCCCCTGCACTTCCAGCAGCACTCTGTGCCTTTGCTGGGCTGGTGGGCCAGGCTCTCCGGGAGATCCGTGCTGTAATTATCCTGCAGAACACGCCCAGCCATCCCACGCACCCGGCGCCGCGATGCTGCTTCCCACAGATATATAATTATTCTTCCCTTTTCTTTGAATGCAGATGACGGGAAGCTGTCATTTGAGGAGTTCAAGAACTATTTCGCTGATGGCATCCTGAGCTCGGAGGAGCTGTGGGAGTTGTTCAGTGGCATTGACAGGCGTCACTCAGAGTGAGTACCGTGGTGGCACGGAGGAGACACAGGAGGAGCTCAAACTGCCTGACTGGAGGTGGAGGACGTTTGGAGGCGGGTGTGATAAATAGTCAGGGTGAGAGAAACCCACCTCTTGCCACACACAGGTGTTCAAAGCCATTGAGCACCAGCAGCGAGCCCTGGTGCCGAGAGCAGTCAGACATTTTGGGAGCAGCCATCAGGCACTGAAAATTCCATTCTTTGGGTTTGGAAAATTCCTGGTAGCCCAGGAATACCCGGCCCGTGGAGCAGGCTGTGTGTCTGCAGGAGGGTGTGGTGGTGTGGGGACACGGCACAGACTGTGCAGAGTCACAGACTTTGCCACTGCTGGCTCAGGGAGCTGCTTTTGATTTATGTGACAGCTGCTTCTCCCCACAAATGGGCCCAGTGCGTGTAACAGGGAATTTAGGCCAGCTCCTTGTAAAAAAAAGAGAGCCCCAAAGAGCAGGAGAAGGGATTGCTTTTAGCTCTGGTCTCCTCATGACATGACATCTCCTCTGGTGCTATCCAGAAGGGTCTGTTGGGCTCATCTGGGATTCTCATCCCAACTTTTTGGCTATTTTTGGCCTCACTGGGGTCTCTGTGCCCAGCTGGCTGCTGTGGGTGAGTCTGTCCTGGCACGGGGAGGAACTGGGTGCTGCTGAATTGCATGGCTGGGGTCTGTCCAAACACTGGGGTGCTGCTGGAGGACAAGGGGCTGCAGCTCCCTCCCTGCCTGGGTGGCAGGTTTGGTTTCCCCAGCACCCCAGCATCTCCTGCACCTCCGACACCTTTGGCCAGGGCACAGGTCCCTGCCAGGATGAGGAAATTTGGGGCAACCTGAGCTGCACATGCTGGTCCCAGGGCTTTGCAGGGAGCCAGGGCAGGGGCACAGAGGGCCCTTGTCACACTGAGATGCCAACAGCCACCCAATGCCACCACCAGCAGACACCCAGTGCCATCACCCACTCAGGAACAGTGGGAATGGGGGACTGCCAATGCTGTTGGAGCTGGGGTTAGTTCCCACTGCAGTGATGGGCAGAGAAGGGGGCACGTGTGGGCAGCCTCGTGCTGCTTTCCTTGGAGCCTGCTGGTTGGGCTTGTGGCTCTGGGCAGCAGGAGGTGTCTCCTGAAAACATCTCTGTCTCTTTGGGCTGTGATCCCAGGAAGTTGGCAGTGATGTTCCCTTTCCTCTGCACATGCTCCTTTCCTCTTGCTCCATTTTGGGGTGATCTTGGAGTCACAACACCCCAAGAAAACACAGGGTGCAGTGAAGCTGGGAGCTTTAACCCAGATCAGATCTGAACAGGGAAGGTGTCCTGCCTTCAGGTCGGGCTTGTTGCACCTGTCTGGAGCAGCTGAGGAGGCCTGACTGGGCCTGTGCTGCCCGGGGTGCCCCCACAGCTCGTTAGCTAACGAGGGTAGCTGTGACAGCGTGGCAGTGGCAGAATCGAGCTGGTGACATCTGTTAGCAGGGCATGAGCGTTGTGTCTTCACTCTCTACCTGCCACCAAGAGCAGAAGGGACCCTCAGCCAGAGCTGTTTCCAAATTCCTGCCTTCAGTGGCCTTCAGCAAATGCAGGAACCATGGGGTTTGGGGTGTGCAGGATTTGGTGTCACACGAGGGCTGTGCTGGTGCTCTGCTGTCCCCATGGTGGGGGGCAGGACAGCCCTCCTCCCCTGGGCTTGTTCCTTGCACTGGCATTAAGTTCCTTGCACTGTCAGGAATAATTCAGAGAGCTGGCCAAACTTTGCTGCCAGATTGAAGGGTATTACAAAGCTGGAAAGCAGCTACAAGCTCTCCAAGCAGGTCTGGTGTGCTGCTTTCGTGTCCCAAAGCTTTTGTGGTGATGGGAAAGTTTCACCCTTAATCCAGCAGGTGGGTTTGGTGCTGTGTTTGTCATGTCTAGGCTGGAATTTGTGTTTCCTCGTGCCTGCCAGCCTGGCTGGAGGAGGGGCAGGGACAGAGACCCCCATGCCCAGGCCCTCTCCGTGTCCAGCCCTGCCCACACTCATCCTGACCCTTGTCCATCCCTCCCCTGGGCCCCAGAGCTGACAGCTGGGAACATGGATATTTCAGAGGTCTCTCACATTTCTTGTTCTCCTCCCAGAGAGCCCCATGCTCTCCTCTCTGCACCTCCCACCCCTCTTGCTCTCAGGTGGGGCCTGTGCATCACCCACCTCTGCTGGGGTCTCTTCAGATTCTGCATTTCCTCATGAGGCTGTTTTTGTTCTGCATTTCAGAACGTGATTCCATTTTGGCATAAAGTATCCCCTCACTTTAATTCTGTAACATTTGAAAGTTTATGTTGAAACCAAATTCAGCTCTGAATGGCAGCTGGTACAACAGCAGCTCCATGGTTTTGTTTGGCTGGTCCAGAGCTCCACACCAGCTGTGGCAGTGGCACAGTAAGGTTCATCTTCCTGGAAAAGAGCATTTTCATCCTCTGGAACAGCTGGGTGAGAAGAGACTGATGTTTTTGGAGGTATGAGATCTCCATAGCTGCATCCAGAATTGCAAGGGTTGAATGCCTGTGCTGTGAAACCTGCCCAGCAAAGAGCTGTTTGGATTTTCCCTGTCCTTCTGTGCTGCACCTGTTGAGGAAATTTAGAAAAATAAGGTCTGGAAAATCCATCTTTCTATGAGGGTGTTCAGCAATTGGCTGCAGATTGCTCAGAGTTTTTGACCTGGAACCACAAGGGGTGGAGGTGCTGACCTGGTGCCTCCTAAAGTCTCTTGGTGGAAATAACCTCAAGGCTGTGACTGCCTGGAAGAAGGGATTTGGGTGAATTCCCTCTCCTGTCTTTACTCAGAGACTCAGAGCTGCAGCATCTGCCAGTTCCTGATGATGGAGAGTGACTGTGACACTTTAGAAACCAGATCTGTGATGGCAGTGGAGGTTCCCAACATGATAAATGATAAAAACAATAATAATAAAAAAATCCCGTCTCCTTTTCTGCAGCTGATTGCTGTTTTCTTGCATAAATTCCAGGCACATTCTGACAAAATCCCGACAGCATAATGATGACAAGATCCTCCATCATCAGCTCAGCCTTAATTACAGTTAATCAGTGGTTTGAGCACAGTCAAAATACAGCTATAGGAAATGTGGAGAGTCTCAGGATGAGTGCTTTGGAGGCAGAGGATGGCTCTTCTCTTGGAGTGGGAATGGCAGAGAGGAGCAGAGGGAAGCCTGCTGCCCCTGGCAGCTCTGAGAAATGGGTCAGGGCTTGGTGTGCACATTCTGTCCCTGAGCTCCACCCGGTTTTCTGTGTGAATTAGTCCTGGGAACATGAGAATGGCCCCGGCAGCCCTGGGCTTTGCCTGCTGTGCTCTGTCCTACCCCTGCCTGTGCCCTGGGGCTGCTGCAGGCTGTGGGACATGGGGACAGGTTCCTGTGCAGGGCTGCTGATGGAACAGGTTGGATCAGGGAGGGAAAGGAGAAGATTTTCCCCTGGACAACTCCCAGAGGGATGATTTTTGCCACAAGATGTCCTTGATGGGCTCAGTGTTCAGTGGTTTGGTGATTAATTAGTTAATATTTCTTTTTAAGTAGCAAGCAGCCATGATATGAAGAGTTGTTAATAACCTTAGAAGCCACAGGGTGGGAGTTGGTGGCAGCTCTTTGTCACACCTTGCTGGAGCCGAGCTGGGTTCTGGCAATGGGTCGAGCTGGTGGCTCCTTGTTCCTGCTGAAACCAGTCCCAGCCCCAGGTGCTCACTGGGACCAGTGCAAATGCCTGGGTAATGAGGTGTCCACATGCCCTCTTTGGTGACTCTCACCTTTCTCTCAGGTGGGAGCCAGTGTTTCCCTGCAGGGCCAGCTCTGGGGCACAGGTCTGACAGGCTGTGCTGTGGATGCTGCAGTGCCAGGGCTCTTGCAGCACTGCAGCAGCTCTGCAGGCTCCAGGCAGCTGCCAGAAATAAAGGGGGAAACTTCAGGAGGAGCGAGACCTTTTTCCAATGTACACTGGTGCTCCAAACCTCAGTGTCTCTGTCTAGCAGAGCTGCCCAGAGATGGGACCAGCAAAGTTGGGGCTGGCAGGGTGAGGGGCTGTGGCTTTGCAGGTTTATCTGTGTTGAGTCTCGAGGGAAACACGATTTTTCTTCTCCACTTTAAAAAGAGCCTGCAGTGCCAGGTCAGTGCGCAGAGCCCTGCCGAAATCAGCTCCTGCATGTTTAAAATAGCTGAGCTGAATGCCAGCCTCACACTGCCCCTCTCTGCAGCTGCAGAGCTCCAGGTGCAGGCACACAGCAGAGGCTCTGCAGTCCCCCTGCCCTGGCTCTGCCACCCCTCACGCCAAAATATTCCCGTGCTTTGAACCAGTGCCTGCTGCTAAAGTGCTCTCAGTGGAAGCCCAGAAGAAAGTGAGAGACAGAAACCAGCCTTTGATGTCTCGGGAAAAGCTGTAGGAAGATTTTGCCTTAATTATTTCACCTGAAATGGCATTTTGGACACTTCACACACTGTCCTCTAATTGTCCATGGGGGGGTTTTTGGCCCTTTGCCCTGTGAGCAGTGTCTGAGGGGGGACAGGGTGATGTGGCCATGGTTTCCCTCCCCCTGGGCAGCAGCTCTGCAGCATTCCTTGTGCTTAGAGCCTGGCAAACTCCAGGTACCGTCAATTCCTCCATGTGTGACAGCACTTAAACACTTAAAAACACTTAAAAAGCTCTCTTTGGGGCTCTCTTCCACTTTCCCAATCAGCATTAAAAATGGTTGTAATCATTTGGGAGATTTGCAGGCAGCAGAATGCCTTGAGCAGAGGCTGATTTGAATAAATGACATCCTGGGGTCTGTCCCTGCAGGCTCTGGGTGATGCTGGGCATCGAGAGCAGCTCTGCCTCCGTGGCTTTGGTCTCCCAAGCAGATCCAACAGCANGGAGCAGATACAACAGCGCTATGCAGCCCCATCCCAAATCCCGGGGCTGTTTTTGGGCATTCGCTCCTCCCTCTCCACCCCAGCAGCGCCTTTAGCAGCCCCAGCAGGGACCTGCCCAAGCCCTGCAGGGATGCCAGGGTGGATTGCACCGTCCAGTGCTCTGTTAGTGAAAAGGGTGGGGGTCTGGCCCCTGCCTCCAGGTTTCTGGAGCCAGATCCTGCTTTAATGGCCTTCAGGGCAGGAGCAGCCACTCTGGAAGGCTGTGAAGCCATCCAGCCCCCTGTGCCTGCAGACAGCCCCACATCACCTGGGCTCTGAGGGAGGGCAGAGGGCAGAGGAGGGGGTCTGGTGCCACGGGGAGCACCCGGGCTGAGGTCAGGGATGAACAAGGAGGGAGCCCGGGCTGGATGCTTCCCACCTTTGAGGAAGAGGTTGGTTGATGAAGCAGCTCTAGGGCTCAGAAATGGGGCTGCCAACCCAGCTGGCCAGCCAGGGGTGTGGGGTATCTCCATCCCAGCCCCACTCTGTTGTTGCAGATGCTCTCCCAGCACACTCCAGCTCCAGGAGATGTTGGGAGAGCAGATTTTCCTGTTCCTTCAGCCCCTGGGTGCTGCAGGGGCTGGGTATGGCCCTGAACCTGTGCAGCTCCTTATTTTTCTGATGCAGCTTCTGAGAATACATGCCCAAGCAGTAAATCCACCGGGGCTCAAGCTGAGCCCCCAAACCCCTGCTCAGCACTGCTGTTTCCCCCACAGCAGCTTCACCATCTAACAGGAGCTTTTTTGTGTTTCTTGCAGCAACGTGGACACGGAGAAATTGTGTGGTGAGTCAGGGATATCCCTGCCCTGGAGAGCTTCCCCTCCCCAGGGTGTGTGGGGGGCTTGTGTGAGTCTGACCTGGGCAGGACTGGGTGCCATGGAAGGTCCCCGTGGCTGGACCCCAGCACAGAGCTGTTGTGCTGTGTCCTGGCTTTTCCCAAGGGGATAGGGAAGGACTTTTCCTTTCAGTCCAAGTGGGAGAATGGTTCTGGAAATGGAGGGGAATGTTCCCCTGCATGTGTGTGGGGAGCAGGAGCAAGGGATGGAGCTGCTCAGGAACCTGACCGTGGGTGTTTGGGGTTTTTTTTTTCCAGATTATTTCTCGGCCTACCTCGGGGAATACAGGAATGTGCTCTCTGCCCTGGAAACCCTCAATGCTGCGGTGCTGGCAGCCATGGACAAAACCAAACTGGTAAGGGTGGGACCAGGGGAGGGCAGGGGGCTGTGAAACTGGAGCCGTGGTGAGCTCAGCTGCCTCTTAGTGTGAAATCTGGGGGTCAGAGGCAGCAAACCCCTCAAATCAAGGGGTGCCTGTGCATGCTTGGATTGTCTACATGTGCAGGCAGTGCTGCAGCCACACAGCCTGGAGGGTGGGGAGCCAAGGCCGGGGAGGGGAAAGGTAAATCCAAAGCTTTTGTGCTCTGGAGACATCATCCCCCGCTTTGCAGGGCTCTGGCAGTGGCTGTTCCAGCAGCTCCTTGCAGGGTCCTGCCCATGGACACTTTCTGGGAGCATCACTGAGAGTGATGTTGAGTTCTGAGCCCACCCAAAGCGTTTCTCACTCAGCGGGGCTCAGGATGTGCCTGCAGGGCTGATGGCCCTCCAGCCCAGGGCAGGGGCTGGGCCTGGATCCGGGGGCTGCTGCCCCTCCTGCTCTCCCAGCCTGGTGCAGAGCCCCTTCCTGGTGCAATGCTGTCCCCCTGCCCGCTGCTGCTGCTGCTGGGAAGCAATTAGCAATTAGCAATTAGCAGCTGCTAATTGGGACAAGGCCGAGCCCCGGCTGTGCTGGGCAGCGTCGGGATAAAGACAGGGGGGAAAGGCAGCGCTGGAAGGGCCCTGCTCAGGGACCAGCAGCCCCTTTTGCACCGAGGGTACTCATCAGAGTGGTGTTTGTGCCCCTGTAGTGTCACCAGGGCAGGGGCTGGGCCTCTGAGTTTTCCTCTCTGAGTTTTCCTCAGAGCCAGCCTCAGCAGTGTCTCCCTGTGCGTGTGGAAATGTCATGCCAGGAGAGGGAATCTCCTGAAAATGCATTTTCTCATTGGTTCAGGTCCCCAGCCCCACAAACATTTATTACATACAAGCCCAAAGGGAGAGGAGGAATCCTCTGCAGAGAGCTGTGCTTTATTTCAGTTCCTTTCTGTTCTGGTTTTCTGGGTCATGAATGTGTATAGTCCTGTATTTCTCCAAAGGGCAGCACAGTCACTCTCTGCTCCACAGTACTGGAGTGAGGCATTCACTCCCTCCAGAGCCTCTGGTGCCACCGGTGTTCCCTGGAAAAGAGAAGCAGGTTTTTCCTGTTGAAGTGAATTTTGATGGGCTCATTTCTCCACGTGTTTGGATCTGCCCGGAGCCAGGGCAGTCCAGTGTTCCCAGCACTGCTCTCACCCAGGAGGGGCCTGTGCTGATCAGGTGCCCTGGTCCCAGCCCTGAGGTGCCCCAGTGCAGATATTGATCTTCTGGGAATCTTTTCCCTGCTCTTCCCTGGTGTGCTGGGCTCTGATCTGAGGAGAGGGCAGGGCTCTTGCCGAGCTGTGGATACCTGCCACTGCTGGAGGCTGCCAGAGGTGATAAATGCTGCATTCCTACCTGCTGGGACCTGAATACATCCCCACATTTGTATTTCCAGAATTGGACTGGAGCTTGAGTTCTGCTGGGATTAGTGGGCTGGAATTTAGCCCGAGCTCACACCTCTGTGAGCCAGGGCAGGCAGCAGATGTCCCATATTACACCTGCCCCTCAATTCTTTTGGTTCAAACACCTCCCTGAGGTCTGGGAGCCCCACTTTGGCAGAGAGAGCACCCTCATGGAAGATCCAGATGGATTTTCATCCCAGGGAGCTGCTTGTGCACTGAGAAAACTGGCAGAGCCCTGCTGAAGGATCTGCAGGCCCTGCCTGTTCTTGCCAGGCTGTATTTACAAGGACTTTGCCTGAGTCTGCAGCAGGCAGTGACCTCCAGGCTGGCAGGGAGAAGGAGGAGATCTCTGGTTTGAGCAGTGTCTCAGCACAGCATCTCTGGGTTCAGGTATGATCCACCTCCAGCAGGTGCTGCAGCCACAGGGCTGCTCAGCCCTGCATCCTCCAGGGACCCACAGCTGGAAATGTGAAAAGGAGCAGGAAAACAGGCAGGGAGCTCCAGGAGAGACTGCTCAGACCATGCCAGTGAGCTGCAGCCAGGAGGGAAAGAAGGAAAGCAGGGCTCAGAGGGAATGTGCCATGGGTGTATTTGGGAGCTGTGGTTTGAGGCAGCGCTGCCAAAAGCCTTTTTGGGATCGAGTATTCCCAGCTCTGCACAGGGATCACTGGGCTGTGTCCCAGCTGTCTCCGGGCTGGCAGGCTCCTCCATCTGCTCCCAGACTCCTTGTCAGCACCAACCCTGGGGGGAAGTGTGGGGAGAGCAGGCTGGGTTTGTCCTGTGTG